>OZ026835.1:33018869-33609225 GCA_964023205.1 Lutraria lutraria
CGCACTCCTCTACTGAGTGTTATGGACAGGGGTGCGTGCCATGATTAGTCAATTTCGTGAGGACAGAAAATAAAATAATTACAACAAGGCAGGTTCCAACTTAATCCAAGTAGTGAGAATGTGAATAGTAAAATAAAAAAGTATGTTAATTGTGTTAGCTCTTAAAAGAAGAGTTTTAAGTGTTAAAACATCCTTTGCTGATCTAATAATTCAGTTTTGAAACTGCCTGCTTGAAACAATCAAAGCTAGGCATGACAGCAATATTTGGAGGTAGACCGTTCCACAGTGCTAGTTAAGTCCAACTATTTGGAATGTTTGTGACGACAAGATACTTTTTGACTTGGCCCCATCCTAAGAGGATGGCCCTTCCACATTTGTTCATGAAAATTGGCCAACCAAAAAAGCCGAATTAATAGGGCTAAGCAAACTGTATAGATTTTGGGCTAGGCTAGCCTGAAATATGCACGTGTACTCATGAGGTCAATTAGATACAAAAGTAGCATGGACACCCGTGCTTTTATGTTGTTAACAGTTAAGTAATAGTATTACTGGAATATGTAAATGTATTATGTTAATATGTATTTTGTTCATCTACATAAAGACATGTTTCACGAAATTTAACCAAATAACAAAAATGAGGTCGAAAAGTCAAGAGGACGAAAGCCTTGAGGTCGAAGTCTGACAATTGCATAATTAAAGTTGCGTTAATAGCGCGCGTGTGCGTGACATATGGATAAAATTTCAATCTCTTGTGGTGTAAGTCAGACGCTTCCAAAATAACTTACTTTCACTTTTCTCAACAAAAAGTCTGCATCATCCAGACGTTTGCGCTTTTTTATATAGCGCCGACGTCTGGATGATGCAGACGTTTAAGTGTATTCCCCGGCGTATGTCACCTTACAATGAAATGTCCGTATTTCATTTGAAATTATATCGCATAAAATGTGCCAGGAACTTGATATGGAGAAAATAAGTCAAGTTTGTGCTCTACGTGACCAAACGCTGATTAGGGCGGTGCAAAATACGTAATCATTTAAATCGCAATTGCACGGTGCTCAATAAAAAGGCGGAATTAGAGATTGCGTCATACTGAACCAAGTCATACAGCATACGACTTTTCCATGTTTTTTGTTATTTCTGTTGGGTTTAAAGCCCGTTTTAAACAGTATTTCAGTCAAATACAAAGGGACAGCTCATCTTATCATCGTTCCTTGGTAATAACAAAGACCTATACATAGGTCTTTGGTAATAACATGCTCCTATCCAAGCCGGACTCGAACTTACAAGGGTGAGATGCCGTGTTTTACAAGCGCAGTATCCGTAGGCCACGTACGTATAGCCTAGTATGTCATTCTAGAACTGTTCATGGTAAAACGAAAAGTTTACTTTACTGAGAAAACGCATGTTTTTCTGCTGTAGTTGTAAAGCTGTAAATAAAGGTGCATAGGCCTAATGGTCTAAATTGAAAGAACGGTCGAACAGTAAAAAACATCGAAATCATGATTGATAGGTATTAGATAGATGTTCTTATTAATGATTTAGGTCACCAGCCCAGGACATATTTATGTTACAATAATTTGATCATTTTACTGTGTATACAAGTGTTCAAAGTTAAAACAGATTGATGATCGCGGAACATAGTTTAAGTCATAAAAGATGTTGCATATGAAAGAAAGAAAAAATAATTTTTTACAGTATGATAATGATATAGTATAGCAAAAATCATACAATGTGTTTCGTATGAAATAAGGAAACAAAAAGTGGCGTATGAAATTATGCAAACATTTTTAACAAATATGAAGATGACAGAACACAGGAAAAAAACATGTAAATTATGTTTAACATGTATGATAAGTGAAGAGGATGAAAAGTCGTCACATCAAACACGTCATAATTTACTAAAATGACGTCAATGATGAAAAATGCACTTTTGTTCTCAAATTTGTATTAAATTGCACATACTGAATATATTTATCAGGTTCTCTGACACAAAAAACTTACATCTTTGATCTACATATCTATATAAATAACTTATATGTATTCATCTGCAATTTAAAAGGAAATTTGACATGTATGAAAGTGTTACCTTTCTTTTGGGACACCCTGTATTATATGACTGAGGTACTGTGTGGGCGGTGTCAAATCACATCTATAGTGATGATTGACAGTTTTTGTGGAGACAAAACATGCGTAGTTCCGTTCCGTCCCGTTCCGGCGCTACTAAAAGAAGGAACGGGACGGAACACTAAAATGTGATGAGTACTAAAAGACGGAACATACCATATACGAAAATTGCTAAAATATGGAACACTACGGAACATGCAATATCTACCAATATACTACCAATATACTAAAACACGGAACAACAAAATAACGTAACACATTCTTTATTAGTTAAAATCACAAGTTGTTATTACATTTGAGGCATAGGAATTATATGTGGAGTGATGGACTGAATTGTAAATATTTAAGCATTCAGGGTGGTACTGTTATGGAACAACTATATTATATCACAGAACATACAAGAATTTTATGGTATATATCACAAGCGACGCGAAGCGGAGCGCAGTGGTATGTCGCACGAAATTCAAAATATGAACGATAACTGATTTACAGTTTGTCTTAATTTCTGTACATTCAGGAAAATAAGTGATGTATTTTCTCCATATCAGGTTCTAGGCACATTGTATGCGATATATTTTTCAAATTTCAAATGAGATGCGGACATTTCATTGGACAAGAAATTAGGACAAACTGTACGTGATTGTATTTATACGTCTCTGTTTTATGGGAAAATCTAAATATCGTGTTTTGATGCAGGGACACTATAAATATATATTAAAACAAGGACTTATATGGACACATGTGTGTATTCATACAGCCAATTTTAGTTAAAATTGGCCTCGCCCTAGGGGTCACATGCTGTTTATAAGATTATATTTATATTGGGAAAATGTTCTTGTCTTAATATAAAAGCACAAGGTTTAGAGCTTAGATATTTTTCTTGGAGGAACATCTAGAGACTCTCTAAGAAAGTTACTAAAATAATATATATGTCCCTGGGATCAAAGTTGGCCCCGGCCCAGGGTTCACATTTTTTACTTACTGCATCACAAATTTAAATCAAATTTGTAAATGATATCACCATAACTCGTTTCTCAGGTGAGCATCCTAGTACCAATTGGCCCTCTGGTTTTGAATTGTCACACAAAACAAGTGCTGTGCTCGAACGCGAGCAGTTAGTTTTATTCACAGACACTTATATATGGAAGTAAAAATTCAAGCTCATTCACAACGGTACGTCGTTCTTACCACTACACCAAATAATATCTACACTGTTCTATATGCATTGATATCTAGTGGTAAGAGGGGGTTGAATTTTGTAGTATTTATGATAGGTAAAACTACCTGGCTCGAGGTTCCAACTCATGCACCTGAGGTACAATTAAAGACTATAAATGCTCCCCATTTCGAATAACTTTGAAAAAGAGAAACTTACTGGGAGTCAGGATATACCATGCCCTCCTGCTTGTTATACTCAGGGCTGGGGACCGACGATGGCGCAGTTACATGATGTCCTGATGAAATGAAAACTGAAATAAGATGAAAGTCTATCGATGGATGGTATATGGTCTAAAAACAATGCAATATACCGATAATTATGCATACTATTCAAAGCAATCCGCATGCAATAATAATATCTTTATTTATAGAAGGTGTACACATTAAGTAAAATCAACGACACAACATGCAAAATTAATGTGCATACAATCATACATTCCGATGAACACGATTGAAGTATTTTCTATTACAGCAATAATGTTCACTGATGCTTGTTTTTGTTTGTGTTGCCTTTTGTATCAGACTTTATGACAAAGCTCAACAAAATGTATATAATGATATCAATTCTTGTGAGTCAAAATATTAATTTGACTTTTCTTGATAAATAAATAACATAAACGCTGCCTGTTGTGTTGTACACTTATGCAGAATCTACTATGTAGATATTAAACTATCTTGAATTCTCCACTGTTTTTATGTTCTGTGCGCTGTTTACTCTGTTCAGAACATTTTGCCATTTATACTTATCAATTGTTTTTATATGTGTTTACTTAGCAGTAGATGTACAAATTATAAGCTTTATCATAATGCATAAGACATCTTTTTTGATAAAATACTTCAAACAGATATGCTTTTATCGTTTGATTTTATAATGTAATAGATATGCTCGGTAGCATGTTGAACAATATTTACAAATGGCTGATACCTAAAAATAGTTTTTAAATTGTCTTTGTTCCATCTGATTGTCATATTTTCATCCCCTCTCCTCGCCCGCTTCATCTTCAACCCTATCCCACCCTTACTTTTAAACTCATCCAAAATATATTAAATACTATTTATCACATCATGTCCCACAGATAACATTCTAGGCATAATTACGCCATCATACACCATCACCACAGCTACACTACCACCCTTCCATTGAATCATCATATTCGAGGTCCGCGGTCGAGATCCAGTGATTAGTGTGTCGGATAATTATCTAACTCGGTGTTCGATTCCCGGTCACGGTAGGTCAATCCCTTCCATGAAAATTAGACAACCACATGTGGAGAAGTTTGTGTTGCATAGTAGAAGGGTAAATTAGTACTGGTTAAAATATCGTCCAGGAAATCTTGTTAGGTGAGTCGACCGCCATATAATTATAACTAAAACATTGTTGAAAAACGGCGCTAAAACCCAAAATAAATAAACCATCACATTCATTACAAATGATTTGATTTCTGATCTCGCTTAAAAATTACTCTTTAGCTAACGCAAACTATATATATATATAGGTTTCATTAATCATTTGACTTTTAACTCAACCCAGGATCACGATTTCATATATGTTCACAGCGGTCTCACTAAAAAGCGACACGAACTATTTTGAATAAAGCGACACAACGTTTCACGAGGTCATAATGTTGATTTAAACAGTAATTATACAAAAATTAAGCCTTGATATGTTTAATAATACGTTTTATGAATTTGAAGTAATTATTAATAAAAAATTATTTTGATCCGTATTTTTGGACAAAATCATAGTTGTAACTTATACATATATATACGTATTTCGTGTCGGTATACCTTATATACTTGTATGTATACATGTATATGCAATAAATTGTGACTGGTCGGTCATGAACCATATCATCTAAGGTCAATAGATGGAACCTTCGAAGAAAATCAACAAATCACTTACTGTACTCGTCGACTGCTTTCATCAACTATTTATTCATGTGATCAGCCATGTGAAGAGATTACATTTTTGTGCTTTATTTAACCAGGGATGCTCATTATTAATAATTAAAAGCATCCATGAATTTAAATGTGAACCAAAGTACTACGTTTTCAACATCCACCGTGAAAATGTTAAACTGGTTTCCGTTCCATGTTTCTGTACATGCATGTCTATTTGTAAGTTCAACTTCCTTGAGTACTTTCAGTACTTTGATCGTTTTACCATGCTGTTATACTATTATTAGAACAACGAGCTTGTGATAAATAAGGTGCGTTTTCGGTTTTCCAGTTTTAAATACAAAATAAAACAAAAATGGAATCCCGAATATGATCGACTGATTTTCCAATGAAAAAATATGTCGAAGATATGTTTAATTAAATAATTGTCTGAAAAAGTAAACTTGAAAACAAATATTTCAAATGATTACGATAAACTTAACCAGTTTAATTAACGGTCTCCTATGACATCTAAGTGACGGGTTGAATAAGAATAAATAAATAAATATTTTACCTCGCTCAACGACAATCCAGACAGTAAAGGATATTACAAGGTTATAACGTTATAACTTGGGAAACCACGCACCATAATCTTGCAGATATACAGTTGTATCAACGTTGAATATACATGTATATATATATGCGTTGCATTTAATTAAGGTAGTATATATAGATTTATTTCGACATAAAATGAACATTCTATTCTACCATTCTGCAAAATTTCAGAACAATCGGAAGAAAGTCGATTTTTGACCCATGACGTCGGAAAAAGGTCGCATATATATACTATACCTTAATTAATTAAGGTGGAACCAAACGATTGAAATAACGTCGTTTTCGACGTCAAAACGGTCATTTTTGTGGTATTTAGAGTACCTATCGCTCTATCAATCTATGTGGATATTTAATGAAATAAAAATTTAATAGCGGAGAATAAAATTACCTGCGCGTAGGTATAAATTTGATGTTCATGATCTAATTATAAGTGCAAGTAATACGATTTTAAATGTAAAATCTAATGTTAACGTTGTTTTCTTCTCACTTTCAAACTGCATGACGTTGGATTATGGCCAGATAATGATTTTGTTGAAGTCATAACGAAAATTGAATATTGTCATGAAAGAACAGCAACAAAAAACATTAACCTTGTTCTTTCGCATATTCAGGCATAATAAATCCAAACATCCTTCTTAATTAAGTCTGAAGCATACAAGTTCCCCACACGAAATGAATAACATAATATTATCTCTCTCAAATTTTCATTAACACATTTCCTACGTGCATGAAGAACATTTGACCTGAGGACTCATCAATCAATTCGGGCACTGGCCAGTTTGGCAGATGTCAGTAATAAAACCTTCTCTGGAATACTTTCAAATTAAGTTCATGAATGCTGTTTTTCATGCTCAATTTTGTTGGAAATAATGGACATTAAGACATGTACATGTAACTGATACCAGAACAGTGATTGTGAATATTTGTGTAGTCTTGAATTTAGACTTTACACAACAGATAGTTTAAAATGTAATTTCACCAGTTTTGGTTTACTTGATTTTTAAAGTGTAACAAAAGATGATCGCACTTTTAAATAAAAATACATTTGAATACCTATAAGCGAACTTAAAAGCGACCAACACGATATTGGGTGCAATTAGTTATGAAATTGGTTGATTACTTGTTCGATTTAAAATAAAAGTTTGCTGAATTTCCGATTATATATGCATGCATGTACATATGCATTTTTTACTGACATTCTTAATACTTATCAAAATTAAATCACACATCAAATTAAATCATAAATTCCACTTACCTTAAAATCCGAATTTGACAGATCTTTTGTATCTTATCCCGAAATCTTTTCTTGGGACCGTTGAACACTATTCAATATAACCGTTGCTGGTAGTTTTGAATAATTAGATCTGTCCATTTTCATGTAAATTAAACTATTTTAATCCATTTATTTTGTAGGTTTTATGAAGAATATTTTTAAATTATTGTCGACAAACGTTTCTTTATTTAATTATTTTCAAATAGTGTAGAAAAGAATTATCGTAAAATTCGAAATAACTAGACCCTCGAAGCGACGCCTATCGGTAATATGAAACATTTTAAGGGGAGTAAACGAGTGTTTTGCTATTTTTAACTCATCCCTAACATAATAATATATGCGAAAGAACAAGGTTTATATGTTTTTTTTTTCATGACAATTAGTTGATACCACAATGAATTCATATAAATATAGTTTTATTTTCAATGTTCGTGTTTTAAGTTACAGAATCTTTGAATAAGTAGTACATGTTCATTTGCTCTAACTTATAGTTTATTATATAACGTACTGTTCACAGATTGATGTCCACATTTAACATGACTGGGAACGATGAAAGTCTACAAGTCAAGCTTGTTCGGCGTTGTCAAGGGTAAATTTATTATACTTTATTTCTGAATAATCTGTAATTAATTCAGTCATGGTTGTAAAATTATGTATGAGGACTACAACATAATATCATACAAACACTGATAAGTAAAAATGCTTGGCTTTCTCGTAGCGAAATGCTTGTCTAAATAATAATGTTTGAGATTGCATTTGCCTATATTGAATATTATAAGGTATACAAATTAATTAAAATAAATTCTGCATGTTCAGTTTTCTGTGAGCTTGTGTATTTTTCTCTTTGATTTTGTTGCTTGGTATAATCCAGTCTTTAGAAAAATTTAATATGTATTCATCATGACAGATTGATAACAGAAACACAAAAGACTGTATATTTTTTCAAATATTAAAAATTACTAGCTTGGATAGATGAAATGACTTCCGAAAATGCCCGCTGACTGAATATGCTTGTAATTTTACTATTTTAGCAAGTACTGTGAAGTCTATGCCAAAGAAAACTGAACAGGATGCCAGCCATGCCTGTCCGCTGAAGTAGGCTCCAGTAACAGACAGGAAATCCAGAGGAATTAATTTATTAGTCCTTAACTGTTTTAAGTGTTCATGATTACTGAATATTCACAGTATGTGTGTCTGTGTATGTAATAATTTGCAAGAATAAATCAGATATATTCTAAATTGTGAACGAAATTTGTTTTTGTTTGACATTTCAAACGATAAATACGGATTAGGTTGTATTGGGAGATTAAAAGTGAACTTTCTGATATAGGTTATAGACATATTAATTATTGAGCAATATTATTTTAATAGTGTTCAGTATCCTCATGAAGAACTAATTATTTAGGATTAGTAACTGGCAATTAAATACATTAATACAGATACACAAATTCTTACAGAAGGAGCAAATATTCGGGAAATCGGGATTTAAACTTTTGAATAGAAATTTCTTTATCATACACCGCCATGTCACAATAAAACCGACTATAAACAATATTAACCAATCAGAAATCACGTAACATTTATAATAGCAATATTTACTCTACATTACAGATTCAGCTACTGTACACAGGGATACGGCTAATAGATTGTGTACACTTAATTGTATTATTGGAATGCCGTGAGCTCCATAACTGTCATGGTTTCCGTTCCCACTCTCACTCTATTGTGTGCTGTAAGATTGGGGACGGAAACCAACTAGTTTAGCATAAAATAGTTCTACTTTCGGCTTTCGTTCAGTAGGTCAGTAATTTCTCTACAGAAGTTTTTAGTAATTACATTAATCTACTATTGATGTATGTCTTATATGTGACTTTTTGACATGATATGTAAATCAGTGTTAAGGTTTATATCCACAACGCGTATCGATCGATACTATCTGCTAGAGCTATATATAGTTGGATAAATTCTAAAAATAGAATGTGGGGTTTTCCCGTCGAAGTGCAGAGAACAGAACGGCAGTACACACACATTTGCGAAGAAATAACAGTTATTGTGAAGTTTGCAATTATTATGTTGGTTCACAGTGTGTGAAGGGTATTTTGATGTTAAGACAGAAGGATCATAATGGAACTGGTGAGATCGTGCGATGTCGTTATATTCCGTAGCGAGATCGGCAAATATCGCCGTATAACGGCTCGTTTCCGAATAGCTATATTTTTTTACAATAAACTTTTACTTCCACTTCAAAACCTGTCATATAGTCCAACATCATGATATTAAGTTTGAATATAATTCACATACCAATTGCATATATTTTCTGAAAAAAATCTTAAACCACGATTAATCAATCGATAGTGGTTTATGTCAGTTTTGTTCCGAGTTTGGAACCGTAAAAACAGGTAAAATCGAAAAACTCTTCAAAACCAAATTATCACTAAAAGAATTATATTGGTCGATTTTAATTCGTTTCTAACACTGTAGTGTGCATTTAAAGTGATATGTGGTCATAATCAAGATATATTATTAAAATGGAGCGTTGTGAAGAGCTTTTCGGTATGTATTAAATCAGTAAATACGACGGCAACAATGCTTATTTTGGTACCGATGGATTCGAAAAATATAGGCTGGATAATGGGCTACATAAAAAACTCGAAACATCTGATAACTTAGATAACCATCATGCTAGGTTGATGGAATTTAGCACATGAATATCAGAATATTGAGATGGTGTATGTTAATTCCTAAGCATGAATATCCATCAACTGTACAGTTCCTAATTTAGGATTTTTCCTAACAGTCATTGTTGTGTTGCCAGCAACACCAGTGACTAGTCTCATATGAAAAAAATCAAATTCCGACAGTACTTTCAGTACTTTGATATATATATATTATAATTATTATAGCGAACAAAGTCAATGAGCCGTACGTATCCCTATGGTACTGTACTGTAGTACGTACTTATCGCACATTAAAAGATGGCGATGTAAAAGTAGGCCTAAAATGTATATTAAAAAATCAACAAGTTGTCTGAATCGATATACAATATATTTATTAATTCTTATACGGATTTTTACTCACCATGACTGATAATGAACAAACAACCTTGCACTGACCACTTTTGAAAAATAATAAAAAACAAACAAAGTAACCATTCTTGTAATAAAAACAAACTTGTAATAATTTTTATATGTTTGGTTGTTATTACAAGAATGGCTGCAATGTAGCTTAATATTACACAGAGCTTAATCAAATTACATAATAATTACAAGCAAATAACTTACAAATGTGCGTGTATTCTGAATATTCACGTAATAATGCAAACAGTACAACTATTATGTTTCACATAAACTGACATAAGTGGATGTACATTGTGTACACGCAATTCTCACACATAATATTTTACGCTTTTGAAAGCTGTACAAGACCAAACGCGTATGGTTATTTAGTATCAGTAAAAATGTTAATATTGTATTTATCTTATGACTATTGAAATTAAGTGGAAATAAAAAACACCAAAAAAAGACCTATAAAAACTTTGATCATCATAACTGTGTTACTATTGTTATATCGTTATATATACTTTCTACATAACAATTTGAACGCACTTAGTAAGGCTTAGTGTTTCTGTATAATTAAAAAGCAGCATTAACGTCTTTCATATACCTTGATTAAACCATTTATTAACTATCATGGAATGGCAGACTTCCTATACTTTGAGAAAAATAAAACGCACAATAATCTAGATAACAGTTAGTTTGCTACAACTGAGTAATTAACTACATGTAATGATAACTAGATGAATCTTGAATTAAACAAATTAACAGAAACCGCCAATTTCCCCTTTTATTTATATGCTCCCGAAAAATTTAAATGGATTCCATGTCTCAAAATCAAACCCAGCGTTTATGTTTTAGATTTATTTCAAATAAGAAACAGATATTTTATTTTCGATATAGTTCAGATAAGTCTTCGATGAACTTTTGCACTATTTCTTGTAAAAACAGAAATTGTATTGAGACTCGAGCCATTCGTCATTTTGCGTATTCATATAATAAATAATTATAATTAAGAGAGAAAAACATTCCAGATTCTTTACTAACTTTATTACTTATAAAAAAATCAACATAGTAAAATAATGATAAGTTTTCATAAGAAAAATGGTTTCTCTAAAATCGGACGGAAATTTTTTCTTTTATATGAACAAAAAGCAGTAAAATTAGTCAGATAACATAACAAGAATTGTTTGTGACACATAAATAAATAAAACAATATGTGTTTTTGAAACAAAATGCCCCCTTTTGGTGACCTTGACTTTTGATCTACTGACCTTAAAATGCACATGTTCAGTAGAGGTTGTCATGAGGAACCACCATGAGAAGTTTGATATGATTGTAGGTGGAAGCCTTTTGATTTTATAGGCAATGTTAAAGTTTGGTACGAACAGATAAACAAACAGTCAGACAGACCAAAAACAATAAGATGCACGTGTAATTAAAGAAAGGTTTACAACAGAAATTGAACGTACTAATAAAATAAATATAAACTAATACTCACTGAAGGTCCTTTCACTCGAAATAAGAAGAATTATGAGATATTGACCTCAGCATCTAAATTTAGATCTTAATCGAAATTGTTATAATTAAGGTTACGGGAAACCAATTTGATTCATTTCTATATTTAATGTTCGGATTTATATTTTGACCGATGGCATCACAGTATTTTTCAAATTTGTCGACCGGTTAAATTTAACCGTATGGTTTATTGAATAACTCGTTTAACACTCGGATCTTATTTAAACCGTGATGTGCATGCATTAAAGTCAAAACATAAATCCAAACATTAAATGCGCCGAGCCTGAGCGGTTAAGTTTGTTTAACCAGCGATAACAAACATTAACATATATCCACACAAATATACACATACTGAAAGGGTGTAGGTACTAGTATTCAAAGTTGTTTTTCAATAATCAAAATATCAATAAAACATGCATGCGTGCATACCCCCCCTTAATGCTACTATAAGGAAATGAAAGTTTAAAAAAAAAATCAGAATGATATATGCAGAAGCAAAACCATTGACTCAGAATCAACAAACAGTACTGTATTGGATTAAAGATTATGTGTAAACTAAGATCCATTTGCACTTTTTCTGTTTTTAACGCTATGTTAATTTCAGAGCCGTCCAAGAATGTGGGTATAGAAGATACAGGGGAATCGGGCATTAATATCCCATTCTTAATTATTTCGAATAGTTTCAGATACTAAAAGGACAAAGAGTATTGAGCAATTCAAGCAACTGGTAGTATTGTTAGTAACTGAATATGTTTATGATGTCTCATTAACAACATTTAGTACTTATCACATTTTAGTGTTCCATTCCGTCTTTTAGTAGCGACCTTTACCATACATCTCACAGGCTACCGGCATGTGACAATTTTATTATAGCAAAATAAATTTTCAAAATTTTTTCACCATATATCTATTATAGAGTATACTCTATAATATATATACAATGTATGCTGAAATTTTTTATATTTTTTTTGAAACTTTATTTTGCTGTTATCACATGCCGGTAGCCTGTGATACATCTAACATATAAAACCTATTGTCAATCATTATGTGAGTTATAAATGATAGACTATAGAAATTAACAACTACTATAAGATATAAGACAATACGTTAATAAAATATACAACAACAGCAAAACAACATAAGACACGAAAGTAAACAAGAACTTTGCTACTCATAATTCATTAAGATATCAACCGCTCAAAAAACATGCTCAGAATTAAATACAAAAACTGAACAAAGTTTGAGACTAAAAATAGTGTGAATATATTAAACAACAAATAGGACACATAAATGTTATCATTCACTTGTTAAAAGAAAGCGCCTTTGAAGAAAATTGAACCCACCATCAACAAAATAATGGTTTGAAGCAATTCTTGAGTAAGTAAGTCGATAATGTTCTAAGAATAGAAAACTATGAACAATTCGATATGTAAAGTTTTTTTACAGTCTATATGTCTACCTTCTGCATGCATGCATGATTCAATTCAATTCTTTATTGTGTTGCTTGGCCACCGGCCCATACACACAATATTCAACATAATTAATGTTACAGTGCGTAGTCATGTTACATGTTTTGCAATAAAACATATATCACAATAAATGTAGTCAACAAAATAAAATTGTGACAACATAATTACGATACATTAATGTTACAATATTATGTCATGTTACATGTTAACATTATCATAACTATATACCACAATAAACAGTCAACAGAAATAAAATGACACAACGTAATTATGATACTTAAATGTCACAATATGTAGTTATGTTACATGTTTTACACAATTATAACCATATATCACAATAAACAGTCAACAGAATTGGACTTAGACAACATAAACAAACATAATTATGATACATAAACGTCACAATATGTAGTTATCGTACATGTGCTACATTAAACATATAATTATGTATCACGATAAGCAGTTTAACAGAATTGAAATTGAACAATAAGTCAATTTAAGGAAATATTGCTTTCCTTAAATATATAATATAAGTACATTGCAGTATTTCGAATAACACAATTGTTTTCGACTGACATGTATGTACATTTATATACATTTATTTGAATGTATAATTTCATCTAGATTTACATAGAACCTGGGGCAAGTTTTAGGGAATATTCGGCAAATATAGATTGTAAAGCGATGATTAAAATAACTAGAATAGAAGTACGATATGTATATTAACATCATACCATTATCTTGTTTTATCATATGAGTCATATAATATACATGCATTTGTATTGTCACTATATATAAATTTTATCTAAACAAACATTGAGTGATACATATCACAAAATTGATTATTTATAACTACACACTAAACTGCAAATCAAGCAATGATATATTATGTATGCTATATGCCGTTATGTTTTTAAACTGTTGCTAATATACATGTTATTGACTTTTAATGGCTTTCTATTGCCGGGGTTCCTTTTCTTCTCTTACATCGATGCTGGAAGACATTGCCACTTTTATGGATTACATCTTCTTCACATAAGATACTATTTCACATCGCTCATTCACCCACACGGAACATATCTGCATAAAATTTGGAATGTATTACCATATTAAAATGCTTGAATTTAGGCAAAACATAAACACAATCAATCATATACAATCTGATAATTTTAGATATTTTTTTAAAGATATAATATCTACTCGAAGAAAATGCTACATGTAACAATTTCTACCTTATACAATACTTTACGCTAATCGAATATACATAATTATGTTTGCAGAACTACGTAAGTGCCAGTATAGTCATGTATTTCATGGTACATGTATTTATTGTATTGTACCAAACAACATGTGCGATATTTCATTTCTGTATGTATTTAAAATTGATGGTACATTTTTTGTATACACTTTTAAAACTGCTGATAGTTTTACGGGAACTAACTCCAGTTAACATAAGTTAAGTTAATCTCAATAATGAAAACTTCCTTCAATGTTTTAATTCATTCATGCATATTGTCTTATCAATATTTTACTTATATGAGAACAAAGAATGTTTCTGCTTCACGACCAACGCTAAAGATTTTTTTACCTATCTGTATCTGACAATTCCGGCATTTCATTTTAAGCAGCCTTTGAATTCTAATCTTGATATACTCCTTGAATTTTATTTTTTGTATACTTGATATCAAATGAAAGGAAATCCAAAAAAATGAATGATAAATCTGGAGTTTGATCCCTTAAACATCTTTAAGTGTACAATTCTTACTTAACACCATGGACATTCTTTTGTAACGTTACACACAATACAAAAAACCGCATGTCCACATGGTTGCTTGACTGCTGGTCTAGTACAGTAGTAGCAGTTGGGAACATCTGAAATAGAACTTCAAATACAATTACAAGACTTGAACACACGCTGTAAAGACTTAGCTATATTTTGGATCTACACTATGCATAGGAAAAAATAAAAAAGCCAAAATTGCAATACCAATATTAAGTAATAGCCAATCATAAATCATGAAAATTATTACTAGATATTGTATCGCGATACGATTTTCATCATACTGGTTTTTTAGACCACATTATATTTTTATTTCAAATATCATTCAACGTCTCTTCTGATACCAGTCCTAATGTAAACTTGTTGATGTAAAAACAAGATGACAAATCATAACGATGGTTACATGTATAAAACATTAAAAGATAACTAAGTGCATGATGTAAGTACACAACTGTATATGCAGCTGGTTATTCAGTGTTTACAGTATGGTTTTATTACTTTCATTGGATTATAACATCATTGAGTCATTTGGCGGGTTTTTCCAGCTTTAACGATGGAGGAAGTCCTCATGCAGACGTACACCTGGGTGGAACCACCGACCTTACGTAAGCGAGCTTCCACAATGGTGACATTTGGCCCCGGGTGGTATTCGAGATAATAGCTGCTAGAGGCTAGTGAATACAAGTCAGAGACCATACACACTCAACCACAAATTAAAGCCCTTATGCATGGTTATTCATTATTATCTAAAACATCTGCAATAAACTGCAGCAGCTATCTATAGACTTTGTGCATTGTCTGTCAGATTAATTTTAAAGATCTCCAAGTTACATTTCGTTACTTCGACGTCTGGTGTGGTAGAACCGTTTCGCTATTTTAAAATTGGTTATAGTTTTCATATACTTTGACCGTGGTTTAGGTGATCAACAGTTCGCCTTTCAGGAGGAGCAAAACAGGCAACAACATTGTATAATATAACTGATAAAAACTTTAAAATACCAACTTGTCCTGACGAAGGCTATCGTGGTTTAAATAAAGTATGACCACTATACATTCTTATACCTACGTTGATCCATTTCATTTAACTTTGATGCAGTACTTACATATCTGTAGACCAGACCGACAAATATAAACAAATGACATGTCTTTACACAGTATAAATTCAATTGTTTGTCTTATTTGACATTTGTACAAAACCTTCAACGAGATCGGCTGTTGGCACCATTTCACAATTGGGTCTAAATCCAGCAATGCCATCAAAATGATCTACAAATGTGAAAAATAAACAAAATCGATGAAAAATTGAAGTGCCCATATGAAGGTACGACACTTTTGACAAACGCAAATCATTTATCAAACGTCATAATTTCCGGTCTTTTTGTGATATTAAATGAAATTTGTTCAACGAGTTAGAATTTGTGTGCTTTTTTCGACAAAGTGGTCATTTATGTAAACTAGTATGACATTACTAGTATTGAATTATTCACCTGTATGAGCGGGAACAGAAATCCCTTGAACAACGACAGGAGCTTGCGAGGTACTGGAAATGTTTGAGTCTGGAATAAAAATATGCCGTAACAATAGTACCGTTCACTTATCATCGCCATTAATACCAAAAATCAATTCCATAAATTCTACGGGTTCACACGGTAAAGTGTCCATATTGTATCAGAATTCATAAAAGTCCAATGGGTATTTTAGAGAGTTCGTACTAACTGAGTCTAACTGTTTGAAGTACAAGTGCTTGGTGTAAGAACTATTGGTAGCATATTACTTATTCTCTAATCAAAGTACTGAAAGTACTGTCGGAACTTGATTTTTTCCATATGAGACAAGTCACTGGTGTTGCTCGCAACACAATAACTGTTAGGAGAAATTCTAAATTAGGAAATGTGCAATCAATGGATATTCATGCTTAGGTATTAACATACACTATCACATTTACCGATCTCGCAACGGAATATACAGACATCGCACGAGTTCCATTACGATCATTAATTCTATCTTAACACCAAACCGACATAATAATTGCGATCAATTTCACAATAACTGTTATTAATAGCTTATTTTTTCGCAAATTTATGTGTACCGCCATTCTGTTCTCTGCTCTTCGACGGGAAAACCCAACATTCTAATTTCAGAATTTATCGAACAAGCTCTAGCCGATAGTATCGATCGATACGCGTTGAGGATATAACGCATTTACATTTTCATATCATGTCAAAAAGTCACATATAACACACACAACAATAGTAGATTAATGCAAACGCATGCATACGTCTGTAGAGAAATTACTGACCTATTGAGCAAAAGCCGACAGTAGAACTATTTTATGCAAAACTAGTTGGTTTCCGTCCCCAATCTTACAGCGCTCAATAGAGTGAGAGTGGGAACGGGAACCATGACAGTTATGGAGCCCACGGTATTTAAAAAATCAAGTTCCAAAAATGTAACAAACTAACCATTTATGTATACATGTTCGTCTGCTTGAGTTGCGCTGCAAACAGGAGTTGTTCGGTTTTGATTACGCAGGTCTACTATCAGACTAGCTGAACTAAAATTATCACCTCCTAAGCTCACATTTCTATCCCGAATACTGATGATCGGTAGCCTGCTGCTTCTTGGATTATTTCTGTGAGGTAAATTTGGAGATGGAAGCTCCAGTATTCCATGATCCCCGAGAACCTAAAATACATAGTTTTGACAAAACAGTTTACAAAAGTTTAAATAATTGCATAGCTAAGCTATACATAATATGCATAAAACAGTAGTTGCCTATAAAAATACACTTTCAGCACTCGTTACTTGTTGTAAATCAGTAGACAATGTTGAATTAAAATAGAATAAAAAAGATACCTACAGCGATGTCATTAAAGGGAACTGCAAAGTTATTCATCTCAAATTCGTTTTCAAAATGTAATTCAAATACATATCGTCGATATTCCAATTTTGAAAAGTCTCCACATGCGGTGCTATTTGATTTCTTTGGTTCGGGTGCCAGCCGCCGTTCGGTTTTGCATTCTTTTTTTCCCTCACTGTGCGATTCCGTACGAAGTTCGAACAGCATTTCATCACACATACTTCTGTTTGTGACATTTTTATCACTCTGCACACATGTGTCCATAGTTTGAATGTCACTTGAGTCCGTTGCTGTGTAAATATCAGTTTTCTTATTTTCGAGGTTGTTATGTAGTTCTGCGTAAGGGGTTCTATTCTCAATACCAGAGTGTTTCAAGACTGGCACATTCATATCAACTTCCAAGGAAGTTATTTTGGCACAAACAGACCCTTCAAGTTGATCCATAAGACAGGCGTTCTTGCAATTATCAACACATTGAATATGAACATTAATGTTATCATCAAAACATTCTTCAATCGAATGTTCCAAAACTGGTTCATTAGGATCCAAAAGTGACGACTGTTCATTACGTTCTATGTCCAATTGTTGCAGTTGGTCAATGGTATCAGTGACTGGTTGTCCTACAAGTGTTGATGTTCTGAAAGAGTCAAATTGCGAGTCTCCGAGTACGTTTACAGTGCCTGTAGTTATTGCAGTATCGTTTTCATGATCTTTGGTAGTGGTCGATCTTACAGTCATTGGGTTCGGAGTTCCGATCATTGTGATGATTTTGTTGTCAAGATTAACTTCTTTTGAAAGCATTACGGCGAACAAAACATCTTGAGTTTGTTTCTCCTGGTTTGACTGTTTGCAAGTAACAGCCTTATAAGTATGAACCCTTTTGTTATCTCCTACACCTACTGGATGTAGGAGTTCCACAATTGGATCAGTAGAATCCCTTGACGACAAATGTTGATTACAGTGTAAGTCATATTCTTGCAGTTGGTCAATGCTACAGGTGATTGGTTGTCCTACCTGTGTAGGAGTTGAACAAGAGTCATATCGTGTGTCTTCTTGTACGGTCTCGGTGCCTGTTGCTATTGTTGCATCCATTTGATGATTTTTTGCATGTGTTAACCTCACAGGCAATGAGGTCGGAGGTCCAAACTCTGTGATGATTTGGTTGCCTATATTTACCTCTGTCGAAAGCATTACAGCTAACAAAACATATTGAGGTTGTCTCTTCAGGTTTGACTCACTGTAGGTAACAGGTGTATAAATATGAACTTTTATACTATGTCCTGAACAGTCCTTAAACAGGAGTTCCAATATTGATTCATTAGGATCCATTTGCGACGACTGTTCATTGCTTAGAAAGTCAAAATGTTGCAGTTGGTCAATGCTACAGGTGATTGGTTGTCCTACCAGTGTTGGAGTTGTGGAAGAGCCAATTCGCGTGTCTTCTTGTACTTTTTCGATGCATGCTGTTATTGTAATATCCATTTTATGATCTTTTGTAAGTGGTGACTTCATAGGCAATGAGGTTTGAGGTCCAAATTTTGTGATGATTTTGTTGTTAATATTTACCTCTGTTGAAAGCATTATGGCCAGCAATACGTCTTGTGATTGTCTCTTCTGGTTTGGCCGTATGCAAATATTCGGAACCTTTATGGTATGTCCTGAACAGTCTTGAATCAGGAGTTCCAATATTGGTTCATTAGGATCCATTAGCGTGCACTGTAAATAGCTTAGAACGTCACATTGTCGCGGTTGGTCAATGCTATCGGTGATTGGTTGTCTTACCAGTTTTGAAGTTCTGAGAGAGCAATATCGCCCGTCTTCTTGTACGTGTTCGGTGTCTCTTGCTATTGCAGTATCAATTTCATGATCTTTGGGAGCGATTGATCTCACATTCACAGAGTTCAACGTTCCAAGCATTACGACGAACAGAACATATTGAGGTTGTCTCTTCTGGTTTGACTGGCTGTAGGTAACAGCTTTATAAATATGAACTATTATGCTATGACATGAACAGCCCTGAAACAGGAGTTCCAATATTGATTCATTAGGATCCATTTTCGACGACTGTTCATTGCTTAGAAAGTCAAATTGTTGCAGTTGGTCAATGCTACAGGTGATTGGTTGTCCTACCAGTGTTGGAGTTGTGGAAGAGCCAATTCGCGTGTCTTCTTGTACATTTTCGGTGCTTGTTATTATTGTTGTATCCATTTTATGATCTTTTGTAAGTGATGACTTCCTAAGCAATGAGGTTTGAGGTCCAAACCTTGTGATGATTTTGTTGTTAAAATTTACGTCTGCTGAAAGCATTATTGCCAACAATACATCTTGTGGTTGTCTCTTCTGGTTTGGCCATATGCTAATATTAAGAACCTTAATGCTATGTCCTGAACAGTCTTGAATAAGGAGTTTCAATATTGGTTCATTAGGATCCATTAGCGCCCACTGTAAATAGCTTAGAACATCACATTGTCGCGGTTGGTCAATATTATCGGTGATTGGTTGTCTTACCAGTTTTGATGTTCTTAGAGGGCAATATCGCCCGTCTTCTTGTACGTGTTCGGTGCCTCGTGCAATTGCAGTATCAATTTCATGACTTTTGGGAGCGATTGATCTCACATTCACAGAGTTCAACGTTCCAAGCATTACGACGAACAGAACATATTGAGGTTGTCTCTTCAGGTTTGACTCACTGTAGGTAACAGGTGTATAAATATGAACTTTTATACTATGTCCTGAACAGTCCTTAAACAGGAGTTCCAATATTGATTCATTAGGATCCATTTGCGACGACTGTTCATTGCTTAGAAAGTCAAAATGTTGCAGTTGGTCAATGCTACAGGTGATTGGTTGTCCTACCAGTGTTGGAGTTGTGGAAGAGCCAATTCGCGTGTCTTCTTGTACATTTTCGGTGCTTGTTATTATTGTTGTATCCATTTTATGATCTTTTGTAAGTGATGACTTCCTAAGCAATGAGGTTTGAGGTCCAAACTTTATGATGATCTTGTTGTTAATATTTACGTCTGCTGAAAGCATTATGGCCAACAATACATCTTGTGGTTGTCTCTTCTGGTTTGGCCGTATGCTAATATTAAGAACCTTAATGATATGTCCTGAACAGTCTTGAATAAGGAGTTCCAATATTGGTTCATTAGGATCCATTAGCGTCCACTGTAAATAGCTTAGAACGTCACATTGTCGCGGTTGGTCAATGCTATCGGTGATTGGTTGTCTTACCAGTTTTGATGTTCTGCGAGAGCCGTATCGCCCGTCGTCTTGTACGTGATCTTTGTCTCTTGCTATTGCAGTATCAATTTCATGATCTTTGGTAGCGATTGATCTCACATCCACAGAGTTCAACGTTCCAAGCATTACGACGAATAGAACATATTGAGGTTGTCTCTTCTGGTTTGACTCACTGTAGGTAACAGCTGTATAAATATGAACTTTTATACTATGTCCTGAACAGTCCTGAAACAGGAGTACCAATATTGATTCGTTAGGATCCATTTGCCACGACTGTTCATTGCTTAGAAAGTCAAATTGTTGCAGTTGGTCAATGCTACAGGTGATTGGTTGTCCTACCAGTTTTGGAGTTGTGGAAGAGCCAATTCGCGTGTCATTTTGTACGCTTTCGGTGCCTGTTATTATTGTTGTATCTATTTTATGATCTTTTGTAAGTGGTGACTTCATAGGCAATGAGTTTGGAGGTCCAAAGTTTGTGATGATTTTGTTGTTAATATTTACCTCTGTTGAAAGCATTATGGCCAAAATTAAATTTTGTGATTGTCTCTTCTGGTTTGGCCGTATGCAAATATTAAGAACCTTTATGGTATGTCCTGAACGGTCTTGAATCAGGAGTTCCAATATTGGTTCATTAGGATCCATTAGCGTCCACTGTAAATAGCTTAGAACGTCACATTGTCGCCGTTGGTCTATGCTATCGGTGATTGGTTGTCTTACCAGTTTTGAAGTTCTGCGAGAGCAATACCGCCCGTCTTCTTGTACGTGTTCGGTGCCTTTTGCTAATGCAGTATCAATTTCATGATCTTTGGGAGCGATTGATCTCACATTCACAGAGTTCAACGTTCCAAGCATTACGACGAACAGAACATATTGAGGTTGTCTCTTCTGGTTTGACTGGCTGTAGGTAACAGCTTTATAAATATGAACTTTTGTGCTATGACATGAACAGCCATGAAACAGGAGTTCCAATATTGATTCATTAGGATCCATTTGCGACGACTGTTCATTGCTTAGAAAGTCAAATTGTTGCAGTTGGTCAATACTACAGGTGATTGGTTGTCCTACCAGTGTTGGAGTTGTGGAAAAGTCAATTCGCGTGTCCTCTTGAACATTTTCGGTGCCTGTTATTATTGTTGTATCCATTTTGTGATCTTTTGTTAGTAATGACTTCCTAAGCAATGAGGTTTGAGGTCCAAACTTTATGATGATCTTGTTGTTAATATTTACGTCTGCTGAAAGCATTATGGCCAACAATACATCTTGTGGTTGTCTCTTCTGGTTTGGCCGTATGCTAATATTAAGAACCTTAATGATATGTCCTGAACAGTCTTGAATAAGGAGTTCCAATATTGGTTCATTAGGATCCATTAGCGTCCACTGTAAATAGCTTAGAACGTCACATTGTCGCGGTTGGTCAATGCTATCGGTGATTGGTTGTCTTACCAGTTTTGAAGTTCTGCGAGAGCAATACCGCCCGTCTTCTTGTACGTGTTCGGTGCTTCTTGCTATTGCAGTATCAATTTCATGATCTTTGGTAGCGATTGATCTCACATCCACAGAGTTCAACGTTCCAAGCATTACGACGAATAGAACATATTGAGGTTGTCTCTTCTGGTTTGACTCACTGTAGGTAACAGCTATATAAATATGAACTTTTATGCTATGTCTTGAACTGTCCTGAAACAGGAGTTCCAATATTGATTCATTAGGATCCATTTGCGACGACTGTTCATTGCTTAGAATGTCAAATTGTTGCAGTTGGCCAATGCTACAGGTGATTGGTTGTCCTACCAGTGTTGGAGTTGTGGAAGAGCCAATTCGCGTGTCTTTTTGTACGCTTTCGGTGCCTGTTATTATTGTTGTATCCATTTTATGATCTTTTGTAAGTGGTGACTTCATAGGCAATGAGTTTGGAGGTCCAAAGTTTGTGATGATTTTGTTGTTCATATTTACCTCTGTTGAAAGCATTATGGCCAAAAGTAAATTTTGTGATTGTCTCTTCTGGTTTGGCCGTATGCAAATATTAAGAACCTTTATGGTATGTCCTGAACAGTCTTGAATCAGGAGTTCCAATATTGGTTCATTAGGATCCATTAGCGTCCACTGTAAATAGCTTAGAACGTCACATTGTCGCGGTTGGTCAATGCTATCGGTGATTGGTTGTCTTACCAGTTTTGAAGTTCTGTGAGAGCAATACCGCCCGTCTTCTTGTACGTGTTCGGTACATCTTGCTATTGCAGTTTCAATTACATGATCTTTGGGAGCGATTGATCTCACATTCACAGAGTTGAGAGTTCCAATTATTGGGATTCTTTCGTTTTCTGTTGAAAGCGTTACGGCGAACAAAACGTATTGAGGTTGTCTCTTTTGGTTTGACTGATTGGAAATAACGACAGTTTGTTTAAGATTTTCTTTGTCATCTTTTGAATCTTTTTCAATTGGGAGTTCCAAAATATGTTCATTATTTTGAAAGTCGCACTGTTGCAGTTTGTCAATGCCATCGGTGATTGATTTGCCGTCCAGTGTTACATGTGTCCTTTGGTCACAACTCGTGTCTTCAGTTATGTTACGGCTGCAAGTAAATGCATAATGTAAAGGTTTTTCTATGTTATCATCTGAATCATCTTTATTCGAATGTTCAAAAACTGATTCAGTAGAATGTCTTGACGACAAATTACCATCGTTTTGTAGATCGTTGGTAGTTTTTGATATTTCATGCGATGAATTCGAAGTGTCATTTATCGTTGTCAAATTGTGAGCAATACATTCATCCGAGGAAATATTTTCAACACACGTATCCTCTCCACGTTGTCCCTCTTGATCGGCCTTCTTGATAGTGTCAGAGGTATGTGTATCTTCGTTTATTATGTAAATTGAGTTTTCCGAATTTTTTTTATTAGGATCAGTTAACTGGTCATTGTTTTTTATATCTGTTTGTTCCAGTTCGTCAATATTTTTCGCGTCTAGTTGTTCTTCACAAGTACATATCGAGTTCGACTCATGTCCGGTACCCTTATTTACATCCTCCAAATTTTTTGAAACACCTGCGCAGGCAAATCTGTCCGCAATTGATTTGTCGGTATCTTCTTCATCTATAGCTTTTACTTCTGAAACATTTGGCGCAATCCTATTTGTACTTCTGTCTAGTTTGTCTTCTTTTCTTCTCCCATGTTCTTGATCATTTGTTAAAGTTGATGAACTGCTGGTGTTCGTTTGTCTTGTTCTTCTTTCATAGCTCACGCATGATGCTTGATCATGACTTTTCATTTGCTTTTGCATTATTACTTTAGAAATGTTGCCGTTTTGAATTTGTTTACTAAACGCAATTGACAACGTCGATGTAGTTGAATTCATGATTATCAGAATTGTGATGAAGATGGAGGTGAACAGGAAACAAATAAACACTATTATAAAAAGAGCCACATCATTTTCCAGCATAGTACAGGCAGGTGAATGTCAAATCCGTTTGGATGCATCACAATGTTCTTAAAACCAGCAAATCTTAACACACTGACCTGAAAAGTATAATACAAAAATACACAGCATATGGACTTTCTATATATATAGCGCAACCTCTGAATACCAAACACGTCCGAAACACAAACCCTCCGAAAATCGAACAAGTTTCTTAGTCCCGATTTTCCCTCTAATAAATGTACAGTCCGTACTTCTGAATACTGGAATTTCCATATTAAAACGTTGCTACTGGTTCCATTGGTGTTTGGGTTTCCGAAGTTACATTATAATAGCAATAGGACGTGCATATATTATTCTGTCGTTGCAAAAATTTTGATCTTTGAGTATCTTTGAATTTAAAAAATGGAAAAGATAGACATTGCCACAACTAGGTAGAATAATAGTATACATTCGTTCTATTGCTTCAATGGCAAGTTTAATTTGACAAAATAATTGTTTCCATTCTGAAATTTTCCTGAATAATTGTTCGGATTCATTTCAATGCATTTGAGATTTGAAGAGATTGAATAATTTTATCTGAGGGAGCTGAGGCTATTTAGGCGTACATTTAAACTTACTATTAAGCAGACAATGGCCTCGTTTCATCAATGTATTCTTATCTTACGTAAGATTCTTTTCTACAAAGACACGACAAAAGTTACGAAATTCTTAAACCGTTTTATCAACTGTTCTTACCTACATGTGTAAAGACCGCGACACAGTCTACACGGGTAAAGTGTATTCACCGGCCCTAGCTATGTAAATAAGAAAAATACAATTGATTCTATACATGTTGTATAGAGAGTTTTATTTTATTTCTCAACCGATCTTCGTACATTATATATCAAATTAAAGATGAAGCTCTCATCTTTCAGAAAATGTAAACTATTCGATATATCCTAACTGAAAATATGTTTTTTAAATAATGTAAACATTGGCTCATGATAAATGTGGTTTTAGTCGCTCAAACTTGCACATAAAATTACTTTATTCGCACGCCTATGTATGTTGGACAACCCAACCGTACCGTTTATGATTAATGCTGGTCAGATCAAATTATTATCGTTTGAGCAATTAGATTTCACAGTAAGATTCGGAGAAGAACAGTTAATAAATCCGAAAACTCCAAAATGCATTTTAATATCTATTAGCTGCAATTTTCATTTTTTGTTATGAAAAATATGTTTTATGGCTATTGACGCACATATGGTGTGAGAGAAATGCCAAAAAGGTTTCTTTTGAAGAGAAAAATGTGTTCACGGTCTTAAAATAAGTTTGAAAAATATCAGATTGTCAACAAGCTATAACATCAGCGATAGGCACATGTATACGCACGTGCGTAATGTTAATTTTAAAAGTGAACAATATAAAAATGCCATCTAAGTCGAAAGCTAATGTTATGTCTAATAATCGTTAATCACAGTGTTTATAAAATGCATGATTCAAATAAATAATATTTGACAGTGCTTCTAATCCCTGAAAATACGACTGAAAGTTCACCATTTGAGTTCTAATTTAAAGACTGTCTGACACGAATACATGTGTGCATAAAATTAATTTATAGCTGGCTATGCCCCTGAACATAAAACTGAATTTCTTTTCCATTATTTACTAATATCTAGTACATCGCACTCAACAGTCTTAAAATGAAAGGCTGTCTCGTAAACATAAAGACAGAAGCCGCGTTTTCTTATCTTTAAGAAAGCCCATGAGCTATCGTAAAGTTAAGAAAGAATCGTTCCCAAACTAAAGAATTCGTAGCTTAGAAAATATTGATGAAACGTACTTTAACGCTAAGAAGGGAGATAAGACACTTCTTACTTAAGAAGTGGCGTAAGATGTTTGAT
Source organism: Lutraria lutraria (assembly GCA_964023205.1). Classification (NCBI taxonomy): domain Eukaryota; kingdom Metazoa; phylum Mollusca; class Bivalvia; order Venerida; family Mactridae; genus Lutraria; species Lutraria lutraria. The sequence continues at coordinate 33,045,204 of OZ026835.1, forward strand.
CAAACGGGGCCTATATGTATACATGTACACTGTCAAATCAAAGTCCGTCTTAGACCTGTAATCTTTCGTGAAAACTACGAACGTGCGCCCCCTGGTATCAAAATGTGACATGCAATTTTGCAATTTGCATTATGCTTACTTTCAACTTGATTGATGGCTGATTACATCTTTCATATTCTGTGATCACTTCGTGTATTTTGGTTTGGTAATATTGTACTTACTTTGAAATGTAAAAATGCCGATGCTTAAATACAGCCTCGGCTACGTTGCACTGACATTTGGCCAGATGAAATCATGATATAGACATTAGTGTCTCTACAGCATGCACGATGTAACTTTCAGCAAGCATGTTCAGCAGCAATCATTGTTAACAAGCGTGGTGAAGGTGTCACCATGTATTCTGACTATACCAGTAAGCATGCTAGCAATGTCAATGAGCGAATTGTAATTGTAAGCAGGCATTGTATCGTTACACTAAGGGATAATTTAATGAAGGAAAGTTATTTGTCATAGTAAGGATTGTTGAAATTAACTGATCCCCGGGGCTGGGCTAATAATGACCCCAGGGCCATAATTTGAACAAACTTAGAGGAGGTCTTTTAGACGATGCTACATACCAAATATCTTAGCTGTTGACCTTGTGGTTTTGGACAAGGAGATTTTTTTAATATCCCTATATAAACAGAGTGAACCCAGAAGCAGGGCCAATTTTGATCCCGGGACCATATATTGAACAAACTTAGTAGAGGTCCACAAGACAATGCTACATACAAAATATCAAAGCTCTAGGCCTTGTGGTTTTGGAGAAGAAGCTTTTTTAAATTTTCCTATGTAAGCCTATATGAATCAAGTCAACCCCGGGGCGCGGCCTACTTTTACACTAGGGCAATAAGTTGAACAAACTTGGTAGAGTCCACTAGACAATGCTACACACTAAATATCTAAACTATAGGTCCTGTGGTTTTTGAGAAGATTTTTGAAAAATTAAAAAAAAAATCTCTTCTGGTTGCCATCTGCATGGAATGGTATTTTTGGAAAAACTTAGTTAGATCTTTTAGCAAAGAACACACCTGTGAAGGTTTGGCGAAATTGACAAAGTGGTTTAGGAGGAGATGTTGTTTAAAGAAATTGTTGACGACGGACGACGGGCATAGCTCGATCCTAATTGCTCGTCTTGCACTCTGTGCCAGGTGAGCTAAAATAGATAAAGCTGTTTTAAACCAATGCGCGCAGATCTGTTGGCGTTCGAATAAACAATACCGTTCGGGAAATGTCCGCAATTCCCGTTAGTTCAAGAGAACTTAAATAGATCTTACATAATAAAGGAAGTCCACGTAATTTTGGATAACCCCTCGTTTGGCCAAGCGTTTCTGCTGTTCAGTCTGTTAATTTACTCTTAATTGCTCAATTTGCGCTGAAATGAATAATTCAGTACTGTATATATATGATATTCATACTATTATGTGTCAATTGCTCGTGAGTCATGTTACAGGTTTTGATAATGTATCTCCTTCTTTCTGGAAACCTAATAAACACATAAACATCCCAATCAGGCAGAAGAAGGTAAGTCGAATGCAGAGTAAGTAACAAAAAACTAAACCTAAAAAGTAAAAGATGATCTACGAGACTTTAGTCTGAACCATGATTCCCCTGTCGCCCACAGAACTAACATTTACAGATTCAGTTTTAACGAAATCTTACAAGTCAATCATACAGTTCATGTTCCCGATCACAGCTATTGACTTTTGCATTAAAAGATGCTATCTTGCTGGTCAGAGGTATACATACAAAACATACTTGGATGTTAGTTGGAACAGCGTGTTTCCATTGCTCAGTATCAAGCTAAAGACAGAACACTCATAATATTAGAACCTTGGCCCGCAGAAAAGTCAAAGGAAAATGTATCAAATGAGTTTTTACAATATTAGCAGACAAAACAAAGGTTAATATTTTAAACTATTAAATTTCACTATAGTGGCACAAACATAAAGCTTTTAACAACACTCGTATTAAAACGTTTAAAATGATCCACTTGTAAACATATACAAAAAGTATTGAAAATAAGGCAATGTGTATATTAAATGCTTTTTTATTAAAAAGAGTTTTGTGTGGCCGCTTATTTACGCCGTATGTCGTATTTTCGCTTTTTTCGCAACAAATTGCGAAAACACGATGGGACGGCAAACTGTGACTTTGTCGTCTCTTTGTGCTTTCGCATTTTCGTGGCGAAAATATACTAGTATGGCGTAAATCAACCACAATAGTCTTGATAATCGAAAGCGAAAGTAACAATTGAAAGGTTAGCTCGACTTACTTCTGGCTTTTCCACACAGTTTACTGTTGAGAAGAGGTGTAATTGCATAAAGATTATTCTCTTACCTTATTTAAGTTACCAGAAAATCGTTTGAACTTACATTAAATTTATATAATCCGAACAGGTTGATTTTACACAATGTCGTTAACTTCCTGCTTGATAAAACATGAATAATACGTAAATTAAAGTAAAATATGAATGTACCTCGGGTTGATATGTATTTCTTATAATTATAATGTACAACTCATTACCATTGTATCATGTAAATCAATATATGTTTCCGTTTATCAATTAATACACAAAAGCAATTAACAATTTAAAACTTCGATAACTTTGAATAAAATAAGATATTTCCAACAAACACATTTAACAATCAAATGAATTGTCAACTATATGTCCTTTCATTATCTTTTTTTCTTCGCCTGTCAAATGGTAAATATTGATTAAATTTATGAGTGTTGATATCAACAAGAAGGGTTGATCATTAACACTTATAATAGCTTATTTCACTACAAGAAGAAAGGTTACAAGTGGGTTTGGTGAGGTTATTTATTCATATATTGTTTAACGGCCCATTCAACAGCTATGGTAATTTCAGAGTCGCACAAGTGACAGGGGAATGAAGAAACAGGAGGACCGGGTATTTATATCCCGACTCTTCTTTAGCTTTTCTAGCTGCTTTTTATCGTGTCCGGTATAAAGAACCGATGCACGTCTCACCCGTATTCTGTGATTTTCTTAATATAGTACTTGGCTCGTTGGTTGGAATAGGATAACTGAAAAGCGACCCTGGAATATTGAAAAGCGGAGTCGAGATTCTTACCCACGACCTTTCGTTTAGTAGTCCAGCGTGTTACACTTGACCATCGATCACCCCCCCCCCTTTGGTGAGGTTAACTGTGCAACGAAATCATTAAAGCTATACAAAACAGTGTGGGGAATCCACGTGACCTAGTGACGTCACAATGTTATCGTTACAAGCACATTTAAATAGGAAAACATCACGTAAGTGCATTATTTTTCATTTTCTTCTAAAGCCACATAACTGTTGCAACTCCTTACATAAAGGGCTACCTCCGGTTCAGAATTTTGTCACTGAAGGCCCTCTACTTTTTTACTTTTCTTGTCCAAACCGTTTTCTAAAATTTTCTTGTAAAAATAACGTTCATTTTCATAACACTGTCAAACGGTTTGGACAAGAAAAGCAAAAAAGAAGAGGGCCTACAGTGACAAAAATCTGAATCGCAGGTAGTTCTTTATTTAAGGAGTTGCAACAGTTATGTGACTTTAGAAGAAAACGAAAAATAATGCACTTACGTGATGTCTTCCTAGTTTAATTGACAGAAAACGCGCTCGTAGCGATAACATTGTGACGTCACTAGGTCACGTGGATTCCCCACACTGCAAAAATGTTTAATAAACTAATCTTTATAATAAACCAATGAGTAAAATGAGTATACAATAAGCCGTCAGTGAGTAATGATTTGTCAAAGTACTTAACCTTTTTAGTATTTTAAATGTTGATGTCCGCGTCTATGTACATTACCGTACATTTAGTAAACAAGCAGATTTGAACTACATTTCTTTTTGTATTTCGCTTTGCTTATATTTCTCTTTAGATGTATAAGTACAAAATAAAAAGATTCTAAAATGTTATCATGACTGATAAATAAGAAATACTTCTGTAGTGTAAGGGGTCATGCATTGCTCGAGTAAAAACTGCATTAGGTTTATCAATAAGTTCAAAGACAAAGGGTAATTTTCCATTGTATATAAAGCAGCTTTCTATCTAAATCTCTTTGAATCTATTGGACCAGTCGAATTTCTCCCAAACAAACTGCAAGAGAGTATATATACAGAGCAATGCATGACATGTATTGATTCACATTTTAAGTTTTGTTACGTTTGTAGGAGGATTGTGAATTGTAAATCCGCAATTAAGAAAACTCTACGGAACTTAATTATGAAAAAGTCACGGTTTAATTAGGAAAAATCACTTATTCACTTATTGTTAAATAGATATCTTTATTAGTACAGTCAAATCTGTATATATAGACTTCTATGTCCCTGAAAAGTAACGTTTACGGATTCTTCTGTATTACATTCGAATTTCATGACAGAAAATTTTCTAGTTCAAGTAAAGAAACATCGAACAAATTGAATTTTTTGGGTTTATTTTTTAATAAATTTCCACAAACCTATTTTGCGGCCGCAAAATGCGATATACGTAAAATAATTTAGTTCATAATATATTTATGAAATGGATTTCAGGTTTTCAACAACCATCCATCCTGGGTATGACATGAAAAAATAACAACTCATATGGACAGTGAACTTTCGAAAGTTTATATTTCAGACAATTATAGTCGTAAAAAACAATTCATTGTTGTTTGATACTGAATATAAAAAAACTGTGTATAAGACCGTTCCATGACTTGACCCTGGGTAAATATTGGGTTTGGTACCCTATTTTGTTTCTGTGTGTTTGGTGAGATTTTGGGGTCTGGTGGTTATTCTTGGGAACCTTGTATTTTTTTTCCTTTTTTCTATATCCGACAAATAGTTTTGTTTATTTGGTGACTGTACACAGATTTATTCAAGAAAATTACACACCATGCACATCGTGGAATATAATTATGTACCATCGAGGAGTAAAGCTACCAAGAAATAAAACAATACAAATATTTTCATACAGTAAACGTGAGGTTTATTTCTTCATTCTTCAAATACATGATACAAGAATACAAAAAATTGACATAATTTATATTCAAAGCGAAAAGCATGACATAATCCAAATTGGGACCTCAACTACAAGATCTATCTCAGATGATAATAAGAAACATAATTAGAGACGCTCGTATCACTCTGGATGATTCATTTTGTTTATAGTTTTGTTTTATTGAATTGTTAAATGATATTAATTTATTTATAGACGTAAGCTGATATACTGTTGAATATCTTATACCGGAAAAATCCAATTCTATTTTTAGATATTAAGTATTTTTAACCCGTTGTCGGTTTTTCCTGAGCTAAAAATAGTTTCACTCAATACGAATACACATCAAATCGCCTGATGTTAAAATTAAAACTACACATCATTGATGAACTAAGCATTTAAAAACGTATATTTACGAAGCAAAACTAAAAATAATGCAGCGTATTATGCAGTCATTTAAAAACAACATAAACATTATTTATAAATACATTTGTATATCATAAACAAATTACATCTTACACAAACTATGAGACAGAGACAAACTATAATGATGAAATTTCATTTTAGAAATAAGAATATAATCATTGAAAATGATCACCGCTTGTACTCACCGTTGTTAGGCAGCTCTTTTGACGATGATTTCTTCCGCCGGCTATAAATAAAAAATAAATATTTTTGGGAAATGCCCCGTTTAAAATTTAAATTGATAAAAAAACTTTGATAATTTTGTATACATGCAAAAATAAGTATGCTATGTTTATGATACAGGATATCATGATATTGACAGCTAAAAAAATAATAATTAAAAAAGATACGACTGTATAAATAATTAGCTACATAAAATTTTAAGTCAAGTCTGTCTGACAAATATTCTACTGAAATATGATGGTCCCCCTTTCGTGAAGAATAATTAACTTTTTTTTCAGTTTATTACACAAATTAAAGAAATTAGAAGTTCATGACCGAGTTTAAAGTTTTTACAGAACATTTCCTTCATTCATATACCTGTGGCTATCTGGTCAAAGGGATGTAGCCGTGAAACACTCATAAATCAATATATTCTTCGATATTGTTATCAGTATTATTGAACATATAATGTGTGAAGTTACAGCACGGGAAAAGTGAAATAAACGAGCAAACATGAACAAAAAGTATTAAAACAATACATATACCTGTTAAAAGCTATACATTGTACCTTCGGAGTCAGCTGTCTTGAAAAGGTGAAGGTCAAAGATGGAAGTCAAAATCCCCTACTTTCGTTTTCTGTGTGTAAAAAAACAAAAGAAATATACATTACTTGGGCGTTATAATTAGAATGATGCACTTTTTACATGTAATATTACCCAAACTTTAATAACTCGGTCGTATTTTGTCCAAATATTGACTTTTGTAAATTACTTGTAATTACGGGTAATCTGAAAAAAGAGAAGGAGATAAATAATTGACCGCACCAAGGGGAGTCACTCTTGGCGTTTATTGCAGATAACATGGCGTATGTCACTCCTTCTCTTTTTTCAGATTACCCGACCCGTTTCCGGGTATTTTACAAAAGTCAATATTTGGACAAAATACGACCGAGTTATTAAAGTTTGGGTAATATTACATGTGAAAAGTGCAAAATTGCCGAAAAAAAAATCCTGACTTCGAGTTCCTATGGTAAAAATATAGACCGAATTTGAGGCAGGTGGTGTTGTGTCAATCGGAACACCTCGGCGTTTTTCTCAGTTACGGAAATGCTCGAGTAGTTACGATTGGTGTTGTGAATGTATATAATTCAACATACACGCAGGTTAATGAACGGGACATATTTTTATTGAGTTACGTTTACATACATGTATCTCGTTACAAACATATGCAAAGATATGTTTTAATTGAAATGCTTGGAACCTTTATGTCCATATCTAGTTTGATATGTTATTTTAATTGTTAAAATAACATTTTAAAATAACATATTGTTAATAAAAACAAACTCTATCGTTGTTTTGAATCAAGCAAATTGTTACAAAGATTCGTATGAAGTTGCATTTTATGATAAAATATTGATTGACATAAATTTAGAAGATGTTTAGCTAATTTCAGATGTTCTTTCCACAGGCTAATTCAAATTGATATCCCATCAGTAAAGATGTCAACTTGATTGACTTCCAGTTACTCTTCAGTGCCATGTGGTCACTGAACCGATAAAGCTAAATAATGGATATTTATTCAGAAGGTAATATTTTTGTACATAGTTAAAGAAAAATATATACTAATAAGTAACATCCTAATTATGCATTATATACAAACGCAGAATTTTATATGGTCTTTCTCCAGTCTAAGACCAATGTAGCTTCACGTCCTGTGTTCTAATTTATCCTTCGGGAAAAATGTTGTGAGGAACCTTTGTTCTTCCTTGACAACAACACCAAGGTAAGTTTTTTCCATTTTTTTAAAGAATACAGGCCTTTGTGTAAAACTATCGGAATGCAGTTTGCTGGATATGGGTCTTCACACATGTAAAGATATTGCCTGTTGGTGGACAATTTGAGGGAAAAAACGTACGACGCAGTTATTAGGATGGCTTGAAAACTGGAATGAACTTTTCTCCTGACCAAATATGACACCCGAGACGTCAATTCTGGTCCACGTTTTGCGCATTTGAATAACAAACATATGCACGCAAGTCGCCTGCGCAATCTTTCTACGAAGTTATCATAGTAACGAAGATATACCCTTTTTGCTTTGTTCTTCGTTGTGAAAATCACAACCCCCTTGTGAGCAAGTCAGATGCAGTGCTCGTTTGGTTCGATTTTTTTTTATTCAGATGGCCAGATAACTAGTATACGTTTTGAGCTGCCAAAAGCAATAGTAACACTATTAACATCGGCATTTACTCCTCTACCTACCTACAGGTTTATTCTTAAGAAAGCGAAAATGAAAAAGTATAAATCTGTTTGGACAGTTGTTTATTTTTAGCGCAACTGTCGTCAGAAAGGAAACACATAATACGGGGTGTGTATATACACTGGGAATATAATGTTTTTTTTTAATTTATGCGATTACAATGTTGTGTTATATACATATATTGAAATTGTAATTTTGTTATTTAAAGTATTTGGTTAATTAATTTAATATTTTCCAATATTTAAACATTTTTACATTATTACCTCATGAATGTCGTTAAATGTATACTTACAGTCACATTGTTGTTTTATTATCTTTATATTTTTTCACCATGAATTACTCTAGATATATATAATCACACTGTGTCTAAAGTAGATTAATGTTTTCATTGATTACAGTTTAAGTTATTTTCAGACCAGCGTAATAACAAGCAAGTTTATTAATTTTACCATGATGATCTTGTCAACAGTTTCTGATACATGTGTAAGCTTTCAGTATTGAATCCTTTCATCAGTACCAGGCGTACACAAATTGAACCCAGGAACTACCAGTCGTTTGTTTTGTCTATGGTGTAGAAAGTTGTGAAACTATTCCATGTACTAACCTGTCATTGGCAGCGAAAGGATTAACACGATGATAAATCATCAGTTAAAACATTCTATTATTTTAATTATAAACAAGCTTATAACCACAAACGTAAGAAGCTTGTGAACACGTGACTTCCTTACAACAGGGACGATATTCTCATACATTTCATTTATGTTGACACAAGTAACTTCCTTATACACTTCTTTGTTTATGTCTGAAACACGTTTATAGAGAATATTTTCTTCCATCACAAAGCATGTTGCCGTGCGCGTTGTGTTGCCGATTTGAAGTATTGCTGTCAAAAAATATAGAACTTTTGTAATTTTACGAGAAGTTTTATTACTTTAAACAATGAATTGTACAAATGGAATAGTACACTATTAGATACACGAGTTAAAGCACAAAAATACAGAGTGAAGTCAAATTTGGTGAATTATAAACATTATGTGTACATAAGTTCACATGAACACAACGTAAAATAAAATGTCAAATAAACACAGTCAATGCTGGTGCAATTATAATGCCAAATAAATACAGCATAAATATATAATGTCAAATAAACACAATTTTGATAAGTACTGTCAAATAAATACAATTTAAATATATAATGTCAAATAAACACAACGTTAATATGTAATGTCCAAAAATACAATGCTAACATATTACATCACATGAACACAAAATAGATATAATGTCAAAAAGAAATGTAAATAAACACAACTTTAATATATTTTGCCAAATAAACACATTTTCACAATGTAAATTCATAATGTCACACAAACACAACTTTAATATATAATGTCATACAAACACAATGCAAATACATGATGTCAAATAAACACAATGTAATAAAGGCTTAAGAGTTTCAGTAAATAAATTCCTTAATGTTATAAGCCAAATTGATAATTTCATATTGAATTAACAAATGTACGTTGGATTTGATATTCCCAAGACATGTTTAACCAAACCGTCAGTTTAATCTTTTTTTACTTACATTTATCTTAGAATGACTTAAAAACCCGTTTGAAAACTTACGACATGATTTTATAAAAAAAACAACACAAAAAACACTAAGAAGTACAATAATTTTACGGCACAGTATGTACAAAAGTGATATAATGCAACTATGTTTGTCAATTAACAACGTCAGAATAATACCAAATCGTCACGTGACGACACTTATTAGCCCTGTATGCATATTTTCAATTTTCCAATACGACGTTGAACATTTAGCAAACTTTGAAATGAACAGAATTCGGATTTACGAGTATAAAAGAAATGAAAATCCCCTTACATAAAAATGGACGAAACATCTCCAATATAGGCTATGGGCTACTGGGCGAAACCCTCCCCCCCCGGAGGCATTTTTGTAGACACCATTTTTTTGAAAGCTCAATGCCTGCTGATCATTTTTCCAGTGTCTACAATCTGGGCGTTGGGGCGTTTGTGAACTACAGCATGTTAATTACCGTTACCGAAAAATACGTTTGACAATAATTTTATTTTGTTAGAAGTCTTATTCTAGATATTTTCAATAATTCATCAATTTGAACAATTCCTTTGACCATAATAAGTTAGCAGCGGCTTTACTTATCGATCAAATGCATGTTTTTCACTTTATTGCATTATATATGCTCTGTAATTTACGTTACCCTGCGTTACCCCAAACTGACAAGGAAATGACAGTTGTATATGTTAAATTAACACAAAAGCAGTCGTAAACAATGTTTTTATTCGTATTAGGCAAATACTACCACATGTTCATGTTTTTCTTTCATTGAATGCTCGTTTATGTCTTCATTTTACGTAAAATACGTTACATATAAAAGTATACGTGTTACATGGAAATCGTTTATATTACTGTGATCACATGCTATGATCAAATAGGTATACAGTGATAGGTAATCATGATGCATTCATTAATACCCATAACTGGAAAGCATTTCTAGATAAAAATGTTGTGAAGTTTGACTGGGATAATAGTAGTTTACGTTACATAACGTTACCTTTATCACGTTAAGTGCTTAACACGCTTTACAATGCATAAAACATTGATTTGATACACAAACTGTTTATACTTGATTACTGGCAATACGTACATGTAAATTAGCATTCCAACTTTTTTAATTCATCACTGATTGTGTTTTACGTTACATGGTTTTATTCGCGTTACGTTTGAAATTATTCATAAACGAGTAGCAACATTTCTATGAAACTGTTATAAAATCATCATCGATTGTATTCTAAGAATATGTATCTATGAAACAATCAAATTTACAATAACAGCGACAGTGCAATAAACATTGTGCCATTGACACACATAAACATGTATGTGTCATTTACGTTACCATTTGTTACATGATTATTTATATATATATACTTAAGTGCAATATTGTATGTTATGTCAGATTTCATTAGCTGTACATATTGTCATCAAGGTATTTTTGTTGTTCTGATGGCAAACGTTCACGAATTTCACAAATCCTCATCACTTTTCTGTTTCATAGACAGCATCGACCATACTAATGAGCTCAATGTCGTTTGTATCATCAGTGTCTTCTGCGTCGCTAGCCTTTGGCACAATATTATCCTCGTACCAGTTGTATTCCAGCATGTTGTCAGGACCGAATTTCCAACCACTTTCATTCACTTTTAGAAGATCAAGATTGCCCCCTTTGCATGGGTCCAAATATACACCTTATAACTATCCGTAACACATTGAACATACGAGACGGGATCTGCAGGGAGTGAGTAAGCTCATGTCCATACCACTTAAAGCGTTCAGAACACAACCATGGCTTTGATACTTGTTATACCTCAGTTTATTGAAGTCGTATTTTTAATGACCAAACAACACACATACAAATGTCTCAATGGCACTGTAAAGTTCATCCGAACAAACATGCGTGGTAAGTTGGCTAATATTGTCATGTAATCTTCATTTATAGGAGCAAAGCTCCTATAGCTATGCATTACTTTTTGAAAAATAGTATAAGTATACATTGCAGACTTTGCAGTTTTGATAAAAGTTGGAGGTATATGCAGGATTCTGTTTTTTCCTCCGTTTCATCATTAACTGTTGAGGTAACGAAATCTACTACATATTGAAAATAGTTTCATTCAGTAAAGTAGCGCTGGAACACTATATTGTCTCTGAGATTAGTGAGATTGCGTATTGACACATGATAGCTTTTCCTTGGTAATTGTGGTTAATTGGTCAAATGATGTACATCTGTACAGACTATACATACTTGACATTCAAATTTTAATTAAAAATGATGATATCACAGGCCTTTTAATGGTTTAACGATGGTTTTGTCTAACACATTTAAACTTTGCTCCAGACTGTAATCTCAGTGTTTTGAATCTCAGTTAGTGTGACTGTGACGCCATCTCTATAAGACTACTCAAAGATTAGCTTTATTGACTGTCTTATTGTCGTCATTAGATATGAAGCCCATCCGATTCCATAGAGTTATTGCTTTTTTTTTACCTGAGAGCAAGAACGTTGGAGCTGCCAAACGTCATCGGCACTCACCTGATTTAATAGACTGTTAATTGTAAATGTCTGATATAAAGTCTACACGAGACGTTTTAGGCAACTGATAAGAAATCGCCTCAGCTACTTGCTCGAATGTATCTGGAACTGCTATAAGACTCTGCAGTTACCCAATTAGGCGTTACCATTAACAACATAGGATGCGCCTTCTGTAGAATGGCTAGTTGTTGGTTCTGTTGGTGATTCAATATAAGGCACTCGACCTAGAAGAAATGACTAGGTAAGCTTCAGGTCTATGTCATGTTGAACTGACAGTAGCATAAGCAGGCCAAATGCGTTACGTTCTGCTCGTATCTGAGTTATTATATTATGCTGAAATACTCTGTGTGAAAGGTTGTGTTTCTTCAGATCTTGGCCGGGGTAATTGACCCTTCGATAAGGGCTTGTGCTCACATAGAGCATGGTTTTAGTGTTTCCCAGACGTCACTTTGTCAAGAGAACCACTGGCACAATTCCGGAATTTATCATAAGTTCCGCGAGACCACTGTCGTTCATTACTTTACCTAGATGTATCGACGATGGAGCATACATGTGTGAAATACACCCGTTCTCACTATGACATTATTGAATTTGTTCCTGAAACTGCCAAACCAATGAGTACGATTTCATGGCCACTGCTAGGTCACAGGTTGCAATTGCATAATCATTGAAAAAAGAAACATATCTAGAAATTACTATGAAATTGATAGACTAAATTAAATATTTATTTGATTAATGAAATTATTTATTTATTGACAATTGATTGCTTTGATTTTATTGATTGATATGAAAATTTTATAATGAAATGTTTTTTTTTAATTTAAGCCTAAATGCCACTTTAGATTTTATAATGTCTGATGCAAAAAATGTCAAGGTTTAGTTATGCACATGCACTTATGTTCATAGTTATATTTTGGTAACGCATGCGGTTAATAATATACACGTATTTTCTGCATTATTGTGACCTTTTTTCACCTTGTCAACATATAATACAATTGAGTACCATTTACTCATTAGATAGTGTTCTGCTTGATCCAGAAACAGTAAGTATATGATGATAATTGAATATTTTAGAGTATATGTGACCTTATTTCAGTGATATAATATTGGTAACATAAATTATACCACATTTGATGATGAGTTTAACATTTCTACACTCTTGTTTACATTCTCTGTGCTTATAATCATAATTACAAGGCCTTTAACACAAATTATTTTGATCTCTTTGCGGTATTGTGTTAACTTTAAAATTTCAATTATGGTAACGCCCCAAAATGGCGGTAACGGAGTAAAGCCCCAACATCCAGATGGTAGACACTGGGATTTGGTAGGTCTTTCCATACACTTTCAGAAAAACATACTGTAGAAAAATGCCTCCGGGGGGGGGGGGGGGGGGGGAGGGGGGTATTGGTGCCCCATAGTCTAAATATCAATGCAATCCCATTCTCTTGTGGCTGAAACTTTGTTCAAATTGGAAAATAGTTCAATGATCTACGAATAGTTATTTAAAATGAGCGACAGACAATTAGTTACCCACAATATTTCCTCAACCTAAGGAATGTATCTTTGTATCAGGCCATTTCCACGCAATTTTCTACGATACCTCGTTCAGTACTTTTCTCAATCCGTTACATGGCCTCTACCTGTTTCGAGCAACAAGTCAAAAGACGACCTATCATGACGCCCAATGCGTACATATTGTCTGTCTTGATGTCCAGTGTGGCACAATCTTTAGGCTGTTGTCTGATTTGAATATTTCCAACAATCTGCAGTGAAAATATAAATTTATCACATTATACAACAAACATCTATATCTCGTGCCCGAGACTGAATTCCAAATTGACATCACGAACTTGAAGAAATGAAATCTTGCAAAACATCAATTTCTTGAGTTAGTATAATTTATATACAGTTAAATATCGCTATCATTGATAAATATCTCAACTGTATATTAATTCTATAGATATTGTACTACTATACATGATGTAGAACCTATTTCAAACTCAAGCCAAAGCAAAGATTATTTTATTAATAAATTGTGTTGAAATATCTATTCATATTAATTTTATACTTTCGAACACATGAAACTGTTTCAATGTTGTATCTTAGAACATTTCCTTGAAACAAAACACAAAACATAACTACAAATATCAATGAAAATATAGAAGAAACGACATTAGTGTACTCATTATTGAGGGACAGTAAAAGGTTACAACCTTTCCACATTCCAATGAGACAAACGTACAACCAGCATCCATTTTTTCCAGAAACAACGAATGCGAATGTAACATCTGCAGACACTTGGTCAATTGTATCGTCAACTTCATTAAATCTTTGGGCGTCATCTCTAAATCCTGTTTAATCATGCTTTCCAAACTCACCATATCACATATATCGCTTTTATGAACGAAATATGAAAATATGTTTGCACGGTTGTACTTTTTTCTACCTGAAGAACACAGATGATAAGTCACTTCATAATCAATTAAAAGTTTAGAATTGTTCCAGTGATAATCAAGGAATGATCTAAAGAACTCACATTGAATAACTTGTTTTTTTACCAAGGGAAAGAAAATCATTGTACTATCACAAGAACACGCGTTGTAGTACATTTTTGTATATACATTGCATTGGCGTTGGGTGCATAATTATTGTGTTTGAAACATAGAGTAACATCTATCATGATTATGTAATGATGGTTTTGTTAGGAAGTACAGTTTCAAACATATGTTCAGTGGATCGCTTTGAGGGTACTAAATTAAATTATACATAATAATTAATGAGCTTTCATCACAAAAACTAGCATCGACTGCAAAACTATGAATATCGTTTCAACATAAAACATGTTTTGAAGAAACATCTAGGTCTCATTAAACGGGCGAAATATCGTATTTTACGACTGAAGTCAACCTGTCCTTCTTCCTCTTGTTTCTGGCCATCGGCTGCTACAACTTACATCTTGTGCGTCATGCTGACGCTGAAAAATATAAGATTTCAAAGTCTGAAGAAGACTGCAATACTGCCACAGAAATTCTAAAGAATTGTTTCGTAGAAGTCGCAATCATATAAAGGACTGTTAACTTTAATACCAACAGCGTGCAAAACGAAACAATTTTGATAAAATATTTGTATTTAATCTGGTGGTATCTATTGGACTGAAATTAATTTTTACGGGTTAAAATATATTTTTAGGACAATCCAAGGTATTTCCTTCATTGGGGTGAAACATCACATCAACAGCAAAGGTCATTTGGCGACTTTTTGAAATTATGGTGGAGGAAGACCACAATCACACACCTGGGTAGAACCACCGACCTTCCGTAAGTTAGTTTGACAGCTTTATCACAAGTGAAATGTATTGGTTATACTAATTAGCGTAAAATATTTATTGCTACTGTCGATAACACCTGAGAAGACAAAAGTAACATTGCATGTTACCAAATCGTGCAGCTCTTGATACTCAAAATCGTTTAAGTACTCCGACAAATCTTGATAAATTTCGAAACCACACACAGTACAGAAAATAATTTTACAAAACAGTGAGAGTCCATTGATAAAAGTATAGCAACAATACCCTTCTTGCCAGAATCGCTGTAAGTGTATATAATGCCGGATTCAAGGCTGAGTTAACTGGAAGAATGAATACAGCCACCCAAGCATATACTTCTCCTGGGATTACATAGTCAAACATTGCCATTATACCTGTAAGTTAAGTACTTAGGCTATGAGAAGATCATCAAAATATTAAGGAAAGAATGAAATCTGAATACAAGGAATATATTACATCATAGACCGTTGGTTCATGGCTTTTAGTAAAACAAAACATCGGTGAATATCACTTTTACTTGTTTTTACCGTTGGTGATAAAACAGGTAATGGGTATAACATTTGTTTAGAAACCTACCCATGCAGCATATTGGAAACCAGCATACGAAATCCGTCGCAACAACAAGCAAGAGGTTTCTGGCAATAACAAGTTCCTTTCGCCTACTGGCTTTCGACTTTCCACCTCTCGTACGTGTCCTTGATGAAACTTTGTTGATTTCGAAATAGATAGAAAGTTGTCCTAGTGCAATACCAATAAATGTGACGAAGTTAACACCGATGAAAATAATGACGGAATAAAGCCACCCAGGAGGTCTGTCTCGTGTAAGAGGCAGAGCCACACAAACTCCCGATTTTGCGTAGAATTTACCCCGAAAGTATTCCTTGGCAATTAATGGTGCGACAGAAATACTTATAGAAATCACCCAAGCTACTGAAGAAATGAGACATGCCTTCTTTAAGGTTAATCGTAGTCGGCTAAAGGGGTACTTAATAACAAGAAAACGGTCAAATGTGATTAAGCACAGGAACATGACGCTGGCCTCTGACGATACAGTGGACAGAACACCAGCAAATATGCACCAAACACTGCTTCGCCAGTACTCGTCCATGAATATATATCTGAAATCAAAATTAGAATGTCACCATACAATGCAGCTATAATCCAAGGCAGCACTATTCCCTACTTTTCTATAACAGTTGTAAGATTTTTGAAAAAAGACTAAGAGCAAAGAGTTTGCGTCAGTAGTATTATAAAACACTAACCACAATATCTTCAAACTTCCTATTTAGTGAATGAACTGTACCTACCTATTCCTGAAGGAAACATCCGCGATGATGATAATTAGAAGATAAACACCCATAAATAAGTCAGCAACAGCAAGATTCGTGACAAAGATTCCGTACCCACACTTCAGTTTCTCTCTATCGTATACAACACGATATAAAATGGCAAGGACGTTCCCTAACAGAGCACAAATTCCCATTAACCATAACATTGTTTGCAGCGTAGAATTCCTCATCAAATCTTCACAAGATGAGAATTCATCCTTTTCTGGAAAACACGCGGTTTCATTGAGATATTCTGGACGAACACAGCAGTATTTGTAGGCCGTTGTCCTTAATGACTTCAGACCTGATATTCCATTGAATATTCCGCCTTCAAAGTTCGTTACAATGTTCGATTCAAAATAGAATTCATGTACAATGAGACCATTAAACGCATCGTTTTTTATTTCTGATATTTTGTTTTGGTTTACCTGTAGAGTGTCTAAATTAACTCCAGAAAAACTGTTAGCTGAAATAGTTCTAATGTCCGTATCCATGACAACAAAATGCCTCAAACTGGATAGTCCAAGAAAGGCATATGATTCATATGTTATAAAACCCTCATTACCATTCAAGTTCAGATAAGTAAGTTTGGACAGTCCATAGAATGTTCGGCGAGGAATGTTTGATATTTTATTACCACTCAGGTCTAAGCTTCTCAGATTGGACAAATCTTCAAAACAATGTGTAATCATTCTTTTAATGTTACATTTTGATAAGTTTAAACTGATCAAGTATGGAAATTTCAAACCTAAATCCCTATTAGAACTGCAGATCATTTCTCCTACACCAACGTTTATACTTAAATCAAGTACTCGTACTCTTTCGTCAATGTATTGACTGATATTAGAATGGAATTCAAAAGTTGCAGATCTACAATTTATATTGTAACCCGAACATGTGCATGTTGCTGGGCAAATAAAATCACAAAACATCTCATCGTCAGATAACGGACAATGCACATGACCATCACAAACATAATCACGTGGAATACATAACTTCGATGACGAACATTTGTAGTTATCTTGACACAACGTAAATAAGGAATCTGAAATAAAGTAATATGTTAAACAATTTCATTGCAATGAATGCTCGTAAATAATTAGTACTTTATGTACACATTTTGAATGCTTTGTAAGAAATGTTTTGCCTTGCGGTTTAATCTTCGTTGGCCATTGCTGTGCATGATTTTTAATATGTTAACTTTACAATGCGTACATTCTAATCTCATTAAATGAATTAAACAACATGGAAGAAGACGCATACTGTAAAATTGCACTACTGTATATAATTACATATATGTATATTGAGAACAAACCAAGGTAAAATTTACTTCGTGTAAGATGTTAGTGTTTACGTTACCTCCACAAAGAGTGGTAAATATTTTACTTCCAACAGACAACAATGCGTTTAGACTGTTCACTGTGACATCCGTGACGTAATTGTATCCATCCATGTCTTCTTGTGCAATTTTATATGACGAGTTTAATATAACTCTATATATATCGAAGTTCGGTTTGGAAATATTCATAAACATGTGTTGTGCAACGGTTTGTGATTCTCTTCCGTCTTGTATGAATATCATACCACGTGAATTAACTTTTGAAAACCTTACACTTTCAATAAACATATTTGCTAGTATACTATAAAGGCATTCATCTTGCATCCCAGTGATATGATTTGGGTCGACAATAGTGTCATTTATGTAGAGGAAGAGATGTTCAAATGGGAACAGGTCCATATTCGTATGGACGCTATAGTACAAAATCCGAAATATTGTTCCACCACTTTTTAACTGGTCAAAAAGCTGTCTCAATTTTGAGTCATCGTTTAGAAATTCATCAACAGAAACTATCAATATTAGTTCCAGACTATCGTTGTTACAGCCTTAAACATAAAGGAAAGAAATAAAGTCCGATATCATATACTACCGCAGTGTTAATTGCAAATCATTTCTATACAATAAACATATATAAACGTTTGTTGTATAGACCTGAGTAAAGACAGCACAAGGACTCAAGGAGAGCAGGTGACTTGTTAATAAACCACTAGGGCGAGTCATATTGTTTAGGTTATGATTTGACCAACGATATTTAAATTAGTTAGATAATTAATTGCCTATTTATAAATAAAGTTTCTAAACAACACAATAAACGGAATCGTTGTCATTTGTATACGGAATGAAAGAAAATGATAAGAGGTGTCTGCTTGATGCTTCAGACGTAATGGCTAGGTCAATTATCCGTCGTTCAGACTACATTTGAAACATTAAAAAATCTAAATTGAACAATCCATCTAAAGTCGGTTGACATACGTACCACATCCATATTCGTCCTCACCACTAGGACACTGTTTTTTCCCATCACATATATAATTCAACGGTACACAATAACTTCTTGGACATTTAACCATTCCGGAGGGGCAACGGAAATCATCTGAAAGGTGCAGATATTTTTAAAATACACTTTACCTTATGAACGATTATTCAATAGTCTTCATGTACTGATAATTTAC
Source organism: Lutraria lutraria (assembly GCA_964023205.1). Taxonomy (NCBI): domain Eukaryota; kingdom Metazoa; phylum Mollusca; class Bivalvia; order Venerida; family Mactridae; genus Lutraria; species Lutraria lutraria. Next base: position 33,064,410 of record OZ026835.1, read on the forward strand.
AGATCCGTACATGCAACTTGTTGGTATTGAATATAAAGACTTATTTTTGCACTGTCTTTAAGACGTTCTACTAAATACTTAACAATTAAAAAAATAACCAAGATCTGCTCAAACACCCAAATGCTTGTGTATAAATTTTGTATTTACAACGTACCGCTGTCTTTAAGATTCTTTTAATTGAACCAACAGTATTGACTATATTTGTAAAACAATACTATGACGTCGTAACCAATAACAACGTCAGCATTTTGTTAGAATATTTTAAAATGCATTTTATTTTAGGTTTTGAACAGTTATTCAATAGTCTTCATGTACTAGTACTACTAAGTTAGCAGATCCGTAAAGCAACTTGTTGGACTTGTTTTTGAAATGTCATTAAGAGCTTAGAACTACCAAATACTAAACAATTAAACAAATGTCCAGGACTTATTCATAAATCCAAATGCTTTGTGAATGAAATGTTTTGTATTTACAACGTACCTCATTTTTGAAGGTTCTTTAAATTGAATCAATAGGTTTGACTTTATTTGTAAAATACATGTAACATAATACTATAACGTCGTAACCAATAACAACGTCAACATTTTGTTGATTCACTGAGCCGCCAGGTGATACATGTATGCAATATTTAAGCACTAAACCTCAATTTAAGAGGCATTCCTACGTCAAACAAAATTGTAAAATAAATAGTGGATATGCTATACGTTGTTTTATATATATATATATATATATTTTTATTTTTAATTTTTTTTAATTTATTATCCTGAAGAAGCCCATGCGGCGAAACGTAGATATAATAAATTAATCGTTTTCATGTTTCGTGTTTGGTGATTTTTCATCTTTATTGAATACGTTGTTACGGAAATACATGTCGTCTGAGCAAGCTCTAAAAAATCCAACTAACCACAATTTTGAAAATGAAAACCACTTCTACAACCAGGAATGTAATGTACATCGCCAGTGTCATAAAATAAACACCTCAAGCTAGCTGGGTATGTAAATCCATTTTCTTCACAGGCCAGGTTTGTCACGTTCATTTCAATGTTTATTCCTACAAAGTAAGATTTAACAAACAAACATCTGGTTATCACACGAAAATGCTTCAAATTCAATACCACATTGTTTAGTTTGCACCGTCTGTTATGCTCCTTGCATACTAACCGACTCTACGAAGTGGTACGTTCGACACAGTTAGCTGTCTCAACTATGTAAAAGATCCTACGAGGCATTGGGTACCAATAATCTTTCAATTGTTTGAACATTTGAACTGTCAAAATAAGTTGAATATAATTAAGAGCTGACGTTGTTGAAAACGATTTAGACTCTGGAGGTCACGACTGACATCGGTAAATTGTTTGTCTAATGGTAATAAGGCAAGTAGTATCGTGAATAATTGAACCAATGTACTCACCACTCTTACACGTGACTGATCCGACATTTATGTTAAAATCATTTATAAATGGTTGTATTCTTCTTCCAGACAATTCTTTTCGCAAGATCAACGATGCCCTCTCATGATAATTTGAATAGTAGTATGAAACAATCATGTCTGTAGCATTTATGCTCTGTGTCTTGTTGATGCAATCATGTGTAAAACTAGAAAGTTCAGAACATTTATTCTCAGATAACGTCTAAAATGAATTTTGGCTTCTGTAATATTGTCTAATATGAGAAACAAATTCCTTGCTAGAGATTATATGCTCAAGTTCAATGGCACTGATAGTAAAATATTGAAAACGAAGATTTTTCAGAAGATCATCAAACAGAAATGTAAATTTATACAATAAACAATGGCATCACTATTAAAATGTTCAACTTTGAAATGCTTTTACAGTTTGATTATATGTTTCAGTGCCATTTTTCAACGATATTTCAGTTATCTACAGCGGCCGATTCACTGAAGCAGTTTTCCTGGATTGTATTATAACATTCACCAAGTACTAATTTATCCTTCTGCAAGGTGTTGGCAACATCTCCACTAATTAACACTTTTGAAAAACTTTCGTCGAAGGGTATGGCCTGCCACTAATGGGAATCGAACCCGGATCGCCGGATTAAGTCCAGCGCACTAACCACTGGACTACGGCTTGCTCAAACAGTATACAAGTATAGCAGAAAAAAACTAACGCTGTGAAGGAATTGCCTGGTACAACCGTCAAGGCTACACAACGGCAATGTCGATAATCATTCTCGAAGTATCTATCCACAACTTCAGCCGCAGTCAATACTGCTGGAGTACATGTCTGAGTAAACTGTACAATACAAAATAATTATTCAAAGTTTCAAACTAAAAAGGCAAAAGAAGTAGATACGAAAGTCAACAAAACGTTCACGGTTTGCAGTTCCATAGCTCCAAGCTGTGTTAACATATTCATATCTATACCATTATATTCATTACATAATGAGGTTTGATCTTGTTGTGTTTCAATTTCAGAATTAGTTGGAACAGCAAGTTATTCATCATTACGCCACACCAAATAAATATATTTTCTGCAAACTTATCGTGTCGATTTACCAGAAAATGAAGAGTTGTTTTATTTTTGTTATCGCCGGCACGTATCAGTAAAAAAGCTTGTTAGTAAGTTTTGGATAGTGTTTTTAATCATGTACATTGTTTGTTTGCATCGGGTGATATTTAACTTAAAATCAACCGTATATTAGCAACAATCAGTTCTTATTCGGTGTCTTAAGATTAATACTGGAAAGGAGCATTGACAACATAAAATATTATTACTACATGTATATTCTGTAGAAATCAGAAAGGTCAGAAAATAGTGCCGTCAGTACAGGTATTGCAGGTGAGAGGTAATTCAGGGAAACATGTCCATTGTTTGATATTTTTCATTTTATATTAAGTGGCTCAAATATGTATGTTAAACACGCACATAAATGTTTTTGTCTTTCGCTCTTCTGAAGAACGAGACATTAATTTAGTTTGGCTTTATGAGGATACAGTTAATCCCCTCAAAACCGGACCCCATCCGGACTGGACCAAACGTCCGGTTGTCACAAAGCTTCTGATAAACAAACCAAATAGATGGGACCTTGAAAGTTGGCCGATTTTCAGGGAATTCCGTTATCAGGGGCTTTACTGTATAAAACATTCGTTGAAAATACCGTTTGGTGGCACTCATATTCGTCGGTTCTAAGATATTTTTTCACTTGGTCGTCTTCACGAGGAATTATATGGAACCAATCAAACACACTTCCAGACCTGTCAATCATAAGACTTGAAGTTAGTTAATCAAACATTCATAAACAGTCAATCCTTTGAACAAAGACCACACGTTAAAAGCTTTTCGATGTGGATCAATAATTTCAATATTTGATACGTCAATTATTGTACAAGGTGCTCTTGCGGAAATAATGTTGTGCCGTTCCAAGGATTAAAACTATTGAGCCGTAAGTCCGTTGACCCAACCCAATACAACATTGAGTCATTCATGATTGGAATGAAACGTGCACAAAATTAAAGATGTTTATACGGAAATACAACCGTCCTTGGCCAGTTTCAAATTTACATGATCAGCAGAACCTTTCCAAGCTTTCTTTTACGCTAATTTGTAACGAGCGGTATACGCCATGTAGGAATGAAAGTGACTAAAATAAAGCAAACCACGTGATCTACTGACAGGATATAGCCAAGTTTGCTTTTCAGGTCTTTGAATAATGTAGAAAAAGATTTTATATACAATTTCTTTAATTTTAGCGGACCTATTGCAAAACAATTGTTACAAAAATGAAATACGATATACTTAAAAGCAAACGTCTATTTGAAGGTTTGAAGTGCATACTGAGTACACATAACAATGATTCTGTCAAAAAGTACATTACACAAAATTTCTTAGAACTAAAGAAAGTATTTCATTCGCAAAACTCCCAAATATCTGGCTTGAGCTCCTGTGTATTTTTCCCCTGCAAACAATATATGAATATCGTAAACGCTATGCCACTAAATGTAAATGTGTATAGACATAAAATATTACTGTCTTACCTTTCGTCGGAATGGAACTTTGTTAAAATACTTCCATCAGTTTCAACGTTGTCAAAGTTACATTCTGCGAGGGTGTCAACTAAAATGAAATACACGTTTATTAAGTGTACAATGCTAATTAGTATAGAAAGGAGTGTTCACGATATCAACTAGCAATACTGGCGATGTGAGCGTTGATATGTTTCACCATTTATCATATCAGTGTCCAATTACAATTTACTATGTATCATTTTACATTATACATCAGTTAACTGTGGGATTGTCTCATCCATAAACTTATAAGAGTACAGAGGGTAAATCTACAAACTTATAAGAGTACAGAGAGCAAATCTACAAACTTATAAGAGTAAAGAGGGTAAATCTACAAATTTATAAGAGTACAGAGGGTAAATCTACAGACTTATAAGAATATAGAGGGTAAATCTACAAACTTATAAGAGTACAGGGGGTAAATCTACAAATTTATAAGAGCACAGAGGGTAAATCTACAGACTTATAAGAATATAGAGAGCAAATCTACAAACTTATAAGAGTAAAGAGGGTAAATCTACAGACTTATAAGAATATAGAGAGCAAATCTACAAACTTATAAGAGTAAAGAGGGTAAATCTACAAATTTATAAGAGCACAGAGGGTAAATCTACAAACTTATAAGAGTAAAGAGGGTAAATCTACAAATTTATAAGAGCACAGAGGGTAAATCTACAAACTTATAAGAGTAAAGAGGGTAAATCTACAAATTTATAAGAGCACAGAGGGTAAATCTACAAACTTATAAGAGTACAGGGGGTAAATCTACAAATTTATAAGAGCACAGAGGGTAAATCTACAGACTTATAAGAATATAGAGAGCAAATCTACAAATTTATAAGAGTAAAGAGGGTAAATCTACAAATTTATAAGAATATAGAGGGTAAATCTACAAACTTATAAGAATATAGAGAGCAAATCTACAAATTTATAAGAGGACAGAGAACAAATCTACAAACTTATAAGAGTATAGAGGGTGGGTAAATCTACAAACTTATAAGAGTATAGAGGGTAAATCTACAAACTTATAAGAGTACAGAGTGTAAATCTACAAACTTATAAGAGTATAGAGGGTAAATCTACAAACTTATAAGAGTACATAGGGTAAATCTACAAACTTATAAGAATATAGAGGGTAAATCTACAAACTTATAAGAGTATAGAGGGTAAATAATAAATAAATAAACCAGAAAATAGAAATAGAGAAAGAAAAAATCTTCTGAAACGTCAATAAGAACATACAATGTCAGTTGAATGCTAAAACAACAAACCAAAACAAAATTGGTTAGTTGAAACACTACACTGAGACATGTGAAGTTGTTGTGTGAAATGATAGATGAGACTACGATAACGCACCACTTATTGAATAGATGCCATTTTTTCTCCAACCATTCAGCCATCTGTCTTTACAAGTAGGGTAGTGTTTTTCGGCACACGTCTTCTCATCACTCCTGTCTCTGCAGTCATATACCTTGTCACACACAAACGCTTTTGGAATGCATCGAGTAAGATCACAATGAAAATACTGATCATTGCATGATTCTAAAATAAAATGCATGTACCATTGGACCATTACATCTGTTATGATAAAATATAGCGCTTGTTGTGAGGTTTGTTCACACAGTAGAGTGTGCATACGTACATGATTATAGGCGTACTTATAGTCAAATCATATGTCAGTGCATATTGTATCACATTGCATATTGTATCACAATGCATATTGTATCACATTGCATATTGTATCACGATGCATATTGTATAGCAGTACATATTGTATCACAGTACATAATGTATCACAGCACATATTATATCACATTGCATATTGTATCACGGTGCTTATTGTATCACATTGCATATTGTATCACAGTACATATTGTATCACAATGCATAGTGTATCAGAGTACATATTGTATCAGAGTACATATTGTATTACAGTGCATATTGTATCACAGTGCATATTGTATCACATTGCATATTGTATCTCAGTACACATTGTATCAAATTGCATATTGTATCACAATGCATATTGTATCACATTGCATGTTTTGTTCATGGAGAGTTTGGGTCACAGGTGTTCGGCACAGACCTAGATATATAGATAGTAAAACATGTTATATTTGACCAGAAACCACTTGCATGTATAATATGCTTTTTGACATGTATTATACATATCAAACAGCTGGGGCATTATAAAAAAGGGCCAAACACCTGTGGATTAGGTTCATCACAGGGTCAGTTACATACATGTATTGTGAAAATGGCTAAAGTAAGAAAAAAAACCAGTTCCCAATTTTTACACAATGTGTATACAGTAATGCTAAAGGAAAGTTATGACAGCTACGAGAGGACCAAAGCTGCTGTCAACGGGACAATGTTTATTAAAAGTATGTTATATAGACCGGTATCTAATTTTTGGTTTATCTTTCATAAGTCGATACAAATAATCGTGGTCTAGTGTTCTGGTTTAAGATGGAAACGTCTTAAATAAGGTGCAATACTTTAATACAACTCATGGTATAGAGGACGAGACTTGGTAGTGTTCATTGTTTATCTTCTTTCATTAACTTCTAAAGTTGAAATAGATCTAATGGTAGATCTATATGAAAACAGAAAGTTAAATCGTCATGTTTTCTCTTACCACATGCGTTTTCATCCGATTTATCAAAACAATCTTCAACAGCATTACATCTATACCTCATAGGAATACACTGTCCATTCGCACATATGAATTCTTCATGCGTACATTCAGGATATTCTTCAAGTACAAAATATTATCCAATATGACGTCATAAGTAGATATATGACGTCATAAGTAGATACATGAGGTCATAAGTCGACACATGACAAAATCAATCGTTTCATGATAACAATTCGTATAATTATGTTATTGCGCAACGCATGTTTGGGTTTGGGGTCTTGTAACCGAAAGTCACTGGTGAGGTTGTAGTGAACAGTGTTGGTGGTATCTAGTGAATAAATTTGTGTAACAAAGTGATAAAAAAAATGTTAAAAGCAATATTCATTTGTTGCTAAAGGTCATTTTGTTAAATGAATGGGTCCAAAATGTAAACCAACACAAAAAACAATTCTACAAAAACTTATTTCATGTGCATTTTTTTCTAAATAACGCCCCTTTTTCAAATTTGGGCAAAATGATAAGAGGGGGAGTGGCACTTCAAATATATAAAAAATATAGATGGGACGGTGAAATTTGCTAAAATTTAAAATAAATATCTTACAGTCTCTAGAAAGGAATAAAAGTAATGAAAGCTGTTACAAACCGAAATCCTTAATAGCTGCACTTCAGTCTTAATTTTGTTTTAAAAAATATTTCTTTCGTACATGCCCTTGTTCGCTCTGTTATACCATCGACCAAATTAGTCAGCTTATCTACGCGTTATGAAGTAGAATTGATTTTTTCTAGTCATTATGTTAAGTCTTTATTGATTTTTTAACACTTTCCTTTTTTCTGATGTTTAAGAAATTTAACTCACCATTGAACATATTATATCATTAATTATTACTTCAAATTATTATGTTGTATGATACTGACTGCATGAATGTTGGTATCCTTCCATCCACATTGCAGAATATCTTAATGTCTTGAATATCTTTTAAATTCTTTTAACTTGTAATGTGTATAAAATGGGTATATCTGTACACTGAATATATTTTTGTTCATATATACAATGAATATAGAGAATAAACCAGACTGATTTGTCCACAGGTAAGTAAATATCGACATTCTCTTTATTGCAAGTGCTATGTTAGTTATGGTGTGAAGGTGTGAAATAGTTATACCTTACAAGGTTTTTGTATAGTTTGCGTTAATCCCCGGGGCACACATATTACAATATGGACGTAAATTAAAGCGTGTTTTTAATTTTAGGTATATATCTATTAAATTGTTCAGTATTTTCTTACTGAAATAAAAAGACACTAAGTATAATTTACCATCAACCAGCCCATGAAAATACATTACTGTAAATACTAAAATAGATTTATTAGACATACATTTAGTGTAAGATATACATATTCAAAAGCTGTTTACAAGCATTAGCACAGCGGTATAAAAGGTGTTAAAATTATATCACTATTTATCATTTCATGATCTGGTGTATAGCGATTCTCTTGGTAGAGTCGCACATACGCCTTTGTTTTTTAGTTTGTGTCGTGCTATTCTCATGGCACCGTTTGTAAATAAAACGCTGTGCAATTCTTACGGCACCGCTTGTAAATAAAACGACGTGCTATTCTAACGACACTGCTTGTAAATAAAACAAAACGACGTGTTATTTTTACGACACCTCTTGTAAATAAAACGCTGTGCTATTCTTACGGCACCGCTTAAAAATAAAACGACGTGCTGTTCTCACGACACCGTTTGCAAATAAAACGACGTGTTATTCTTACGGCACCGCTTGTAAATAAAACGACGTGCTGTTCTCACGACACCGTTTGCAAAAAAAACGACGTGTTATTCTTACGACACCGCTTGTAATTAAAACGACGTGCTATTCTTACGACACCGCTTGTAAATAAAACGACGTGTTATTCTTACGGCACCGCTTGTAAATAAAACGACGTGCTGTTCTCACGACACCGCTTGTGAATAAAACGATGTGTTATTCTTACGACACCGCTTGTAAATAAAACGACGTGTTATTCTCATGACACCGTTTGCAAATAAAACGACGTGTTATTCTTACGGCACCGCTTGTAAATAAAACGACGTGCTGTTCTCACGACACCGTTTGCAAAAAAAACGACGTGTTATTCTTACGACACCGCTTGTAATTAAAACGACGTGCTATTCTTACGACACCGCTTGTAAATAAAACGACGAGTTATTCTTACGGCACCGCTTGTAAATAAAACGACGTGCTGTTCTCACGACACCGCTTGTGAATAAAACGACGTGTTATTCTTACGACACCGCTTGCAAATAAAACGACGTGTTATTCTCACGACACCGCTTGTAAATAAAACGACGTGCTGTTCTCACGACACCGTTTGCAAATAAAACGACGTGTTATTCTTACGACACCGCTTGTGAATAAAACGACGTGTTATTCTAACGACACCGCTTGCAAATAAAACGACGTGTTATTCTCACGACACCGCTTGTAAATAAAACGACGTGCTGTTCTCACGACACCGTTTGCAAATAAAACGACGTGTTATTCTTACGACACCGCTTGTAAATAAAACGACGTGCTGTTCTCACGACACCGCTTGTGAATAAAACGACGTGTTATTCTTACGACACCGCTTGCAAATGAAACGACGTGTTATTCTCACGTCACCGCTTGTAAATAAAACGACGTGTTATTCTTACGGCACCGCTTGTAAATAAAACGACGTGCTGTTCTCACGACACCGTTTGCAAATAAAACGACGTGTTATTCTTACGACACCGTTTGCAAATAAAACGACGTGTTATTCTTACGGCACCGCTTGTAAATAAAACGACGTGTTATTCTTACGGCACCGCTTGTAAATAAAACAACGTGCTGTTCTCACGACACCGTTTGCAAATAAAACGACGTGTTATTCTTACGGCACCGCTTGTAAATAAAACGACGTGTTATTCTTACGGCACCGCTTGTAAATAAAACGACGTGCTGTTCTCACGACACCGTTTGCAAATAAAACGACGTGTTATTCTTACGGCACCGCTTGTAAATAAAACGACGTGTTATTCTTACGGCACCGCTTGTAAATAAAACAACGTGCTGTTCTCACGACACCGTTTGCAAATAAAACGGCGTGTTATTCTTACGACACCGCTTGTAAATAAAACGACGTGCTGTTCTCACGGCACCGCTTGCAAATAAAACGACGTGTTATTCTTACGACACCGCTTGTAAATAAAACGACGTGCTGTTCTCACGACACCGCTTGTAAATAAAACGACGTGTTATTCTTACGACACCGCTTGTAAATAAAACGACGTGTTATTCTCACGACACCGTTTGTAAATAAAACGAAGTGTTATTCTCACGACACCGTTTGCAAATAAAACGACGTGTTATTCTTACGACATCGCTTGTAAATAAAACTACGTGTTATTCTCACGACACCGATTGTAAATAAAACGACGTGTTATTCTTACGACACAGTTTGCAAGTAAAACGACGTGTTGTTCTTACGACAGCTCTTGTAAATACGACTACGTGTTATTCTCACGACACATATAACTTACTAAGACCAATTACTCCCTCATACTGATTTATTGCTAAATATGTTAATCTTTTTATTCAACATATTTCAAAAGTATACATATTTACAGGTCAGTCATGGACAGTGCATACCAAATGATTATACAGTACAACATGATCTTAAAACATTTGATTTAAGGTCAAACACCCAAATATTAAATAACACGCATTGTTTTGCGCTGTGCTTCCCAATTGCTGTCTCCGCAGCAACATTTGTACTTGTAAGTCCTTGATTTCTTATACATTAAGTCAACATACAGGATTTTACGCTAGGATTATTTCTGGAAGAGTTGTGGGCCCTTAATGGTCATTGTTGACTAAAGTTTGTCCAGACTAGTTCTCGTTTTCAACGTTGATGCTATTCATACGGTAATGCTTTATGTGGAATAAAACAATATTGCTAATATTTAAGGTCAAAGTCATGTAGCTTTCTATTACATTCAATAAATTTGCCTTCTTATACAGAAAAATCTCAAGGGGAAAATTATAACTTTATGGTTTGGCTTCAGTTCACACTCTGTTTCAGTCTTTGCTCTTTTGGCAAAGGCATATTCAATTACATATGTATGCCAAATTAATTTCAAAGCTGCATGTCTCGAGCGTCGTATCGCGTTGTCGCATGTCATGGTATGGACGCATAGGCGACACACGACAACGCGATACGACATCAAGACATTTGGACGAATGTCGTATCGCATTGTCGAGCGTCGTGCGCATTGTCGAGCGTCGTATCGCGTTGTCGTGCGTCGCATGTCGCTTAAATGTAGGACACGACGGACGACAATGCGATACGACATTGCGACAATGCGATACGACGCACGACAATGCGATACGACATTGTAATATATCGTGCCAAATTTGGCAACTCAACATCACGACATTTTGACAAATGTTGTATCGAAATGTCGTCCGTCGTATCGCATTGTCGTCCGTCGTATCGCGTTGTCGTATTGTCGTATCGCGTTGTCGCATTGTCGTATCTCGCGTTGTCGTGCGTCGCGTTTGTGGGGCGACGGACAACATTCGACATGGCACTAACAAGATTCCGTAGGTTCAAGTATGATGCATAAACAAGTCACAGGAGCTATGTAACATGCTTAAAAATGACATCTTCGAAAAATCCTCGTGGCAGGAACTACAAGACCAACTTGTATATATATTTAATACATAGTCTCGCCTAACGGTCCTATGCAAATAATATAATATATTATAAAACATGTCCTTGCGATTAAAATTGTCCTCGCACAGAAGATACCTTTTTCTTTTGCATAGACTTACATAAGAAAACACTTCCTAATCTGTCTCGGAATTTCACTACTTCCGTTCGGCTTCGATTCCCTTTTTGGGTAACGCTATCTTTTTGCTGCGAACAGCAGCAACTTCTATACTTGGTTGAGTTATAAGTTTTGGGAAAACAAAAATGACCCATTTATTTATGTTTGTTTTTGATAGCAGATTATTGTAGATTATTTACTATATCATTTTATATATTTCTATCCGTCTATTTATCTAGATATAAGTTTATTTTGTATTTTTGGAAAGATGGGATGTTTTGTAGGTGTTTTGTTTCAAGTAACCTTTGTCTTATATGTAAATGCTTATAAATTTTATTTTAACAGTAGAAATATACAATCGTACAAACTGAACATAGAGTAGCAATTCGTAGTCGTATAATAGGCCTATAACGTATTATAAATACATTATGTACATAAGCACGCAAACCATAATATACAAACTACAATTATCTCACCACAATCCTCGTCAGAATGATCCGCACAGTGAGGTATAAAGTCACACATAAGACTTGCATGTATACAGTGACCATCTCCACATTGAATCTCGTCTGATGAGCATTCTGTAAAACAAAAAGTCAAAAGGTGATTATCTGGAAACGATTGTTGAAAAAAATCCCTCCGGATTCAGGACGAAACAAAGCCAAGCTACTTTTTAAACGGCGAAATTTGAAATTACAGATTTATATTTTAATCTATTATTTTTTATATCAGTGTCATCTATAATATATAATGTCCTGGGTACCCCTCTGAAACCTACATCATTACACAGAGATAAAACAGGTTCAACCGCAATTTAATTTCAGGGTATACATACACGCCATTAAAATAAACAACAACGAGAGGGCCATCATGGCACTATAATCGTTTATATGAGAAAAATATGATTACTTTCAGCTGAATCTTTTAGAAAAACAACAAAAATTCAGGTTAGATAACTTTTGGAAAATACTGTTTAAAAAAGATTAAGACTACTTCACGACATACAAAGGACACACACAGGGCTATCACAAAAGTCACCCGGAGCATGGTGTGCTCAGGTGAGCTAAAAACGTATCATACGTTGAGATGATCATCACCCATTTGTGTACGTTATATGACAGAAAGTATGCAAAATATAAGCGTATATTGACATATTTTTAAGTAAATATTACCCGATATTTGTCGGCCGCATTTTGTTTCGTCCGAACCATCAATGCAATCGATAACACCATCACATTGTGCAATAAAGGAAATGGTTTCGTTACTTCCACATATAAAATGTATGTTTTGTCGTGCGTCATTTTTGTTGTCAGTAAACGCATGTTTATATAATAATGAGTGCACTGGAAATAAAAAATTTGTTAGTATCTCAATCATTTAATAAGAGAAAATACGAACAGCTTTGTAGCCAAGCGTACTTTTTCTTCTCTTTCAATGGTTTAACGCCATTTTACAACAATTGTTCAATAATATATACGGCGGACCATTCACTGGTTTTTCCTTGACTGTTTTCTAACAGTGTGTAATTATCCTTCCACAAGGAATCGGAAACGGTTCCATATGTTGAGGAATATCGACATTGTTGTCGCTTTTTCAAGGAAGGGCACGACTTGTTGGGACTGTGAATCAAACCCGGATCGCCTTGTAGTAACCATTGGATCACAGCCGCACTGCTTCTTTACTAACTTAACAAATGTATATACTAGTAGTTTTAAAGGAAAACATTTTGCTACTGTAACAATTCTATTGTTTTATTAATTATGCGAGCCCTTATTTAAATTGATCTTATATTGGGTATACGAAAATAGAAATCGTCGACTTCTTTCACCTTTGTAGTTACAGTTAAGTTCGTCCTGAGCATCGACACAATCTACAATGCCATTACAAATCCTAACTGCTGGTATGATGTGTCCATCACTGCATCTATAGGTTTTACGGCGAGGAGCTTCAGTATTTGACGACCTTCCACCTACCGTAGAAAGGAATTTTACAAGTTATGCAATGCAATACAACATAACCTGTTGTTGGTATTCCTTTGACCCACCCCCAAATTAAAAAAAAAACATACAATTAATAGTGGCTATAGACAAATTCATAACAGTGCACTTGAACTAAATTGTATATATTTTCGAAGCATACTCACTTTGAACATTGCAAGTTTCCCATCTTTCGTCCGTGACTGTTGTGTAGCACCAGACATAAGCAATATTAGTCGGATCACGGCAGTAGTTTCCCGCGAGCGATCTACTTCCCTCGGGAAAATCACTTTCTTCTATTCCCAGCCAATTCACGTCTACTGAGTCCCATCGTTGACATGTCAGACCAGAATGTGTAACATTTACTGTACCCATATACGGATATCTTGTTTCGTAGCATCTGTCGGACACTGTGTCTGGTGTAATTAAAGCACGGGATGATTCGCAAGGCGATAATAAGTGAAGATACTTATCAATGGTATTGATATTAAGATTATAATTAGTTCTGTGATTTTCTTCACCAACAGCCAGGAACCTTTGGCGACTTTTACAGCTTTGAATGGACATGACAAGCTTGAAAAAAGTGTCAGCTGTATGCGGCGGCCGATTCACTTAGTTAGTTTGCCTGGAATAAATTCTAACCAGTTCTAACTTTCTCTATCATTACCGGCAACTTCTTCATATGTGGAGGAAAATTGACATTGTTGTCAAATTTTCACGGAATGACATGACCTGCCACCACCGGAAATCTTATCAGGATCACCGGGTTACAATCCAGCGCACTAACCAAGGCGCGGCCTGATATTACAACTAGTCTGACAATAATGTGTTCTGCGTTGTGTTGATATCCTGGCTGTATGTGCCTAATGTTTTTTATTTGTAAATATAGTTTAACCCGTACATGTATTTGTATTGAAGCGCTACATCCATTTATCAACTTCCTTTATTTTAGCTAGGTTTGACGGACAGTTTTTCTATGGTGCACCGTGGCTTGAACATAAACTTAAACACGGTATACAAACATACACATCAGCACAAACATTTTAATATGTGAAAAGTTGGCTTCGTATGACCATACATGAGGTAATCCATGTACAAGTATCATATATAGTGACAATAAGAAACAATACCTGCAAGTTTACAATAGTCCCATTGCATATCTATATCAGTCGTGTAACACCAAAGCGCTCCTTTTTTGTCATTAGGGTCCCGACAGAAATTAGCAGCATCGGAAACCGTGTCATCAGGAAAATAACGGTCATCGTTTTCACTGTGTGGATTTGGACTTTGTGAATCCCAGCGTTGACACGTTTGTCCATTGGCAGTGGTGCTCAATCGTCCCGTGTACTTCGACGGCGCCCACTCATCTAGACGTAGTACATGCATATTTATAATAGACTTTCTATATAATTATGTTCACGTCTTAGTATATATTGAGTTACAACATTTAGACTCAACAAGCATACTGCTCGTTCTTGTACGAATATACGTGTATACGTGAACTTCTATTCAAATGTCATAAATATAATTAATTGCCCTGTTTTGATAAAGAACTTGCAAATACAGAATTGCGCTTAATGTTACACAGGCCATGAGTAACCAAGAAGTAAACTTACTTTCTAAAGTAAAATTGTCTGCAGGCTCCTCACACACATTATACACAGCAAATTGTGACAGACAATCTTCGGCTTCCCATGTATTGTTTTTGTTTGCCATATGAAAGCTCATACGTGCACATTCATCGTCTGGGTTGGGCTCGATGGCGTTCCTATAGTAACGGTATAAATTTACATCACTGATATAAATGTTGAATGGGTTGTAGATTCAACAACTATGTAGAAATCTCTCGTTTGGTAACTTTTGAGCATCCGTAATTCTCATTATTGCGTTTGCATAATTTTATTTTACATTTGTATTCACGTTGGCATCCAACTATAAATTTATTTTACGCATTACAATGTATATAATTTTTTTTTTAAATGTTACCAGTGGTAATCAATCGGTATATACGCTAAAAAGAATGAAAACAGTGTGAATGTGATCTTAGTAATGTAATTACTAACCAGGCAGAAAATATGACAGGTGAGCCATCCAGCCACACAAATTCCCGACTTCCATCATTCATCCTTAACATACCTGTGTACAAAGAAAACATCCATAATTTATTTTCATATAAAAAAATTCATTACTAATAGCCATACAAATATATCATTGTTGATATATTCATCTGATTGAGTATTAAGTATGTTTCGAATCACCTTCTGCAAGTATTATCAGTTTACTGTATGATGAAGGCTTTGTTAATTATAGTGTTACCCCTGTTGGAAGGGCCAGCCAAGTTGGCTTATTAGACACCCATCTTTTGTGTATAAAGTACCTTCCGAACGCCTTCTCTTTTTGCAAGCCTTCTGGCAGGAATGGGCCTACAGTAACAGGATATAACTACCAGACAGCTCACCATCAGTTCTAACCCAGCCTTCACTCGGGTTCGTGCCTTCGATCTACCGTTCGACTCCGGACGCCCTAACCAACTGGCGATTGTTTTTTAAACATTTTTGATAATAGTCCTCCGTCAGACATTGCGAACTCTTATTATTTCCCTCTACCGTACTGACTTTTACGGCTCGGGAAAATACAGAAGTTATGACTATGAAGTTGCGTTTATATATATTGTATATCTTGATTATGGCTGTTGCTGTTTTCGAGCGACTACCTCTCCTGTTGTCTTGCTAAGCCTCTTCGCAGATCCCTTTCTTGACCTAAGTCGTCGTCGTAAAAAAGGTTCCAATGAAAACGACTTTTTACTATTATGGAGTATAAATAACTTCATAGTTCTTAGAAATTCGCTTCATGGATTTAGTCACAACCTTATTTCTTACACAGTGTTTGTTTCTAAGAACAAAACAAAATTAATACCTTACCTAAATGTACATAATAGTTAGGATCATCGTTATCAGATTGGAACGCTTCGCTATCTTCAGCAAACTTTTCGGTAACCAATGCTCGCAGCATGTGTTTGACTTGCATCAGTTCTTGTTTGGACTTAATTGAAATCATTTGCTTTCCACGTACCCAACAGTCATCATGAGCTACTTTCCAGGACTTCGGTTTACTGGTATACACGGTGTAACATTTATTCATCGCCACTGAGCATGCTGTGTATTGAGACAAGATGTGAATGTGATGTAACTATCACGTAACGATCTTATTGCGTACAAGTTACACAGATACATAATATGTTGGATATACATAATATATACAAATACTTATCATGTATGATATCAAACAGTCGTGATAAAGGATGGCTTTCACATGTTTCCTAGCACAATCTCTTTATTCGAAGATTTCAGTATCAACGATGAATGAGCAATTCTTGAAATAAGTTTTAGAATGCAATCGGCAACGTGACTACACGTATTAGGTAATTGGATATAATTAAATATTACATTTGGGGGGGGGGGGGGTTCTCTTAGGTTCGGTTTTGGCAAGAAATTCTGACGGGTATCATAACGATATAGATGTAAAAAGTTCCTGTTTAGTTCCTACTGTAGTGATGACAACATGTTCATAGATATGGTTATATTTTGTGTTTAATTCAAACTTCTAAACATATAACGTATCATATTACCTTTGTAGATCAAAAATGAAATTCCATCATTTTCTTTACCTGCAAATAAGGACGCGAACTTTATAAGTCATAAAACAGTTTTGAGACAATGTGTTTTGTAATATTCGCATTAGGAGTTTTAGACAGTGAGTTGTGATGTTCATGTAAGGAGGTTGAGACAATTTGTCACAAATTCTGACATTTTGTTCTCTTTCTATTTAGAAACCATTCATATATTTTCCGATTAAGGCTTTAAATTTGAAGTAAATGATGTATTACGATTGATGTTAAAGACGCGCACGTCTGTTTCAATATTACTGTTTCAATAAATTCATACCTGACACACTATCAACGGCTTCCACATGTTCATAATCTATAGAAAAGTATATAAAACACAATTAACAACATGGAACTATTTATAACTAAAGTTATACTTAATATTAATATAATATGTCATAAGATCCTAAGACGTTGTTGATACCATTTAAACAACGTAAATCTAAAGCACTGCAGTTTTATATCTAAACAATAAGTATGTCCTTTGTACGTGAACACAATCCCATATTTAACGATTTTTCGTACAATAAATTGGGATTTGAAAACAATACATCGAAACAAAATTTCCAACAAACTTGTATTAAAATACAAGACTGTTTTGTTAGACAAACATCTGATTATTTTATGTTACATGTGTATAGTATTATACAGTACGTGTTTCACATAATTATAATGTATAAATGCGTTTCACATATGTATGCATGTACGTGGTAGATGTAGAGCGAGTTCGATGAACAACTATAGTACAACTTTAGTAGCTCTCCGGAAGTTAATCTGCGCATGTCCTTAATCGAACTAAGTGATAAAACAAAAACGGAAGCGAGTCTTTTCGACCCAGAGACTTTTCGACCCCAAGCCAAATATCAAGTCTTTTTGATCCCAGCACTGATATTATACATGAATAAAGACATGAATGTAATGAATTGATTGTTGTTGGTTTTGTCTATATATAAATGCAAAATGTATCACTCAAATTATACGTAACCTTTTTTATTAACATGCATAAGAAATACACAACTTTCGCTTTTAAAAGGAAACATATACTTAAATTTCTAATTGATTGTGATATCAAATGTAAAACACTTTGAATGAATGATGTTTGTGTAATATTCCAGTGACTAGTGGCAATGTTTACGTTGAATCGCGAAATCATATGATGAACACTTACTAATCAGGTAACATTCAATTACAATGTATGTAAGTCGAAACATGTTGACATAACCCTAAATCTAACGATCTTTTGCACATATACAGCAGCATGATATTAATTAAAGAAATACGATGTATTCAAATGAAGTAAGTAATCAATAACTTATAAAGTTCCTACAGCCGCCATCTTGGAACGAGATAAACTAGCGTATTATCGTTGGTTTCAAGAACGAGAGTAGCAAGACAAACCAGACTAGAGCACGACTAGAGTTGGTTCGATCTATGTTTTATTGAACTATTGTTACTATAGTTATTAATCGAACGCGCTCGTAATGTATTTACCCTCTACACATAATGTATGTACCTGGTTCATATAATACATGTATGTGGTACATAAATAAGCTGTTCTTAAAAGTAGATGGAATTAAGTTAATAATTATTCTAATCCTCTTCACCTTTTATATGTACGATCGTGTCTAATTCTTGATGGGTGATGTTAACTATGTTGTATACTGCTTGAAATCCTTCCACCATCAATATCTCTGACATATGTTTTAATGAATGTTGTCCGACTATATAGGTTATTGTCATTATTTCCGATTCTGACATCAATGTTGTTGGCGGTTTATTACAATTATTGTATGAAACATTTGCTGAAAATCGGTCGCCAATTTCTAGAAAAGTACCTGTAAAATCTGAAACATTTATGGATACATTACTTGTATCTTTAAAGTCCCATAAGCATATAGATTTATCGGTCGTAATAGTTTCTGTTTGTTTTATAAAAGAGGAATCCGGTGTGTTTTCCTCCCGTGCATACTTTATAGCAAGTTAAACTGTTTCCAAAACCACTATCGTATTTGTTTCAATATCATTGAAAAAGTACTATTTATAGAACAGCTGTGTTTTCCCGCAGTCATGTTATGCACACATCATGAAGTAACGTCACGCGCTCATATATTTCCAGTTTACAAAAGCAAAAATCATAGCGAAATCAGTGTTTTTCAAAGAAAAGGGGCTCGTTTCGTCGGTAATTATTATCTTGGGATAATATTAGCAATTGCTTGTTTTTGAATATTTTAATAACAAAAAGCTAATGGGACTTTAACGTTATAATCGTTCTGCGTTAGGTACATTGCAGCAGATTATACATGAAAAACCACGTGATCCAGTAAGACAGTCATATAACAAGTGTGGTTGTAACATTTTGCAACAAAAAACTTAAGAATGTCTTGAAAACCATGTTACAACTGATAGCAGTGTTCGTTTATATTCGCGACATACATGTTAGCATTGATTATCATGAAACTAAATAATTACCTGTGCCACATACTAAATGGAAATAGGTCATTGTTAGACTAATGTAAGCTTTAGGAGCTTGTATCTGCCATGATTCCATACGCAGTTCATTTGGTACGTTTTTCATTGAAAGAGTTGATATTATCATTGTTGATAATGTACAGGAATCAGTTTTGTATGTGTTTTGATTGGAAGTTTCGGCGTACGAATCAACACTCGCGCAAGATGGAGTATCTGGAACAGAATTGTGCACATTTTCTAAGCTGAAAATGACAATAAGAGGAGTTTGTATTGGTATCGGCAGACTTTTTTTGCTGTAGTTAGTTATTTCTACACCATTTTGCAAATTATACAAGGCACAAAAACATAGTTATCTATATAATATTTTGAAGTTAGAAATACTGTTAGAAAGTAAGTCAGATCTACAAAAGACATATTGTTAATATAAAAAGGCTGATTATTTATCAGAAAGATTGATGTATATTAGTTGTTTTACTAAAATAAATGTACGATAAAATTCGTTATCTTCTGGACTGGGCTAAAGTCCAGTTTTCTGAGAATTCCAGTGATCAGAGAACTTTTGATGAATTCCGAAAAAATGGGACAAAGAAGCCTCTTCATGCAGCATATGATGCTACATACCTTTGTATGTTTGTAATATGTTAAGGACGGGCTACTAATTGATTTTTACCCGTTTTGTCAACTTCGATAATGAAATAGGGCTGTCTGTCTTTAATTCTGGGGGTGTACATGCGGCATGGCAGAAATTCCAAAGCGAGGTATTTTTCTGATGTCTCAATTATCATGTTTTCATAGACATCTTCCGATGCAGGAATGGTCCAAAATCCGTCTATAGCCCTCCATGTATGCACATACATTTGTTTTGCGATAGTAAATTCATCATTACATCGATACAGCGAATACTGGGAATTTTCATCCTGAAATGATACATGTTAAGTATGAGAGATTAAAAGATAAACTGAATTGATTGTTCAAGTTTCTAGATGCTTTCGTAACATGTTCTGCAGACAGACGCTCAGTCAATTTAGACATAGAATAAATGATGATTGGTTCATGATAAGATACTCTATAAGGTACTCTATCTCATATCCTCGCTGCGTAGCGAAAGTAGTCGAGGAAAATGTGATAAGAAAATAGAAGCTTCAAGAGATTGATCCAAGGAACTACGATTGCAAAAATCAGATGGTAGCCATGCAAGATTTGATGGAAAAATCCTATTGACTGCTAAAATACTGAAGTTTTAAATTCAACATCGCGTTTTCACCATCGACACTTTGTCATCGTACATTCGAGCTAACATATGATAATATAAGATTAAACCCCTGAAAACTGGATCCCTTTCGGACAGGGTTGAAAGTTCGGTTTAATATAAATTTCGGTTTTTCAGGGATTCCAGTTTTTAGGTGTTTGACGGTACATTCAATTAAAAAATGCGACTGAATTTTATTTTTTTATCAAGGTCATGTATTATCCATATCACCCATATAATAATATACTTATACTTCGAGAATTGAAATTTGGTATTTTGTTAGTATAGCATTTGAAAAGACATTTCAATTTGGAATGTGCAAGTAAAATATCACTTGTTGTAGAATCGATTAACATCATTCCTAGTTTACACGTATATAAATGACGTAAATGAAGTTTGTGAATAACAACTAACGTGCTTGACAAGGGCCTTTGAACAAAGAACAAATGGTTATTCTCTTCGCGAGCACGTTAAACTTCTATGGATTACCTCAACTGACTGAAGATAGAGTTCTTTAAATGCCAATTTGATAAAACCAACTTTCCTGAAGTCTAATATCCAAATATATGCAACCCCATCGTGGTATATGAGAGGATTAGAGATGCTTGCTAATTGTGTTGGGGATGTCAATGTTCGTACAGCACCAGTCAATGCTAAGATGGCGTCCCCATAGGAGATAAAACTTGGTTTGTACATCGTTTCTGAAAAAGTGTTTTTGCACATTTCGTCTTATAAAATCCATGTATTTTTTCGTTCCTGAAGTACTTACTTTAGATCCAATTTGCATCGAAAAATATCTTTAGAAATGATGTGTGGATAAATATTAACATAAAATCATTTTAATCACTTTATCAATGTAGGTTAAGTGGTTATCAACAGATCTCAAGGGTTTGTTTGTCAGAATATTAGACAAATAATGTGTGATAGTCCAACTGAAAAATTAATCAATGCAAGATGAAAAAAAAGAACTTCAAAGTAAAATTTAACTGAATCTTGATTATTAGTTATTTCGGTGTAAAAATAGCATTATAGAACATGGAAAATTGTACATATATCACAGACTTGAGACTGCCAAATAAAATGAATTTATAATTTATATATATAGAAAAATTGCATGTAAATGAATCTAAAAATAGTGTATTAAATAAAAATATCAGCTTTTTTATTAACTTAAAGAAAAAAAAAACACTTTAATATCAAATAAAAAGTGATATCGTTTCTTATTCAAGTACCAGTCCTGTACATACTATTGTTTCAATTAAGAATGCATTACATTTATTCTCATTAGCCATGTCTTAATCAATTAATGATTGTCTAGTTATATTAATAGTGAAATGGGTCATAGACAGACTTGAAGCCACAGAAGTAAGAGGCATACCATTGTGGCGACAGCCATGCAATTCAAACTTGATACAGCACTTGTCGCTCATGATTGGTTCAAGTAGGACAATCCGCACATACCTTGTTTCAATTTGTTTATGGAATACAAAGGTCTGTGGTTCGTCTATAGGGCGAAAAGTGTCAACAAAGAAAGTCTGAAATATAACGGACATAGAACAAAATAATTTCAAAGAAAGAGACTCGAAGGTAATGGCAATACAACGAACATTCTATTTCATTTCAATTAACACTAGACCTTTACGAGTTGATTTGCAATTTGATTCATGGAAGAGAGGCACTGCACAAACCTTATTTTCACGTAAATCAGAGGTATCCACTTCCGATGAATAAAACAAAGTGAAAGATCGAATTCCCATCGGTATGATGTACTTTAAGTTAGTACCATTGGTCATGTTCGTCTCTGTTTTATACCAGTTATAGACTGTTATACCATCCACTAGCGTACTTTCCTTCAAATCTACCTAATAAACAAAAACCAAAGGTTGCTTGTGAGTATAACAATATTGTGCACACTTAAACTAATTACAAAAGACATTTTCTGTAACATATTTCATATTAAATATAAAAAAGAAGTTAACAGTTGAAAAACGATGTTCTAAAAACAAAAATTTATTAATTACCAAGAAATTTCTGAGAAAATAATTCTGGAATCGTGTTCATTCTTTACTAACCATGATATGAGGATTTGAATCCTTTACATTCGCACACCAACCAGAGTTATATGCATGTATGTTTGTGAATGTTATCTGATCATTAGTAATGTGACCATCTGCCATTCCAAGATCTATCATACACATTTCATCAGTATCTACGATATACAATAAACACTCAGATCCACTGTCATGATGGTATGGTGGCTGATTTATGACATGTCGTAATTTCGCTTTTTCGCCAAAACAAAGCGAAAATGCGAAAAAAAGCGAAAATATTGTTGCATTTTCGCCACGAAAAAGCAAAGGTACGACAGATGTAATGCGAAAACACGACACATCTTTGGTGCCGCATTGTCGGCCTTCATCTGTCGTATTTTCGCTTTGTCGCCTCGACAATGCGAAAATACGAAAACACGAAGATACGACAAAGTCAACTTAGTCGTATTTTCGCTTTTTCTCATTTTCGCTTTGTTGTGGCGAAAAAGCGAAAATACGACATGGCATAAATCAGCCACCATATAATGGAACTAGGTAAACATGTATCTAGGAAGCTAAACAGGTTTATTGCCATGGAATCTAATTCAATAATGTAATTATGCAGTCTTTTAGGGATATATATGGCAACTGATAATGTACGAAGATATAAAATACATCATGTTGCTTCAGAAAAATTGTAATACTCACTTTCAACAGACACCGTAATAATGATTTCGTTTAGCTTCAAGTTGAAATTGGGTATAATGAATGCGATGAATCTTCCCACAACGTGACTAAAATGGCATACAAATTATTGATATCTTTACACAGTAAAAATTAACAAAGGGTTGTATAAAAAACTGATCATAGATTGTAAAGAAGCAGATTCTTCCCAAGAATCACTACAAGTCACTACAATACTTGACAATGGTACCATTCCAAGGCATCATGACGAAAACTTCTGACACAAAAATGTAGCGACCTTATAATGTATCAATGAATGGTCAATCGAATATCTTTAACAAATAGGATCCAGAGATCGATGTAGTCCCTGAAGACGGAAGTATATCCAACCACTTCTTAATGTTATTCAGGCATTTGTACAGCTACTCGAAAGCGCATTCGTCATGATCCTAGAGGTTCACTGAGGGCATTTGATACATACATTTGACATTTGAAATATACTAATGACTATATCAATACATTTATCAAAGGTTATTAATATAATAACACAAGTTACACTTGCTCCAAAGCAAACTCGTGGTTTTATAAAACCGATCCCAGGCGCCTCTTAACTTGTTGACATACTTTAGTGAATTCAGAATACATGTACAGTCTCTTAATTTCCAATCTTTGTGTTGGGTAGTCTTATGATACAATGTGGTATAACTTTAGTCTCAGCATTGCTGAAAGCTTACTGTTCTTTGTGTTGGTTAGTCTTATGATACAATGTGGCTTAACTTTAGTCTCAGCATTGCTGAACGATTACTGTTCTTTGTGTTGGGTAGTGACTTATGATACAATGTGGCTTAACTTTAGTCTCAGCATTGCTGAACGATTACTGTTCTTTGTGTTGGGTAGTGACTTATGATACAATGTGGTATAACTTCAGTCTCAGCATTGCTGAAAGCTTACTGTTCCTTGTGTTGGATGGTCTTATGATACAATGTGGCATAACTTTAGTCTCAGCATTGCTGAAAACTTACTGTTCTTTGTGTTGGGTAGTCTTATGATACAATGTAGTATAACTTTAGTCTCAGCATTGCTGAACGCTTACTGTTCTTTGTGTTGGGTAGTCTTATGATACAATGTAGTATAACTTTAGTCTCAGCATTGCTGAACGCTTACTGGTCTTTGTGTTGGGTAGTGACTTATGATACAATGTGGCATAACTTTAGTCTCAGCATTGCTGAAAGCTTACTGTTCTTTGTGTTGGGTAGTCTTATGATACAATGTGGTATAACTTCAGTCTCAGCATTGCTGAACGCTTACTGTTCTTTGTGTTGGGTAGTCTTATGATACAATGTGGTATAACTTCAGTCTCAGCATTGCTGAAAGCTTACTGTTCTTTGTGTTGGGTAGTCTTATGATACAATGTGGTATAACTTCAGTCTCAGCATTGCTGAAAGCTTACTGTTCTTTGTGTTGGATAGTCTTATGATACAATGTAGTATAACTTTAGTCTCAGCATTGCTGAAGGCTTACTGTTCCTTGTGTTGGGTAGTCTTATGATACAATGTAGTATAACTTTAGTCTCAGCATTGCTGAACGATTACTGTTCTTTGTGTTGGGTAGTCTTATGATACAATGTGGTATAACTTCAGTCTCAGCATTGCTGAAAGCTTACTGTTCTTTGTGTTGGGTAGTCTTATGATACAATGTAGTATAACTTCAGTCTCAGCATTGCTGAAAGCTTACTGTTCTTTGTGTTGGATAGTCTTATGATACAATGTAGTATAACTTTAGTCTCAGCATTGCTGAAGGCTTACTGTTCTTTGTGTTGGGTAGTGACTTATGATACAATGTGGTATAACTTCAGTCTCAGCATTGCTGAAGGCTTACTGTTCTTTGTGTTGGGTAGTGACTTATGATACAATGTGGTATAACTTCAGTCTCAGCATTGCTGAAGGCTTATTGTTCTTTGTGTTGGGTAGTCTTATGATACAAAGTGGTATAACTTTAGTCTCAGCATTGCTGAAGGCTTACTGTTCTTTGTGTTGGGTAGTCTTATGATACAATGTGGTATAACTTCAGTCTCAGCATCGCTGAAAGCTTACTGTTCTTTGTGTTGGGTAGTGACTTATGATACAAGGTGGTATAACTTCAGTCTCAGCATTGCTGAAGGCTTACTGTTCCTTGTGTTGGATAGTTTTATGATACAATATGGCATAACTTCAGTCTCAGCATTGCTGAAAGCTTACTGGTCTTTGTGTTGGGTAGTCTTATGATACAATGTGGTATAACTTTAGTCTCAGCATCGCTGAAAGCTTACTGTTCATTGTGTTGGGTAGTCTTATGATACATTGTGGTATAACTTTAGTCTCAGCATTGCTGAAAGCTTACTGTTCTTTGTGTTGGGTAGTCTTATGATACAATGTAGTATAACTTTAGTCTCAGCATTGCTGAAGGCTTACTGTTCTTTGTGTTGGATAGTCTTATGATACAATGTAGTATAACTTTAGTCTCAGCATTGCTGAAGGCTTACTGTTCCTTGTGTTGGATAGTCTTATGATACAATATGGCATAACTTCAGTCTCAGCATTGTTGAAAGCTTACTGTTCTTTGTGTTGGGTAGTCTTATGATACAATGTGGCTTAACTTTAGTCTCAGCATTGCTGAAAGCTTACTGTTCCTTGTGTTGGGTAGTGACTTATGATACAATGTGGCTTAACTTTAGTCTCAGCATTGCTGAACGATTACTGTTCTTTGTGTTGGGTAGTGACTTATGATACAATGTGGTATAACTTCAGTCTCAGCATTGCTGAAAGCTTACTGTTCCTTGTGTTGGATGGTCTTATGATACAATGTGGCATAATTTTAGTCTCAGCATTGCTGAAAACTTACTGTTCTTTGTGTTGGGTAGTCTTATGATACAATGTAGTATAACTTTAGTCTCAGCATTGCTGAACGCTTACTGTTCTTTGTGTTGGGTAGTCTTATGATACAATGTAGTATAACTTTAGTCTCAGCATTGCTGAACGCTTACTGGTCTTTGTGTTGGGTAGTGACTTATGATACAATGTGGCATAACTTTAGTCTCAGCATTGCTGAAAGCTTACTGTTCTTTGTGTTGGGTAGTCTTATGATACAATGTGGTATAACTTCAGTCTCAGCATTGCTGAACGCTTACTGTTCTTTGTGTTGGGTAGTCTTATGATACAATGTGGTATAACTTCAGTCTCAGCATTGCTGAAAGCTTACTGTTCTTTGTGTTGGGTAGTCTTATGATACAATGTGGTATAACTTCAGTCTCAGCATTGCTGAAAGCTTACTGTTCTTTGTGTTGGATAGTCTTATGATACAATGTAGTATAACTTTAGTCTCAGCATTGCTGAAGGCTTACTGTTCCTTGTGTTGGGTAGTCTTATGATACAATGTAGTATAACTTTAGTCTCAGCATTGCTGAACGATTACTGTTCTTTGTGTTGGGTAGTCTTATGATACAATGTGGTATAACTTCAGTCTCAGCATTGCTGAAAGCTTACTGTTCTTTGTGTTGGGTAGTCTTATGATACAATGTAGTATAACTTCAGTCTCAGCATTGCTGAAAGCTTACTGTTCTTTGTGTTGGATAGTCTTATGATACAATGTAGTATAACTTTAGTCTCAGCATTGCTGAAGGCTTACTGTTCTTTGTGTTGGGTAGTGACTTATGATACAATGTGGTATAACTTCAGTCTCAGCATTGCTGAAGGCTTACTGTTCTTTGTGTTGGGTAGTGACTTATGATACAATGTGGTATAACTTCAGTCTCAGCATTGCTGAAGGCTTATTGTTCTTTGTGTTGGGTAGTCTTATGATACAAAGTGGTATAACTTTAGTCTCAGCATTGCTGAAGGCTTACTGTTCTTTGTGTTGGGTAGTCTTATGATACAATGTGGTATAACTTCAGTCTCAGCATCGCTGAAAGCTTACTGTTCTTTGTGTTGGGTAGTGACTTATGATACAAGGTGGTATAACTTCAGTCTCAGCATTGCTGAAGGCTTACTGTTCCTTGTGTTGGATAGTTTTATGATACAATATGGCATAACTTCAGTCTCAGCATTGCTGAAAGCTTACTGGTCTTTGTGTTGGGTAGTCTTATGATACAATGTGGTATAACTTTAGTCTCAGCATCGCTGAAAGCTTACTGTTCATTGTGTTGGGTAGTCTTATGATACATTGTGGTATAACTTTAGTCTCAGCATTGCTGAAAGCTTACTGTTCTTTGTGTTGGGTAGTCTTATGATACAATGTAGTATAACTTTAGTCTCAGCATTGCTGAAGGCTTACTGTTCTTTGTGTTGGATAGTCTTATGATACAATGTAGTATAACTTTAGTCTCAGCATTGCTGAAGGCTTACTGTTCCTTGTGTTGGATAGTCTTATGATACAATATGGCATAACTTCAGTCTCAGCATTGTTGAAAGCTTACTGTTCTTTGTGTTGGGTAGTCTTATGATACAATGTGGTATAACTTTAGTCTCAGCATCGCTGAAAGCTTACTGTTCTTTGTGTTGGGTAGTCTTATGATGCAATGTGGTATAACTTCAGTCTCAGCATTGTTGAAAGCTTACTGGTCTTTGAGTTGGGTAGTCTTATGATACAATGTGGTATAACTTTAGTCTCAGCATCGCTGAAAGCTTACTGTTCTTTGTGTTGGGTAGTCTTATGATGCAATGTGGTATAACTTCAGTCTCAGCATTGTTGAAAGCTTACTGGTCTTTGTGTTGGGTAGTCTTATGATACAATGTGGTATAACTTTAGTCTCAGCATCGCTGAAAGCTTACTGTTCTTTGTGTTGGGTAGTCTTATGATACAATGTGGTATAACTTTAGTCTCAGCATTGCTGAAAGCTTACTGTTCTTTGTGTTGGGTAGTCTTATGATACAATGTGGTATAACTTCAGTCTCAGCATTGCTGAAAGCTTACTGTTCTTTGTGTTGGATAGTCTTATGATACAATGTAGTATAACTTTAGTCTCAGCATTGCTGAAGGCTTACTGTTCTTTGTGTTGGGTAGTCTTATGATACAATGTGGTATAACTTCAGTCTCAGCATTACTGAAAGCTTACTTTTCTTTGTGTTGGGTAGTCTTATGATACAATGTGGCATAACTTCAGTCTCAGCATTGCTGAAGGCTTACTGTTCTTTGTGTTGGGTAGTGACTTATGATACAATGTGGTATAACTTCAGTCTCAGCATTGCTGAAGGCTTACTGTTCTTTGTGTTGGGTAGTCTTATGATACAATGTGGTATAACTTTAGTCTCAGCATTGCTGAAGGCTTACTGTTCTTTGTGTTGGGTAGTCTTATGATACAATGTGGTATAACTTCAGTCTCAGCATCGCTGAAAGCTTACTTTTCTTTGTGTTGGGTAGTGACTTATGATACAATGTGGTATAACTTCAGTCTCAGCATTGCTGAAGGCTTACTGTTCCTTGTGTTGGATAGTCTTATGATACAATATGGCATAACTTCAGTCTCAGCATTGCTGAAAGCTTACTGTTCTTTGTGTTGGGTAGTCTTATGATACAATGTGGTATAACTTTAGTCTCAGCATCGCTGAAAGCTTACTGTTCATTGTGTTGGGTAGTCTTATGATACATTGTGGTATAACTTTAGTCTCAGCATTGCTGAAAGCTTACTGTTCTTTGTGTTGGGTAGTCTTATGATACAATGTGGTATTACTTTAGTCTCAGCATTGCTGAAAGCTTACTGTTCTTTGTGTTGGGTAGTCTTATGATACAATGTGGTATAACTTCAGTCTCAGCATCGCTGAAAGCTTACTGTTCTTTGTGTTGGATAGTCTTATGATACAATGTAGTATAACTTTAGTCTCAGCATTGCTGAACGCTTACTGTTCTTTGTGTTGGGTAGTCTTATGATACAATGTGGTATAACTTCAGTCTCAGCATTGCTGAACGCTTACTGTTCTTTGTGTTGGATAGTCTTATGATACAATGTAGTATAACTTTAGTCTCAGCATTGCTGAAAGCTTACTGTTCTTTGTGTTGGATAGTCTTATGATACAATGTGGTATAACTTTAGTCTCAGCATTGCTGAACGCTTACTGTTCTTTGTGTTGGGTAGTCTTATGATACAATGTGGTATAACTTTAGTCTCAGCATTGCTGAAAGCTTACTGTTCTTTGTGTTGGGTAGTCTTATGATACAATGTGGTATAACTTTAGTCTCATTATTGCTGAACGCTTACTGTTCTTTGTGTTGGATAGTCTTATGATACAATGTAGTATAACTTTAGTCTCAGCATTGCTGAAAGCTTACTGTTCCTTGTGTTGCATAGTCTTATGATACAATGTAGTATAACTTTAGTCTCAGCTTTGCTGAAAGCTTACTGTTCTTTGTGTTGGGTAGTCTTATGATACAATGTAGTATAACTTCAGTCTCAGCATTGCTGAAAGCTTACTGTTCATTGTGTTGGGTAGTCTTATGATACAATGTAATATAACTTCAATCTCAGCATTGCTGAAAGCTTACTGTTCTTTGTGTTGGGTAGTCTTATGATACAATGTAGTATAACTTTAGTCTCAGAATTGCTGAAAGCTTACTGTTCTTTGTGTTGGATAGTCTTATGATACAATATGGTATAACTTTAGTCTCAGCATTGCTGAACGCTTACTGTTCTTTGTGTTGGGTAGTCTTATGATACAATGTGGTATAACTTTAGTCTCAGCATTGCTGAAAGCTTACTGTTCTTTGTGTTGGGTAGTCTTATGATACAATGTGGTATAACTTTAGTCTCAGCATTGCTGAACGCTTACTGTTCTTTGTGTTGGGTAGTCTTATGATGCAATGTGGTATAACTTCAGTCTCATTATTGCTGAACGCTTACTGTTCTTTGTGTTGGGTAGTCTTATGATGCAATGTGGCATAACTTCAGTCTCAGCATTGCTGAACGCTTACTGTTCTTTGTGTTGGGTAGTCTTATGATACAATGTGGTATAACTTTAGTCTCAGCATTGCTGAAAGCTTACTGTTCTTTGTGTTGGATAGTCTTATGATACAATGTAGTATAACTTCAGTCTCAGCATTGCTGAACGCTTACTGTTCTTTGTGTTGGATAATCTTATGATACAATGTGGTATAACTTTAGTCTCAGCATTGCTGAAAGCTTACTGTTCTTTGTGTTGGGTAGTCTTATGATACAATGTAGTATAACTTTAGTCTCAGCATTGCTGAAAGCTTACTGTTCCTTGTGTTGGATAGTCTTATGATACAATGTAGTATAACTTTAGTCTCAGCTTTGCTGAAAGCTTACTGTTCTTTGTGTTGGGTAGTCTTATGATACAATGTAGTATAACTTCCGTCTCAGCATTGCTGAAAGCTTACTGTTCTTTGTGTTGGGTAGTCTTATGATACAATGTAGTATAACTTCAGTCTCAGCATTGCTGAAAGCTTACTGTTCTTTGTGTTGGGTAGTCTTATGATACAATGTAGTATAACTTCAGTCTCAGCATTGCTGAAAGCTTACTGTTCTTTGTGTTGGGTAGTCTTATGATACAATGTGGTATAACTTTAGTCTCAGCATTGCTGAAAGCTTACTGTTCTTTGTGTTGGGTAGTCTTATGATACAATGTAGTATAACTTTAGTCTCAGCATTGCTGAAAGCTTACTGTTCTTTGTGTTGGGTAGTCTTATGATACAATGTAGTATAACTTTAGTCTCAGCATTGCTGAAAGCTTACTGTTCTTTGTGTTGGGTAGTCTTATGATACAATGTAGTATAACTTCAGTCTCAGCATTGCTGAAAGCTTACTGTTCTTTGTGTTGGGTAGTCTTATGATACAATGTGGTATAACTTTAGTCTCAGCATTGCTGAAAGCTTACTGTTCTTTGTGTTGAATAGTCTTATGATACAATGTGGTATAACTTCAGTCTCAGCATTGCTGAAAGCTTACTGTTCTTTGTGTTGGATAGTCTTATGATACAATGTGGTATAACTTCAGTCGCAGCATTGCTGAAAGCTTACTGTTCTTTGTGTTGGATAGTCTTATGATACAATGTGGCATAACGTCAGTCTCAGCTTTGCTGAAAGCTTACTGTTCTTTGTGTTGGGTATTCTTATGATACAATGTAGTATAACTTTAGTCTCAGCATTGCTGAAGGCTTACTGTTCTTTGTGTTGGGTTATCTTATGATACAATGTGGTATAACTTCAGTCTCAGCATTGCTGAAAGCTTACTGTTCTTTGCGTTGGGTAGTGACTTATGATACAATGTGGTATAACTTCAGTCTCAGCATTGCTGAAAGCTTACTGTTCCTTGTGTTGAATGGTCTTATGATACAATGTAGTATAACTTTAGTCTCAGCATTGCTGAAAGCTTACTGTTCCTTGTGTTGAATGGTCTTATGATACAATGTGGCATAACTTTAGTCTCAGCATTGCTGAAAGCTTACTGTTCTTTGTGTTGGGTAGTCTTATGATACAATGTGGTATAACTTCAGTCTCAGCATTGCTGAAAGCTTACTGTTCTTTGTGTTGGGTAGTCTTATGATACAATGTAGTATAACTTTAGTCTCAGCATTGCTGAACGCTTACTGTTCTTTGTGTTGGATAGTCTTATGATACAATGTAGTATAACTTTAGTCTCAGCATTGCTGAAAGCTTACTGTTCTTTGTGTTGGGTAGTCTTATGATAAATGTAGTATAACTTTAGTCTCAGCATTGCTGAAAGCTTACTGTTCTTTGTGTTGGATAGTCTTATGATACAATGTGGCATAACTTCAGTCTCAGCATTGCTGAAAGCTTACTGTTGTTTGTGTTGGGTAGTCTTATGATACAATGTAGTATAACTTTAGTCTCAGCATTGCTGAACGATTACTGTTCTTTGTGTTGGGTAGTCTTATGATACAATGTGGTATAACTTCAGTCTCAGCATTGCTGAAAGCTTACTGTTCTTTGTGTTGGGTAGTCTTATGATACAATGTGGTATAACTTCAGTCTCAGCATTGCTGAAAGCTTACTGTTCTTTGTGTTGGATAGTCTTATGATACAATGTTGTATAACTTTAGTCTCAGCATTGCTGAAGGCTTACTGTTCCTTGTGTTGGGTAGTCTTATGATACAATGTGGTATAACTTCAGTCTCAGCATTGCTGAAGGCTTACTGTTCTTTGTGTTGGGTAGTGACTTATGATACAATGTGGTATAACTTCAGTCTCAGCATTGCTGAAGGCTTACTGTTCTTTGTGTTGGGTAGTCTTATGATACAATGTGGTATAACTTTAGTCTCAGCATTGCTGAAGGCTTACTGTTCTTTGTTTTGGGTAGTCTTATGATACAATGTGGTATAACTTCAGTCTCAGCATCGCTGAAAGCTTACTGTTCTTTGTGTTGGGTAGTGACTTATGATACAATGTGGTATAACTTCAGTCTCAGCATTGCTGAAGGCTTTCTGTTCCTTGTGTTGGATAGTCTTATGATACAATATGGCATAACTTCAGTCTCAGCATTGCTGAAAGCTTACTGGTCTTTGTGTTGGGTAGTCTTATGATACAATGTGGTATAACTTTAGTCTCAGCATCGCTGAAAGCTTACTGTTCATTGTGTTGGGTAGTCTTATGATACATTGTGGTATAACTTTAGTCTCAGCATTGCTGAAAGCTTACTGTTGTTTGTGTTGGGTAGTCTTATGATACAATATGGCATAACTTTAGTCTCAGCATTGCTGAACGATTACTGTTCTTTGTGTTGGGTAGTCTTATGATACAATGTGGTATAACTTTAGTCTCAGCATCGCTGAAAGCTTACTGTTCTTTGTGTTGGGTAGTGACTTACGATACAATGTGGCATAACTTCAGTTTCAGCATTGCTGAAAGCTTACTGTATGTATCAAAATATCGAGTTACATCTTAACAAAACCACATCCATATAACCAAATAGTGATAAAAGAAAATAGATAAATCTGTAATTTATTTGACTCATTAATTGATAAATATTTACTTATTAAGAGATCTGTCTCGTGCCATTTCCAATCCACCATATCTTAACAACGCCTGTTTGTCATTGCTTACATGAACTCTGTATTTATCGAGTGAGCCATGAGGATATACTGTAATAAATTGCACATAAATAAACTATCCATAAACATAAATATTAAGTCTAATTACTTATATATAGAAATCATTCAGTCTAATTACCACCAACTACCTATAAATATAGTATACATCCAGACTTTATCAAATTGCTATATGTAATATTTATGCATGTTAAATTTGCCTTATCAATATGTACGAAAGGTGTTCAACTTATATTCGAAAAAAAAAAACGATAAAGTAGAGGGTATAGTAGTTGGACTTTTGTTATCGTGTTGTTAGCCGTTTACATGCAAAAGTCCAGGAAAATTACAGAGTCCATTAAATCAACATTGTCCATATGACTAAATAACGGTCTTGGAAACTCTACCGGAAGTTGATAGGTGACAAATGGAAGAACGTTGTAATATATAATTCGATATAATTGAACAAAACTCAGAAATGCCATAACGAACTAGCAAATTAAAGGGCGTTCAAAAATGAATTTATTTATTTAAATAAAAGACTGTCAGCTTTTTATTGATGACAACGATATTTCCAATTCGTCTGAGAATTTAACTGAGCGCGCGCTGTCATTCAAGCCAGTGTAACATTGACATTTACCTATAATTGATTGGCATGGTAAACTTGATACCGCAGAAATGAATACAGCATGAACAATACTTACCATTTCACTGTTTGTTGACATTTTTTTCGCGATGTTTATGGTTTTGACAGATGCGGAGGACAGGGTCGAGTTGTAAAAATAAAGAATACTTTCTGAGGCCAAAATCGGTAGGTTTTGGCAAATCTTGAAATGTTTATTTTGAGTAAACAAGCGGGATATTTCCTAAATATTTTACAGGACTTTCATTAATTGATATGGGCATAAAAATGACACCAATTTGATTGCTATTCGAGACGCTTCAGTTCCCGGGCATGTCCCTTTAAGTGTCGTTTGTCCCGGTGTATCCAAGAGGAACGAGTGGAGTACCTTATAAAGATTGGCTCGAAAATCAGGAGCATTATCGAAATGAACGATGGAGTTTTACATATAATATATACATTATAAACTTTATTCGGTGTGTATACCTTTTGACGGTAAAACGGCTTTAATCAAAAAGCTTCTCCCCAGATCAATTAATACCGTGCATGTTGTGTTCTCAGAACAATCCAGACTATATATTTGTTCAATGTAGTCTGCGAACCAGTAAACTGCAATACAAATACATTTGTATACTAGTATACAAAATATGTGCATATCAAATTACATCTAATATCAATGAGGGAACATAATAATGATGATACTGAAGTACAAAAATCACTGCTTAACACTTCTTGGTGTATTTCAAGTGTAACTCTGATAGTACTGTATGACACACGCCTTTGATGAATTTCATCACTGCATACAAAACATTTCACTTTCCATTATGATACCCCAAATTCTCGACCAAATCCCCACTTAACACAGTTACAAGACTATACAAGCCATGGATGTCAAAACCATCTCCAGGAGGATACCGCCTTTGAATTGTTTGAAACAAAACAACATGTGATGGGGTTAAAGTAGAATAATGGAAACGTATCCTTCATTAATGCAACAACACTCTGTAAATTCCGATTTAATTCAGTTTCCCATATGTAATAGATCCTGTTAACAAGAGAGAGATTAAACAATGTAAACTAAGTGATGTCATTTTTGGAGTTATGACGTCATATGCCAATCGTAACTACTCGGGCTACTGTGGTTTCCGGTCACTACTTTTTCAACACACGGCTTTTGTTCTCAAAACAGCAGACTTTCAAA
Source organism: Lutraria lutraria (assembly GCA_964023205.1). Classification (NCBI taxonomy): domain Eukaryota; kingdom Metazoa; phylum Mollusca; class Bivalvia; order Venerida; family Mactridae; genus Lutraria; species Lutraria lutraria. Next base: position 33,099,855 of record OZ026835.1, read on the forward strand.
CGTGTTTATCGATCGCGATTGATAAAATGGGCATTAAGTTCCCATTGAAAGAGAAACAGGTTGTTTCAATTGCTGGATTCCCAGGATTGAAAATAGCCCGTGAACAACAACAAAAACAACATGGCGGCCTGACTATTATATCAGAAGAACTTTCTATGTACAAGGTTTATCACCGAGGAGTTCCGATTGGGCAAATGCTAGTGTCTGTCGGTTTAAATAAGCCGAAATAAAAGAGGGCCAGAAAAATCACGACCAAAGGTGCGCGAAGACTGGATTTTATCTAACAATAAATAGAAAAGTAAAATTTAAGTGCTTAGAGAAAATATTACCATTAATTTGGACGGGTGTTTTATCCCTGTTCACAACTCTTATATGTCTCAGTTCGTAGTCTGAAAATGAAATTTTAGCATTATTTAAGTGACAGCTATATTGACAAATTGTCAATAGTGTAAGATATTGCATCAACCGTTGTGCCATGTATTGTGTCAGTTTTGTAAGGTATTGTACAAGCTATTGTATTGATTGTATAAACAATTGTGCAATGTAATTTGTGTCAGTTGTGTAAGGTATCATAAAAGCGATTGCGCCATTTATGTAAGGTTTTGTAGAAGCTATTGTATCAGTTGTGTAAGGTATTGTACAAGCTATTGTATCAGTTGTGTAAGGTATTGTACAAGCTATTGAATGAATCAGTTGTGTAAGGTATTGTACAAGCTATTGAATGAATCAGTTGTGTAAGGTATTGTACAAGCTATTGTATCAGTTGTGTAATGTTTTGTACAAGCTATTGAATGTATCAGTTATATATGGTATTGTAGAAGGTATTAAGCCAATGTGTCAGTTGCGTAATGTGCAAAGTATTGTATTAGTTATAGTGACAATTGCATAATGTATTGTACAAGCTATTGTGTCACTTACGTAATGTATTGTAGAAGCAATTTTGTCAGCAGTGCAATGTATTGAGTTTGCCAATTGTGTAAGGTATTATGCAAACTATTGTATTGATTGTTCAGTAAACCCTTTCCTTCCGACCACCTTTTACAAGCGACATACTGTCTTGCGCGTCCGCTCTCAAATCCCTTTTCAATTTCTTTTGTCTATACCGTAGTAGTTGAGCGACCGCTGTGTGGTGTGTTGTCCTAAATGTGTGATTGTTTATATCACCTAAACAAACAGATTGTCAGCAAACCGGAAAAATTCAAGTTTAGAGAAATGAAAAGCCGTCATAAATAAACCTTTAACTCGGGAGCCATCCGTTCTTCTAAATTGTTATCTTTTTGTCTGAACAGTATGTTTACACTTTATACAATAAATAATTTTTAAATCAATAATGTTTTTGATATTTTCTTAAGATTGTATGTTCAAAGTACAGTTTTTAAAGCTACACTTGTCTCTGTATAGAATGTTTAACCGCCTAATTAAATGTACATGGTTTCGTACTATTTCATAAACAATAAACTAATTTAGAAACAATATTTTCGTTCTTCCTTGGGTGATCGCTTAAGACAGGTTTTACTGTATTGTATTCATAAGTCATTGTGTATGTTATTATTTAAGGATTTTGATTTTAGCCTTATGAATTTCACAAACTACTGATGTTGCAGAATTGTTTCATGAGAGTAAATATTTAACGTCCGTGAAGTTCTGACAAAAACTTGTATAAAATAACATTATATAAGGTATACAATCTCAAATAAGCAATTCTCCGACTTGGTCATAATATTATACCAATAAAAAAACGGTGAAGCAAAATCATGCAATCATCAGGTTTATCAGTGAGTGAAAGTCGTAGGTATGTATTGAGTGCAAGAGAGAACTTTTTGAGTTCTAATCATGTTACGTCCGTGAATTATAAAATACGGATAAGGAAAAGAAATTAATTAGTTTTATCACTTACCACATAAATGTTCATCCGTAAGATCAGAACAATCATAGTAAGCGTCGCACCTCCACGATATAGGATAACATTTTATTTCATCACAGCTAAATTCATCTCGGTCACATTCTGAACAGACATTTATAAAGAAGAAAAACTATAACGAAACGTTATAGGTAGACGAATTACAAGAAGCATTGGTTTATTTTTTTGTATGAAGTTGCTTTTTTCATAAAGGATATTGACCGTCTACTTTATCCATTCCTCCATTATGGGGAGTATAACATATTTACAAGTTATAGATAATACGCATATTTTGACAATCATGAGTATTTGACAAATGAATGCATTCATGTATATAGTTCATAGTACATGGTATTACCATAACATACATCAATGGAAAAATGTACACCCTAAATACTACCAAATCCACCATAGTCTCATGATACAACCACATTTAACTTAAATCTAATGTTGTTTCCGATATTATGCCACGTTAATACACAGAGCAGACGAACAGATTCAGACAAACATGACAGGTAACGCGACGAATAGCCAGTCCAATGATTGACCAATCAAAAATGATCGCAGTCACCATAAGCCAATTAAATGGCCAGGGTTAGCCAAACTAGTAATAGACAATACAGTAAGTACTCGCAAACAGCTATAATTAACAAATACTCGTCAGTATAATTCGTCTAGAAAACCAATGCAGTACTATGTTGGATACAGTCATACATAGATTTGTAAGACATACATAATACAGATTTAAAAAGAATACAGAAAAAGAATACAAAGTCATGTGTATTTGAAGTATTTGTTCTCCAGTGCAGATATTATTTGGTGATTACTTATCGCAAATGTCTTATCTATATATTGCCCACCAAATTAAAGATTACTTTTAACAACAAACATGCATATCTATTTTCGTTTTTGACATGTCGGTCAACCGAAGATTACTTTGTCCACTCGTTGTTTTAGTTTTACACAATGATAAGACAAGCTTATATCAACTTACCACATTCGTGTTCATCTGATTCATCGTAACAATCTTTCATATTGTCACATCTATAGCTTAATGGTATACATGTGCCATTATCACATTCCAATTCTCCGTCCTCACATTGTGTACGCTCTACGAAATCAAACGCATATACATTTTATGATTAACTGAAAGCCAGTAGGTACATAAAATCTGTTACACCCAAAATAGCTTTGGACTACGTACAATAATATCATAAGTTTATCAAATACGTTGCAACATAAAAGGCATTGAGTTCGTTTTTTTTCAATAAGCGTACGTATACGGTTATGTTAGTAGAGCAGAATCTAGTTAAGATTTTTTATCAGTTGTTTTATCAGAGCGATCGTTAGTATGACCACATTCTAACAAAAATGAAAAAAACATGTCTGTGATATATGTGTCGCAGAGTCAAGTGTTGTAGTAGGTGGCCATAGCGATGGCTTGTTAATATCACCACAAAACTAACATGTGATTCATTAGTTTATTGAATCTACTTCCGTTTTCCAAAAGTACACTGAAATATAGTTGGGGGTCAAAATTACGGATGAAAAAAAAAACGGCCGTATGTCTAGTGCTTAACGTTCAGCCAGGAAAATAATGACAGCAAAACCCCATTAAAACTTATATGAGCTTATTCCACAGATAGGGAGTTTGAATTTAGTGTATCCGAAATTACAATAGCGGTATGCTTGAACCTATTATGCATGTAAAACGTCGATTTCACGCCTCAGACATTAGACGTGTTTTTGCTAGGAAACGGGTCGGAATGCAGATAAAAAAAATAAAACGAACAAAATTGGAAGGACATGCTATACTATCATTGTGCACAATTTCAGAAAAATCGGAGAAAAATCGGTTTTTGACTCATGGAAAGGTCGCATATTACTTTAAGATCAAAGAAATACGTTGTAGTTTTAGCAACGTTAAATGTTCAAGTCTAATCTGACTCTCGTGTCTTTTTCTTTGCATTAACGCATGCTGTTGTCTATTTACGAACACAGGATCTTGCCAATCTTTGCACCTGTTTACTTACTTAAATATTGATAAATGCACTATTCGTTTATAATTCCAAGCAAAAATTGTGTATTGGTATTTCAAATCAAGTTTCATAGAATACCATCAGTAGTTTTTGAAACATCAGACAAGTTATGTTATGTACCGATTGCCTCTCACACGTGACAAACAAAAATGAATTTCATCACATACCGCACGTATATTCATCTGTCATATCTCTACAGTCTGGATAAGAATCACATCTGTACTCGAGTGGAATACATTCCCCATCACCGCATTCAAATTGTCCCTGTTTACATTCTGAATCATCTACAAATACACGTATAAACAAATGAAGATGTGTTCCGTATGTTCACAAGACATGATAACACAGAACAGAACATATTTTTTATTTCATAGTGTATTGTAATGTCATCTACGTGTGTTGATAAAATCACGTTATCCAGTCATTCATTGGCGCAAATATAACATGATTTATTCTCAAAACTTTAAACGATTAACTCGAAAATAGAACAGAAAATATCTTTTATACTCTGAGTACATGTACAAAACATGCAAATATGAGGTATTAACAATACAGTCATAGCTGTGTTTGCACCACCCTCCCGAATAAAGGCCCACCTGTGAATAATGACCTTTCTTTTAAAAACTGACAGTGATTATTTAGAATAAAACGACCTCCAAATAAAGGATATTTGTGTATAAAGACCTTAATATGTTTTGCCTTTGTTCACAGGTTTGACTGTATAAAAAACTTAAAACTCATTAATAAACTTTTATTTCGCACAATGAAACAAATTAAACGTGCAAGATCTATTTCTCACCGCATTCTTCTTCGTCGGATCCATCCATACAATCTACATAGGCGTCACACCTATACAATTTAGGAATGCATATTCCATCGTTGCATATAAAGTCTCCCCGTTTACATTCTGCATTTAGAAAATAATGATATCACTTTGAACTAGTATATATCACAACCAATATGCTTATACCGCGATTGTGATTCGTATTAATGGTGTCTTATACAATTACACAACATTTTTCCAAACGAAATTGTTTATTCGCGAATTATAACTAATTCTAGACAACGTAATGGCATAGAATTGAGAAATATAAGAATAACGAATTTAGATAATATAGAAAAATACATTACGAGTTATACAAAAGGACATGGCAAGCATTGGAGAGGAATATATCAGAGCCATGTATTAGAAGCAGGTAATGTAGCAAAGACACCGAATGGAAAAGAAAATATAGAGGTAATAAGTAACGTAAATATGTGTACGTGTAAGAGAGGTAAGAATAGTAAAGGAATGTAGTAAGACTCTACAGTAATGGAGAAGAGTGCATCAACTCAACGACAGGCCAAGGACTAGAAAGGAATGATGCAATGTCGGGTCAATGAATATTAAAGATGGTGACAGACAACTTACAAGTTGAGAGAAGTAACAAAGACATGATAAGAACAGAAAAGAGTGTGACAAAGCAGAGCAAAAATAGACTGAAGTGTGACTAAGCAGGACAAGAGTAGACTGAAGTGTGATAAAGCAGGACGATAATAGGCTGAAGTGTGATAAAGCTGGGCAAGAATTATAGAGGAGTGAATCAATGTAATGACTAGATTTAAATGTAAGAAAAATTGACAATGGAATAGAGAGGAGCCCAATGAAAATAATTTATGATAATAATAATGTACATACGTATGGCATGAGAAACGATTGATTGGAAGCTTCAGTCATGTGTAAACAAACGTAATCGATTATGTACACTATTATATGATATTTAGCAATCGCTGTCTATTACCGTTCCATGCTTCCGGTTGATAAAAACAGAACTGGAAAATGTTTGATACATTTGAAGACGATATCTGTGAGGGAACTAGTGATATACTCTCCGGCCATACACTGTACGTGTCAAACACAGGACATGGACCATGATCATTATGCTGAAAACCACACAACAAATTATTAGTTGTATATAATTACAGAATCAGTGACTTGGGTGTTTTGTTTGTTTCTGGTTACTCGACCTACTTAAGTTTTCCGCGAAACCCTAGATTTTATTTAGGCCTGATGAACGGTACATCCACTGTTTCACTGTTTAACCTTTCCTCACGCTTCCAATAATAATAAAAAGAAGGACAATTTACCTACCATATCTTAATGAGCATGAACTAGAAAATAAATAATTATTGTTAAATGTATAAAACTTGTTTCTAATAGAAGTATGTTCAAGGTTTTATTACAGACATATTTGCAATGTTTAAGCCACAAGTTTAAATACAATTTACACCAATTACATAAATTGACATAAAAATATCTACAACTGATATACAATCATGTTAGTACAAGGCCTATAATCACGTGGTATATATGTAACGCGATCAAAACAATATACCACATGATTATAGGCCTTGAAGTATGAACATCAAAAACTATAGAACAGCAAGATACCTTTAGCAATATAAAGGCCGATCCATCGGTGTTAATCTTTTGTATGATATCCGCATCAGCCGATTCTTCCCGGACACATTCTTGGATGGTTAATATGGCTTTCAAATTGAAATAATGCTAACATTGGATTGTCTGATTATTTTAGCTTTACATTTAAAACTAAGTCGTCAAATGACAACAAATATCAGTTAAAACTGCCTCGATTTTATTCCAAAACGTTGAATACATTATCATTATAATATATATATAACAGGATATTCTTCAGTAATGACAATTAATTGATGTCGATAAAATATTTCAGTTCTTACTTAGTGGCAATACGTTCGTCTACAAACTGTAAATTATCTTGGTCTACAATGACGTGATTTGAAAGAAATTCAATAATTGGATTTTTGACGTGCGACATAAAACGCGTCACTGTGATTTTTACGGTATACTTCATTGTCTATACATGCGTTAAATATTTCAATAAAACATCATATTATCCCTGTTTCAATGACTGACAACTAATTGCTTCATACGTACAGTATGTCATATCAGAAAAAAATAAGTAACCTACTTTTTTCAATGTGGTCTGTATTTACTGTAAAATTAGGAAGATATCCATTTTCTTCCCATTTGTTGACGGGCGGCAGTATCAAAGTGTGGTCATCAGTGTCGAATCCTGTAAACGACGAAACAACATTTTTAGATGGAGCTAACGTTTTTATGTGTTTTTGCTACGAATCCATTTCTGTTCTATAATCCTCTATTGACTTCAAAACCAAACCACTCAGCCTGTTCTAGTAGAGTTCCGTATGTCTTGAACAATTGTACAAGAAAATTGGCAATAAGCACTTTAGTTATATACTGGCATATAGTCTAATATTGTAGTGGCGCTATAAATCACATGTGAATCTGTTCGTACGGATTAAACAGACTCGTGCTTGCGTGTTCACACGAAATTTCCAAGCAAGTTTTGTTACCTTTATCAATAAATTTGAAACTTGAAACTTGAGAATTTGATTAAACGCCTGTTTCTACATATAAATACATATTCAATGGCGTTGTACAATGAAAGACAAAAACAAAAAATAGATGAAAATACACAAATATATACATATATACACAATAAAAGAATGATTTGATATTGTACTGTGAAAATCAGCGGAATATAACAATTTAACACCTGTCTCATTTCTGGAATGATGAAACTATTCAATATTGACAGTATTTCTTTTACTGAGAGCTGTTACAGAAATTAAAGAAGACATCAAGCAAATATTTTTCCTAACCCATAAAGGAATGTGACTCTATCATTAGTCATTAAATGTATGTGACTTATCCTTCAAGACTAAACGAATGTAATTAATACTTTAAAAATTCAAAATTAATACACAGTGATTGTGTAGTCGCTTAGTTATTAAATAGTTTCATTTTGTTTAACAAAAGTTATTGTAGACAGGAATAATTAAAGTTTAAAGAAAATAGGCTTTAAATTAAGCATTATATTACCATACTTCATTATTAGTTACAAGGTTTGTGTTATGAAAAATAAATAAATGACAAGTAAAATATCTAGTATAACAAATGGCGACCTAATGAGCTAGTGATTAAGGTGAAACATAGGGCTGTATAATGACTATAAATAAAAATAACTTAACAACTTTGTGTATATTATCTTAAGCAAATTTCTTAGTTTTACAGCAGAAACATGCATAATTGAATTATATGAAAAAATAAAACAATTGCCACATTATTAATATTTATCATTATCATTAAGGTAGTTGTAACAGAGATCATATATCTATAAAAGTTTTCAATAACATTACTTTTGACAAAGTGTCGTTTTCCTTGTTATGTGTTTTAAGACTGAAAAAAAATAGACAATTATATATCACATGGGTATTTTAGATGACTCATTGAATTTATACAGAACAAAAATACTAGCATATTCAGTAAAAGAAAAAGGTGCAAGGAGGAGAGAAATACAGTAAGTGTAGTCGACAGTTATCTTTCAAATGACATTGATACAGTTAGAAACAGATACTGAAAACAGTTTTCCAGCATATGTATTCTATTTTTTTTTTAAAGAAGAATCAAGTGAATCTTTTAGTACCTTTAGTACATAGAATGAATACAAGATGACTATATCATTGTTGATTTTATCCAGAGATCTGAAAATTTTCTCCATGTTTTTGAAATTTTTATCATTGTGCCACTTTTGCAAGCCTGGTATTTTTCACACATTAACTGGTTTTTAAACCTTGACTTAAAGAGGTCAACATTTGGTATCATATTTTTCTGTTTAAATTTAAAAATAAATTGTTTAGCTATAAGCAAAACATAATTAGTTGGGACATCAAATTTCTTATTTCCAAGTAGAATATCTAGTTTAGAATAAGTGTTTATAGAATAACCAAATGTATGATTTAACCAAGATATCAAGGAATGCCAAAAACAAGATACAAATCTACATTCAACGAATAAATGCACCATAGTTTCTGAATTTTGGTTACACAATGAACATGAATCATTATCTTTAAGTCCTATTTTACTTAACAACCGGTTTGTGCCTAATATTCTGAGGTTTATTCTATATTGTAGCCATTGGAGACTTGAATCCTTGGTGGTATGGAATGAGATATCATAAAAAAAAGTCCGATTGAAGTTTTGATGCAGACTAAGATCAGTAATCCACTTTCTTTGGGATTTTAGTTGTAATGAAGTTTTATGTAAAAGACAAACATAAATTCTTCTACATCCTTTTGTAGTACCATAGATAGTTTTAATAACTGAGGGGAAAATAGGTAAATGTGATTTATTCAATGGGGTTTGAATTGAATAAGTATTCATAATGTTTTTAAAACAATTAATTAGGCCTCTAAATTGTAAAAAATGTGTATTAACATTCCATTTGATACTGAAATGGTCGTATGACATAATTTGGCCATTATCATCTAGGAGGTCATTAACATAATTTATACCTTTGTCCGAATAATTCTTGTAAAAGACAACATTACCCCCTATTTTGAACAGCCTATTTAACCACAAAGGTGACAATTGAAAAGTGCTTTTAGAAACTGGGAGATTATCTTGTAAAATGATTATACTTTGCAACACATCTTTCCAAAATATATCTACCTACTGTAGAGAGCTTATTTCTTAAAAAATCGCTTCCAAATGAGGCTAGTTTTGAAATGAAAGGGTATGTTCTATGAATAAAATCACTGTATCTTGTATTTTTCTGAGAAATCTTTTTCAACCAAGTACAATTTAGTGCTACTATGAATTTTTTTATATCTATCATTCTTAACCCTCCATTTTTATAATCCTGTGTTATACAATCTCTTTTAACTTTATCAGGTCCACCACTCCATAAAACATTGTAGCATAAATTTTGTTTGTTATTAATTATCTTATCTGGGGGTGTGGGTAGGCTCAGGATTAGGTGATTAATTTTTGGTAAAGCTAAGGACTTAATTACAACAATTTTTCCAATAGGGGTTAATACTCTTTTATTGAAACAATTGAAAATGTTTTTAATACCCTCTATACATTTGTTAAAGTTCAATTCAACAATATTATCCAGATTGGTAGAAAGATTTACACCTAACATAGTAAAAATATCATTCTCCCACATTAATGTTAATTCAGGACATAAAGGAGTATTATCATTTTTCTTAGTTCCAATCCACACCGCCTTTGTTTTGTCTATATTAAGGCACAAACCTGATATGTTAGCATATAATTTTAAAGTAATCATTGTATTACGAAGAGAATTTTCAGACCCATCTAACAAAACTGTTGTATCATCTGCATATTGTGACAATAAAAATTCAAAACCATTAATTTGAATACCTTTAATTTGTTGATTACTTTTAAGCATCAAGGACAAAATTTCAGCGCAGATAATAAATAGGTAAGGTGAAAGAGGATCACCCTGACGACAGCCACGACACACAGGGAACCAATCAGACATATGTCCGTTAACAATGACACAATATTGAATATTTGTATAAAAAACCTGAACCCACCTAATCAAATTTTCGCCAAAGTTAAAAAAATTCAGAACTTTAAACATACACTCCCAGGAAATTGAGTCAAACGCAGTAGCAAAATCTAGAAGTAAAAGCATACCAGGAATCTCAAGTTTTTATGTGTAGTATAAAACATCATAAATAAGTCGAACATTGTCGACTATATATCTTCCAGGAACAAAGCCATTTTGATCTTCACGAATGATATTACCTAAAACACCTTTTAGACGGGCTGCTATAGCTGAAGATGCAATTTTATAAGACACATTAAGCAGGGAGATTGGTCTCCAGTTTTTTAACAAAAGTTTATCTTTATTTCCTTTCGGTATACATGTAATTACCCCTTGTTTGAGACTTGGAGATAATTCTCCACTTTCAAAGGACTTATTAATAGACCGGACTAAAAAGTCTCCAATGTCATTCCAGAAAAATTTGAAAAACGATACCGTAAAACCACTACTTCCTGGAGCTGAACTATTTTTCATTTTCTTTAACGAATTTAACATTTCTGAAATTGACAAATTCTCTTCTAATACAGCCTGATCATTCAATGAAATTTTTTTAACTGAATTTTTAAAGAAGGACTCTGGGTTAAAGTTTTCTACAGGTCTAAATGCGTATAATGATTTATAATGATTCATTGTTTCTAAAATTATTTTATCATGTTCAATTACAGTCTCCCCAGAGTTTGTAATTAGTTTATTCATTAGTTTTGATACAAAATTTCTATTCTCTAAATTACAGAAGTAGTTTGTAGGTTTTTCGCCTTCATGAATCCACTTTGCCCGAGATCTGATTAATTTACCTTCAAGATACTTTTTTCTATAATCAGACAATTCTTTTTTCTTATTTTCCAGTATATCAATATCAATATTTTTTTGATTATTTAATCTTTCAATTTCTTTAATGAGATTACTTTGTTTATTAGAATCATGTCTTTTCTTAAAAGTTGAGTATGAAATTGTTTCACCTCTTATTTCCATAAGTAATGTTTCATAGAATAGTCTGTCATCTATATCAAAAACTATATCTTTATTCCTAATGTCATTGAGAGTACCGGTAAGATCATTTAGATTTGTAATGGAGGCATACTGATTGTTGACTCTCTTTATTGTTTCTTTGACTTTCTTAACATAATCAAAATCTTTAAGTAAGGAGTCATTGAATTTCCAATATGAAGAACCTTTTTCATTTTTTTCTAAAGATAAACATATTATAATCATTGCATGATCAGTTCTATATCCGGGTAAGATGTCACTATTCAAAAATTTTGAGAATAATAAACTAGATATAAGAAAGAAATCAAGTCTTGCTTGTTTGATAGGATTCTTCTTTAACCATGTAAATTTCTTTTTTTCTAAGTGTTCTTCTCGCCAACAATCAATAAGATTATAATCAGATTTAATTTCTAAAACTTTATTTCTAGCATTTGGATTATTAACGTTAACATAATTTAAATAATCCATTTCTGGACAGAGAACAAGGTTAAAATCTCCAACTAAAATACAATTATTTTCTATATTGGACAATTTTGTACCAATATAATCATAAAACCCAGGTTGATGATTATAAGGTCCATAGATGCAAAAGAGAGAGATATCAGTATTATAAGAAGTAAAATTAAGGATTAAAAGATTGCCGTTATCATCTTTCTCTATAATTTTGAATGTAAAATCAAAATTATTATTAATTAAGATTGATACACCTCTGGACTGAGAGGAGAAGTTATTGAAAAAGCAGTCATAACCCCACATACTCCTAGTAATACGTTTATCATTATCTGTGAAATGAGTGTCCTGCAGACATATCAGATTCTAATTGTAGGATTTAAGGAAGTTAAAAACATCTTGTCTTTTTTATGTCATTTAGCCTTTGCACATTCATGGAAGCAATCTTTAATTCACCTGACATAATTAAATTTACCTTATGTTCTAATATTCTGGATAGCAATCAACAATAATAATTAATACTTAATAATTAAATGTATGTGACTTAAACTTAATAATCAAATGTATGTTACTCAAATTTAATAATTAATTATATGTGACCCAAACTTAATAATTAAATGTACGTGACTCAAACTTACTAACTAAATGTATGTTACTCAAACTCAATGATTAGATTCGTGTAACTCATGCCTAATAATTAAATGTATATGACTCATAATTAAATATAATTATGTAACTAAAAATAACCATAAAATGTATGTGACTTACACATGATTCTTGAATGTACGTAACTGAAAAAATGTGCAAATACCTGATGGACAGTCGGTGTTTGCATCAAATATTCGAAAGTATGCATCTGGCCACGTGTCATTGTTGCTTGCAATGTCTGAGTCTGTGTTGTTCATTCGTTGACAGAAATTTATAGTCATTTTATACTCTGAGAACGGACCAAACATATAACTTGGTGATGATGGCCATGTTTTCTCTGAAAGTAAACGGCGACATCGAGTGCTATTTCCATCAGATGTCTCATTGAAATTGTCACACTGGTTTCTAAGTGTATGTGATAACATGAGTTGTGGAGTCTGCCAAGTAAATGACAAATATCCTCTCTTCCATTTACCTCTTGGACAACCATGCTTTGACATTAGTAGTGTATAGGAACCACTAGGCCATTCATCCTCCTCTGAAAAATCATAGATTAAAAATACATACCAAAGTCATAATTAATTTTAGAGTCCATTCAGAGAATTTTGAAATATTGGAACTTCAATATAAAGTGCAACCTCTCCAAAGCAACACGCTTCTGGAGCAGCAAAATTGTGCTGTTGTTCGGAGGATGTTGCTCTAAAGTGGTTAAATGAATACTTAGTGAAATCGTGCAGTGGGTAACGTATGCTGTTGATAAAGGGAGATTGTTGCTCAAAGAGAGAGCCGCTATTCATAGGTTGCACTGTATGCTTACACGGTGGAAACATGTCCAGTCGCATTTTTAAAGACACGATAATGGTTGGCATAGCATTAGACGTAAAATATGTCAACTCTGTTTTAGTACCGACTGAAATAAACATATTCTGTTTATCCTAAGCAACATAGATGAACGACTACTAGTACATGGTAGAGACGGGGAGAGAATCGGCAACAATTGACGATCACGATCGCCGATTTCGTCTTTCTCCAGACAGATAATCATTTGTTTTAAAATTTATGGAGTAATCTTGCCATTTTTTAGGCTTATTTTGTTACAGATTTAATTCAAGGAAACAAAATACCCTCAGCTAGGTGCCTCTGAGCATTGATAGGGCACGTCCAGTCAGCCATATTTTTATATTAGAAGGAATTTTCAAAACAAATTGCAGTTGTTTCATCCAATACATTTTGGCAATACACGAGACCAACATGTTCATTACGTTCACAGAGACAGAGTTGTGGCCACAATTGAATTATTTATGGAGTTATGGTGGTAAAATGAATAACAATGCCGAGTCATTGTACTGCATTCGCATTCAAACGTACAAACTGTCCAATAGTACTCATTCATGACAATGACAATAATGACAATCACGATAATCAACAATACATGTACATGCTTTCTTCATACCATATTTTAAATCCGGTACTTCCGAAACAACCCATTCACCATCTTGAAATGATACCAGACTGTAGTCGAAGCCGTCATCCTCGATGGAAAAACTCACTATTTATAAATAATAATAACTAGCAAATACTATACAACAACATCAGCTAATGATACATGTAGTTACAAATGGAAACCATTTTACAAATCGACATATAGTTAATACAATTACACTGATCATTAAAACTATAAAATGCAACATATTGGTAAAGAAACTCAACTGAAGGCTCTGAAATATGGGCTTAAAACGTGTAAACAGACAGTCCCCATCTTGGATTCTATTTATAGTATATCATTTGCATATTAGAGTTTTCTTTATTGCGCATGCAGTCCACACAAACATTAACGGACCCTGTACCTAAAATGCCACATACCCGAAATAGATCTAGTTATGGATAAAATGTTTAAACAAAAGTACTAGGGTCTCTTGTATTGCAAGACAAATGTTACAATGTTCTTTATCAAATAAATTCATTCACTCAAAGGGAAGTTAAATAAATGTATATTTTCAATGAAATATTTTATAATATTTCTACTGAACAATTATTTTTTAAGCACAAAAAGTTAGTATAAGTTAAATGGCTTGACAACCCTGGTGCAAAGCCGTCGGCATATTTGATATATACTATAATGGTAAAATAAATATGAAATGCGATAAATTGAAAAGCACCTAAAAACTGATGTATTAAACTGATAAGAGAAAATTGAAGCCTGTGGTGCCTATAAAAACGATTAAATAATAAATTGGATGCGTTTCGCTTCCGCTATGTGAATATCGCTCTCCTGTTTTTGAAAGTCTGATCCTATTGTCGCGTCCATTTAGATATTACATTACTTTCAATAAACGTTTAATGAAAACCTCTAGTTGATCGTTTTTATATTTTATAGATTACTTGCGTGCTTTTGATAAACACAGATCAATATCTGTTCTGATTTTCATTATTATATTGCATTAATTACCGATACAGGTTTTTTTCTTTTCAAACAGAATATCAAAGGTGAATTATTTCAATAAAGAACGCCATCGGTTAATAACATAGCCGCTAATATTAAAATTACTAGCCTAATGTAATTTTTTATTATTGGTATTTATTCAGATTGTACTATTTTGAAGACTGGTGATTTAAATAAAAATATATGCCTAATAAATAAATTATTTTGTCTCTGTATATTAACGTCGCACCTGCAGTCAAGGTCATTCGGAGACCTTCCTAGCATGAGGAAGACTCAATGCACATGGATACAACAACCGACCTTCTATAAGCTTACAGGACAGCTTTGTTGAACCGAGATATTCACAAATTCGTACGAATTCTTCACACATGTGTGACAAATGCGTATCAATACGGCACACGTTTGTGGATATCTAGTTCTGTACATTACCCCCTTTAAATAGAAACGTTTACTTCACATGCCAAACACAGAAGAAGGGCATATGTAAAATAATGTTTATACGAAAACTTCACACATATCAAACAACGGTTTATACCTCTCAGACAGTCCAAGGGCATATTGCTTTTGCTCTGTTTGATAGAGCCTTCAAATTTCTCAGGATGACAGTACGTAATGATCACTTGGTCTAAGGTCAAGGTCAGTAGGGTTCATGATAATGAAACCCTTAAACATTCAATATGTTGATATCTGTTCAACACAAACAATGATTGGTCTCAATGAAAATGATATCACTTTTGCTTAAGGGACCATTGGATTGACAAATTATGTCTGTTCGTCCGTCATCCTGTCGATATGTCTGTCATATTTCGTATCAGGTCAATAACTTCAAGATGCGCGGACTGGTTTACAAATAACTTGATACAAGTGTTAACCACATCAGAACAATATGTGGCGTGCAAGACCAGTGTCCATGACATAAAGGTTAATGGCACAGCGCATTTTGAAGTATGGTAATGGTGTTTTTGATGTCAGTGGCATAGATTTGCCATTCAAAAAAGTGGTATTATACAATGACTTGGTAAATAATGGCAAGAAAACGAGTCGGTAAAATATTCAGATTCGTAGATAAACCGAAAAAAGGCACAGTGCTTTTTTAACTTTGTTGAATTTCAATTTGTTAGTATGATGTTTGTGTTGTTCACGTTTTGCTTGTGGCTGTGACATTCAAAGTATATTTCTAAAATGACTGGACTTAGAATCGTCATAACTTCAATAGAAGGAGAGTGATAATTGACCAAATTTTCTATGATTCCGGAAGTATAATTTATGTATCTATTTTTCTTGCCTTAGGTAAATTCGGCATAGCGTGATAGAAGTGTAGAAAGCAGTGCGACAGTCATGCTTACTCAATTTTAGTTATGGCCATTGATATACACAATTTTATAAGCAATTCTCATGTTTTGTCAAGGGCCATAATTCTGCAGTCATTGGTCCGGCACGGACTTACTTACTACAATATGCAGTATGATGCATTACAATTCACGTCGATTTCATATTAAGTAATTGGAAAATAAATATAAAAAGAGCTGTCACTAAAATGTGACAGATATCCACGAACTAGCATCCACTTCAAAGCAATAGACAAAAGAATTATAAACTAGAATGAGGGGATAGTTTATTTCAAAGTCCTTCAATAAACGACCGAAAAACTGTCCTGCCACAAACCTGTGCATATACAATTATACAGTGTTTGTTTACCTTTAAACTCTAAATGTGACCTTGACATTTAAGATAGGGACATGAGAATTGCACGCGGCACGGCTACAAAGAAGCGGAGATAAATGATTCTCCTTGATATCATGTTTGCTTATTTTGACATAAACCTAAAGCAGTACCTTGAAATTAATGAAAGAAAATGTAAATGTTGTTTAAATTGTTTAGAGGATGAATTTCATTTCTTGTTAGAATTTCAATTTTGAAGAAAATATATAAAACGTTATTTTTGGAGAAGACCAAATATGCCTCAATTGAGAGAATTCATGACTTCAGGAAATTTAATTCAGTAAGAAATTTGTCTACTTATATCGATCAGTCTTTTGAAGTAAGAAATATTCTGTACTTGAATAATATCGCAATTTAGTTAGTGTCGCTGTTAACGCTCGCTGAGCAGACCATTATATTTACTTTCATAGTACATGTTATAAATTAATATAATGCTGTTATTAAATATAACATAATTTACTGTATATGCATGTATTGTTTTGCACAATGTGTACTCAATATAGTTATGTTAAAGCAAAAAAAAAAAAATATTCGTACATACAGCTGCATAGTTTTGGTATTTAACGCCACGCCACTTGACCGAGATCTCATGGACATAAACATTCCATTAAGTTTGGTGAGGGTCCGAATAAAACTGTTTGAATTACACCAATGGGACGCCGCCCGCCCGCCGTGGGTGTTCACAAAAAGGCTGAGTATAATGCTATCTTTACGAGCAACGCATAATATAGATAAAATGAATGACGCGTACGGCAAATTAGGACACTGGTATCAATGAATTACAAAACAATGTTTTATAACTATTAACTTTTTGCATTCGATGTTAATTAATACGTTTGGATATAAAAGAAGAATAGTAAATACATCTTATGTGAATTGGTCATCGAACAATTTGTGATCAATTAAGCGGCTCTTTCAATATAAAAGTTTGGTACATTGAAAAACATTCTGGTTTCTCATTTACACAGATACGTATTTATACACTGATAAAACGAAATAAATATTTTTGTACAATAAAGACACAATCTAATACCAATTTACAAATATCAACAATCATTAGAATTATTCTTTTTGAAAATGTATAATTATTTCTTACCTTTGGTGAAGTAAATGATATAAAATAGGTGTATTGTCTTCATTGCTGTTAAACATTAAGTACATTCCAGTGAATGCTTAGCAAACTGATGTTTGCGTACAATTAAGTTACATGCAGAAGTTAGTAAAAAACAGATAACAATCACGTTCGATATCGATTCGTATGAAAAGCAGATCAAATGTCACTAGCATAGTGAGCTTTTGTCAATAAGGGAATTAGATGCATTAGTTAAATGTGTTTCAACTTTATACCCAGGTATTTGTACAATAACGCATTAAAGGGATTAATAATATTATGAACGTGGACATGAATTAAAAGAAAGAATTTCAAAGCCTATAAAAAGCCTAAACGTTCGCAGACTTTCTGTTGTCCGTTATTTGTACCAGCTTACAATGTCTTTGTTAGCAGAAATGCATATTAATTTTAACAATATAATACAATTGAACAACAGTTGAAAGTCTATGTTATTTTTTCTCAGCATGTTTTATTTGTATTAATTAAGATTCAGGTATTTTTTCAACAACAGCTGTAATCATCGATACAATGCTGGAAATACTCCAAGTCAATATTTTCGTTTGTTCTGTATGACTTGTGTAAAATATATGTTGTCTAATACTTGTACCAACATATAGGTTATAATGTCTTTGTTAGCAGTAGATAACAATGTACCCTTTGCTGTAACAATAAGTTGTAATCTTAATGTTAGTCAAAGGTAAAACTTTTACAGATACCTTTTCAGGACATATTTCTGATGTATTAAGATTTTGTCTACACTTAAATAATTGTAATTTTTTTATACCTTTTATTTTCAATGTGTTATATTTACGCTTTAACAAGTTATCTCAGCGAATCTTTGCATGTTGTGTACATATATAACTTACCATTATCCACTTTATAGGAATAAAGTATTTTCTGAGGAGGTGGAGTGTTAAGCTGTAATAAAATAGTGTTTTATTTATTTTTAAGTGTGAAGCTGCTTTTAATTCTTGATTTTTATCATTTATTTATGCATTTACACCAGATGTTTTTAAACTAAATAACCCTAACATCACTTGATACTTCGTTTTAAATAAAAGTAATAATATTCTTATATCGTCTACAATTTAAGTAGCACCAAACATTGTGCAAATTTTCGCTTAACAAAAAAAATAGGTGAAAACCACCACACAATACGTGATAGAGAATCCGGATAGGGTCCTGCCTTTTCCATTTAAATAGTCAAGCGACTAAAGGATAATGGCAAAAAATAACATTCGAACTACTCAGTAAGAAAGCGAAGAAACATAGGATAGTAAAACGAAAGAATCTTACTTATGACCTAGACAACAGGTTGTCAGGAAACTTCACCAGCACACAACTGGTAAACTTAAAGATAGATGGGAAGGTCCATTCTACATCAGACGAAAGAGTCCATACGAGTATATGATAGTTATTCACTGGCTAATATACAAACTCATGCGCCTTTGAGATCAATTGACAATGCCAAGAATTTTTGATAAGGAATTATGACTCTCGAGATTATAGAAACGTGTTTCGTTAGCGGGAGAATGATAGTTATCATGATGAAAATGATGCCAGTGAAGATGAGATTGAAAACAATGACGAAGAACAGGCACAAACATATATAATACTTCAGAAAACATTGGTACAAATGGAGATAACAGTGCAGATGAAGAACACACAGACCAGTTTCTGAAAGATAAAAGAGCAAACAGACCGAGGACGATGTCGGAGATAGTGAAAATGGCATACACATAAGTAAAACTTCCCCAAATGAAACCAGATATGAGAACACAGTTCGTAAACCTTGAAAATATAAAGCATTCAGGGTGTAGAAACTAAGGATAAGAAACAAGATCAAGGAGTACTTAGTACAATGGCTGATGGATTTAAACCCTCATGTGAAATGGAAAGCAACTGTTATTCAGAATCCTTAGGAATTTGAAAAAGAAAATGATTGCCAATGGAAACCTAGGGGAAGTTTAAATATTTCATTCCAGTCAGCACATTGTGTCTAAATTTTTATTTCCATTTAAAAGTTAGTTCAATTGACATATATCTATAAATTCGTGAGACGTCGGACAGGAATTGTAATGTATGTTGTCTGTTCATTCGTTGTTACGAGCTCCATGATACTTAATATTTGATAGTTTGGCATTTTGTGTCTAATTTTTTTGTGTAATATATACGGGTTCATTTTAAAATATCAAACCTGGGAATCTTAAAATTGCTATATTTAGATAATATTATATTATTAATAAAGTCAGTTTAGAATGCTCCTTTACATCTTATTTATGTTACTAAAAAGTCGCCGGTAAAAGTCAGAGTTTGTCAACACATCAATTGAAGAAAGTTGTGCGAAAAAATCTTCAACATTTCTCATAATTCGTGTGGTGAAAACTGAAAAGTAACGTCTTTTGGAATAATTATAATGCTTTCGTGGTATATACCATCTTTTTCACGGATGTTAAATGTTGCTGTTAATGACCTTTATTGTTCTTGGATTCACCTAGGTATCGGGTACTTTTCCCAAAGAGCTACAACGTCTGAATTACGGTGTTGTGTTCGAGTTGTATCAAAATCGCCCGAAAAGTCATATTCAAGGGCAGAAACTCAAAAACGGGCACCGCGACCCCCATTTTCGTTTCGCTTATTATCACATGCTTCGATCATGCAAAGTTATAAAGATCTCTCTATACGTTTTTATTTTGCTTATGTGCCTAAGTGTAAAATTGTGGAAACTGTCAGATATGTCTGTACAATTATTCCATGCATATACTATTTCGTTTAAACGATTCATTAATTTGGTGATTCAGTTTCATTACACAACCTTTTCGCTGTCGGGCATATATTGCCGTCATTGCGCACTGTACTACCAGGGAATTTCTAAGAAATGAAAGCTTATTTAATCTATTTCCAAACGGATATTCCCGTCACTTAAGCAAATTTGTGGAGTTTCGTGCAGACGGGTACGTCCGTCTCATTGGCAGCGAAAGGGTTAAAAAGACATAAGAAGTTTGTGATCACCTGACTTCCTTACAACAGGGGCGATATTCTTATACACCGATTATTTATTTCATTACTGTTGACATAAGTTACTTCCTTATATTATACTAGTTTTATCTGAAACATATTTATAGAAAAATATTTCTTACACCACAAAGCATGTTAATATGTGTTTAGTTGTCTAGTGCATTGTGTTGTCGATTTGAAGTTTTCCTGTCAAAAAAATATAGAACTTCTCTATTTTACAAGAAGTTTTATTACTTTAGACAATGAATTGTAACAAATAAATAGTCAAGCATTAGAAAAACGAATTAAAGCACATAAAGTACAGTGTCAAATAAAATTAGGTGAATTATAAACATAATGTTATCATATGTTCGCATTAACATGACGTTGAAATACATGTATATTTAAAAATAAAACACTATATAAATACATATGTTACTTAAAAACACAATGTAACTAATTTCAAATCGACACAACGTAAATATCGTCAAATCAACACAATGTTCATGTATAATGGCACAAAAACACACCGTTAATATAGTTCAATTTTCTTATAGACAGGGTCGAATATTGGACGATACCATTGTTAAGGTAATCACTGTAAATTGATTGTCAAACTAATTTTAAATCCTTAGTAAAGTGTCATTCACGTGAACCAGATGTATGGTGTATTGGATTAGGTGGCATGTACATTGTACATACCAAACAATTTTACAAAACGAAGCAGACGTGAGTTGTTCGAACTCAGTCAATGGCACATTCTTTTTAAATTATTATATACGTATATTTCTTTTTATAATTTATTTATTGAAATATGTTTGTTCTTGTAACATGTATGTATACACGCTGAAAACCACCTTTTTATTAATTTTTCAAAAGAGAAAAAGGAAAGAAGAAAATGCATTTGTTCTCTGAGTTAGTTCGCTTTTTTATTTCTTGTATGCATTTTATTGCACGAAATCACGAATACAAATGCAATATTTCAAATACTGTATAAAAATACTGAACACCTGAACCGGTTTCTACTTATTATATTATTATTCCACAATTGAAATATATAAATCCTTATTACCCACGTGAGGTTATTATATTTTTGTTAATTTAACGGAACAATTTCAAGGACACATTATTTTCTTATCGATATAATTATATAAAGTTAACTTTTATTATAAATGAAAAAAAGTTGAAAATAAAAAATGATGTCCAACATCAGACGCATTCCTCGAGATTCACTAACTTTATGCTTTACCAATTGAGCCACAGAGGACAGTGATTAGAAAGATTCAAAGATTTTTCTATAACAAATTACAACAGTATTCTTGTTACCTTAACATGCACAAATAGTATCGTCCATGTATACAATAACATTGCTGACCTAAAGAATGAACTATATATAATGTCAAATAAACAAAGCGTTAATCTATAATGTCACAAAAACACAACATTAATATATAACGTCACACAAATACAATGTTATATATAATGTCACATAAACACAACGTTAATATATAATGTCAAATAAAACACTATGTAAATATATAATGTCATATAAACACAATGTTACATTTAATGTCACATAAGCACAACGTTAATACATAATTCACCTAAACACAATGTTCATGAATAACAACACATATTAAACACAATGTTAATATATATTACGGTCATTTGAACACAATGTAAATATATGATGTTATATAAACACAACGTTAATATATACGGTCATTTAAACACAATGTAGATATAATTCCACATAAAATCTAAAGTGTTTAAGTCAATCATTCTTTTAATGTTTAAAAACCAAAATGATAATTTCATATTATATTTACAAATATATGTTGCATTTGATATTCCTAAGACATGGTTAAACAAACCGTTGGTTTAAATTTCACATTTCACTTAGAATGACTTAAAAACCGTTTGAATACTTACAACATGATTTTATAGATAAGAGAGCCATGATGGCTCTTTAATCGCTCACCAGAAAAATGCCTTGTAGAGAAGAACATTTCTATTTTTCGTATATGAGCCTATATAAACCAAGTGACCCCCCCCCCTCAATTTTGACCCGTGGGCCATAATTTGAACGAACTTGGTAAAGGTCTACTAGATAATGCTACACACCGAATACCTAAGCTCTGGACCATGTGGTTTCGGACAAGAAGATTTTAAAATAATTTCCTAATGGTTTCCATAGCACCAGAGTTTTCAATGATTTTTTTGTGAAAGATTGTGGTAGAGGTTCATGCAAAGAACATCACTGTAAAGTTTCGTTGAAATTGGCCTACTGTTTGAAAAGGAGATGTTATTTAAAGCAACTGACGGACGAAGGACGGCGGAGAACACGCGATCATAATAGCTCACCATGAGCACTTTGTGCTCTGGTGTGATAAAATGGACAAACCATCTCCCATATCAAGTCATTGCCATTCTCTTGTGACTGAAACTTTGTTCATGTAGTAAAATGTTTTTATGATCTACAGCGAGTTATGTAAAATGAGCGACCGTCAATTAGTTACCCACACTGTATCCTCAATCAAGGGAATGTAACTTTGTACCAACCCTTTTCCACGCAATTTTCAACTATACCTCGTTCAATACTTTTCTCAAGCCGTTACATGACCTTTCCCTGTTTCGAACAACAATCCAAAAGACGACGTATCATGACGCCCAATGCGTACATATTGTCTGTCTTGGTGTCCAGTGAGGCACCATGTTTAGGCTGTTGTCTGATTTGAATATTTCCAACAATCTGCAATAATAATACAAGTTTTTCACATTATACAATAAACATACGTATCTCTGTCAGAATACAACAAGAACACTATAAAACAATGACTTTCCTTTGAGATATGTTTTGTCTAAATTTGCATTGAGTCTATCCTAATAAGCCATTTTTTCAAAAATTAATGGTAAATGAACATCCATTTCAGTAAAAAGATGCAAAACACAGTATTAATCATATTTGATAAAGAACAATATTGGTCATCATGAAATATCTACAGAAATTAACATTTTTCTACTTTTTATAACTATGGCAACAACTTGTACAATCGTTTGAAAATGTGTGGTAAAATAAATTGAGGTATCTGAGGTAACTATCCAAGAAATAATGGTAATTGGGTAATGCTATTTGTGTACTTTTAACATTTGTGTGGCATTGAGCAGCTAGAAACATCCGGAAAGTACAGTACTAGGGATGTAATGTGATTAATTAATATGACATATGAATATTGCAAGACGTTATTAAGGGACAGTAAAGGGTTACAACCTTTCCACATTCCAATGAGACAAACGTACAACCAGCATCCATTCTTTCCAGAAACAACGAATGTGAATGTAACAGCCTCAGACACTTGGTCAATTGTATCGCCAACTTCATCAACTCCTTGGGCGTCATCTCTAAATCCTGCTCAATCATACTTTCCAAACTCACCATATTACAAAAATCGCTTTTGTGGACGAAATAGGAAACCATGTCCGCATGGTCATGCATTGTTCTACTACCTGAAGAACACAGATAATATGTTACTTTATAATCAATTAAAACATTCAAAGTGTATCAGTGACAATCCATAGAATAAACTGAAGAAATCACATTGTATATTTGCTGTGCTTTTACAAGGGATGGAAATCGTTGTTTACCATCACCAAAACATGCGTAGTACGTGCATGCAGTACGTGCATGCACATTTCATTGCCGTTGGGTGCAAGTAATACGCTTATGTGTATTTGTCTGAGCTTTAGACCACATTTGATTTGATCATGAGTTGTAGTGTTGATCTTGCTTGGAATTCTGTTCCGTAGATCGCTTTCTGGGTTCAAATTAAAGTGATAGATAATCGTTAATGAACTTCCACCATAAAATGAGTCAACACATATCATCGTGCAAAACCATGCACAGCGTTTCAACATTAAAAGGGTGCATAGAAATATCGATGTCTCATTATACATGAGAAATATCGTATTTAAAGACTGAAGTCAACCTGTCATTTTTCTTCTAGTGTCAGGCCGTCGGTTGCTACAACGTGCATTTTGTGTAGTTTGCTGTCTCTGAAAAATATGAGATACTGAGATCAAAACCTAAAGAAGTGAATTGTTCCGTTGAAATTTCCATCCTATAAAAGGACTTACCAACAGCATGCAAAACGAAACATCTTAATTAAATATTAATTTATTATCTAGTCGTTTTCTTTTTAAAATCTTAAGGACTGAATTGAATCTTTACGGGTTAGATATACCTATACATAAGACATAACAAACTCAATCTATTTTTTATCAGGTATAAAGTCGCATCAACAGCCAGAGTCATTTGGCGATTTTTCCAGCTTTAACGGAGAGAGATGACCTCGGGGCAGAACCACCGACCTTCCGTAGGCTACATTGACAGCATCCACGCAAGTGGAATAATATCCATGAACAGATAGTGATAACTAGTCAGAGAATATAACTACTCGGTAACGGAGGCAAAAACCATATGTTTTAATTGTTATCTAATATCACAAGACAAGAATGGAACGATAGCTTCAAGAATAATGATTAAATGATATAAATACTGCATGATATAACACTTGCAGAATTAGTGTCTCTCTCTTTCTAACCAGCACTATTCTTTCTTTGTTATATTGATACCAGTTCGCGTAACAATGTTTATGTCAATAACACTTGATTTAGACGAAAACGACATTGCACTTACAACTCAACATATTTTATCTGCTACGACAAATCTAGATAGGTGACGTACACACACATTCATAGAAACTAACTTATAGTACACAATATATACGAGTCAAAATGTAGCAAAAATACCCTTCTTGCAAGAATCGCTGTAAGTGTATACAATGCCGGATTCAAGGCTGAGTTAACTGGAAGAATGAATACAGTCACCCAAGCATATATTTCTCCTGGGATTACATAGTCTAACATTGCCATTATACCTGTAAGTAAAGTACGCGAGCCAGTAAAATTCGTCACAATATTAAGGATAAAATGAACACTGAATGCAAGGTATATTATTATTACATAATAAATCTTTAGTTCATGGCTTATAGCAAAACAAAACGTCGATAGATCATTGTTCCTTGTTTTTACCGTTGGTGATGAAATAAATAATTTGTATAACAAAGCATTTGTTTATAAACCTACCCATCCAGCATATCGGAAACCAGCATATGAAATCTGTCGCAACAACTAGCAAGAGGTTTCTGGCAATAACAAGTTCCTTTTGTCTACTTGCTGTCGACTTTCCACCTCCGGTACGTGCTATCTTTGATGACACTTTGTTGATTTCGAAATAGATAGAAAGTTGTCCCAGTGCAATACCAATAAATGTGACGAAGTTGACACCGATGAAAATAATGACGGAATAAAGCCACCCAGGAGGTCTGTCTCGTGTAAGAGGTAGAGCCACACAAACTCCCGATTTTGCGTAGAATTTACCCCGAAAGTATTCCTTGGCAATTAATGGTGTGACAGAGATACTTATAGAAATCACCCAAGCTACTGAAGAAATAAGACATGCCTTCTTTTGGTTTAACCGAAGAAGACTAAAAGGGTATTTGATAACAAAAAAACGGTCAAACGTGATTAAACACAGGAACAGGACGCTGGCCTCTGATGATACAGTTGAGAGAAAACCAGCGAATATGCACCAAACACTGCTTCGCCAGTACTCGTCCATGAATATATATCTGAAATCAAAATTAGTATGCAGTTATAATCCAAGGCAGCACGTTCCTACAACAGTTGCATGGTTTTGAAAAACTTAGAACAAAGAACTTGCGCCGGTAATAATAAAAAAAAACAATAACATCATATTAAGCGAATAAACTCTACTCACCTATTTCTGAAGGAAACATCAGCGATGGTGATAATTAAGAGATAAACACCCATAAATAAGTCAGCAACAGCAAGATTCGTGACATAGATTCCGTACCCACACTTCAGTTTCTCTCTATCGTATACAACACGATATAAAATGACAAGGACGTTTCCGAATATAGTACAAATTCCCATTAACCATAACATTGTTTGTAGCACAGAATTTCTCATCAAATCTTCACAAGATGAGAACTCGTCCTTTTCCGGAAAACACGAGGTTTCACTGAGATAGTCCGGACGAACACAGCAGTATTTATAGACTGTTGTCCTTAGTGACTTCAGACCTGATATTCCATTGAATATGCCGCTACCAAAGTTAGTTACAATGTTCGATTCGAAATAAAATTCATGTACAATAAGACCACTAAACGCATCGTTTTTTATTTCTGATATTTTGTTGTGGTTTACCTGTAGAGTCTCTAAATTAAGTCCAGAAAAACTGTTAGCTGAAATAGTTCGAATGTCCGTATCCATGACAACAAAATGCCTCAAACTGGATAGTCCAAGAAAGGCATATGATTCATATGTTATAAAACCCTCATTACCATTCAAGTTCAGATAAGTAAGTTTGGACAGTCCATAGAATGTTCGGCGAGGAATGTTTGATATTTTATTACCACTCAGGTCTAAGCTTCTCAGATTGGACAAATCTTCAAAACAATGTGTAATCATTCTTTTAATGTTACATTTTGATAAGTTTAAACTTATCAAGTATGGAAATTTCAAAACCAAATCCTTATTAGAACTGCAGATCATTTCTCCTACACCAACGTTTGTACTTAAATCAAGTACTCGTACTCTTTCGTCAATGTGTTGGCTGATATTGAAATGGAATTCAAAAGTTGCAGATCTACAATTTATATTGTAACCCGAACATGTGCATGTTGCTGGGCAAATAAAATCACAAAACATCTCATCGTCAGATAACGGACAATGTACATGACCATCACAAACATAATCACGTGGAATACATAACTTCGATGACGAACATTTATAGTTATCTTGACACAACGTAAATAAGGAATCTGAAAGTAATATATTAAACAATTTCATGGCAATGAATGCTCGTAAATAATTAGTACTTTATGTACACATTTTGAATGCTTTGTAAGAATTGTTTTGCCTTGAGATTTAATCTTCGTTGGCCGTTGCTGTGCATGATTTTTAACAGGTTAACTTTACAATACGTACATTCTAATCTCATATAGGGAATTAAACAATATGGAAGAAAATACATACTGTACAATTGCACTACTGTATATAATTACATGTATGTATATTGAGAACAAACCAAGGTAAATTTACTTCGTGTAAGATGTTAGTGTTTACGTTACCTTCACAAAGAGTGGTAAATATTTTACTTCCAACAGACAACAATGCGTTTAGATTGTACACTGTGACATCCGTGACATAATTGTATTCATCCATCCCTTCTTGTGCAATTTTATATGACGAGTTTAATATAACTCTATATATATCGAAGTCCGGTTTGGAAATATTCATAAACATGTGTTGTGCAACGGTTTGTGATTCTGTTCCGTCTTGTATGAATATTATACCACGTGAAATAACTTTTGAAAATCTTACACTTTCAATAAACATATTTGCTAGTATAGTATAAAGGCATTCATCTTGCATCCCATAGATATGATTTGGGTCGACAATAGTGTCATTCATGTAGAGGAAGAGATGTTCAAATGGGAGCAGGTCCCTATTTGTTTGTACTCTGTAGTACAAAATCCTAAATATTGCTCCACCACTTTTTAACTGGTCAAATAGCTGTCTCAACTTTGAGTCATCGTTTAGAAATTCATCAACAGAAACTATCAATATTAGTTCCAGACTATCGTTGTTACAGCCTTGAACATAAAGGAAATAAATATAGTCCAATATCATATACTACCGCAGTGCTAATTGCAAATAATTTATGAACAATAAGCATAACTATAAACGTTAATTGTAAAGACATGTGTAAAGACAGCACAAGGAGAGCACGTGACTTGTTTTTTGATACATTAAATCATCGACTAGGGCAGAACTTGACCGACGATATGAAAAATTGATTAGATAATACATCTCCCATTTATAAATACATGTTCTAAATAACAAAATAAACGGAAACGTTGGCATTTGTGTACGGAATGAGGGGAATCTATTGGAGGGGCCTGCATGATGATACTGACGTAGTGGCTAGATCCGTCATTCAAACTACATTTGAATTTAGAAACATTAAAACTCTAAACTGAACAATTCAAACTAAAAGCAGTAGACAAACGTACCACATCCATATTCGTCCTCGCCTCGAGTACACTGCTTTTTACCATCACATATATAATTTAACGGTACACAATAACTTTTTGGACATTTAACCATTCCGGAGGGGCAACGGAAATCATCTGAAACGTGTAGATATTTTTAAAATGCACTTTACCTTATGTTTTGAACGGTTATTCAATAGTCTTCATGTACCAATAATTTACAAATCCGTACATGCAACTTGTTGGTATTGAATATAAGACTTATTTTTGCACTGTCTTTAAGACGTTCTACTAAATACTTAACAATTAAACAAATAACCAGGACTTGTTCAAACATTAAAATGCTTGTGTATAAATTGTTTTGTATTTCTTGAAGATTCTTTTAATTAAACCAATAGTATTGACTATATTTGTAAAGTATATGTCTACACAACACTATGGCGTCGTAACCAATAACAACGTCATTTTGTTTAAATACTGAGCCGCCAGCAATCTCCTCGCACTGGTTACGGCACGCTTTGCTACTATAACCAATTCCACCACTATAATCACGTGATGATAGTCGTAACATGTGACCAACATTGGATAAACAAGACTTTTCCAATAACCAACTAGTAGATTCTCAATTTACATCTTTACCAGATAAAATGTATTGAAAACAATCTATTTCTGTGGTCTTTAAAACAAACTGATGGATCAAATTCTTTCGCGCAATCGGAAAGTAACTGTCTAAATTTAGCCAGTGTTTACATCAATACGGTGTTACAGTGGAAATATCTTCAGTTATCTTTACGATTTTTCTTTCATCGTTTATTTTTTACTTCTTTGTACATTAAGCATAATAGTTAAATGAAAGTATTAAATACCAATTTTAGGAGGCATTCCGATATAATCTTAATTTTTCGTACCAATTTCTATTCATTACCTTTTCATTTGTATGAAGTTATCAACATGCCATATTTAACAGAATAGAAACAGAATAGTGGATATGCTGTACTTTGTTACGGAAATACGTCTGAGCAAGCTAAAAAAATTTCCAACAAACCACAGTTTTGAAGATGAGAACCACTTCTACAACCAGGAATGTAATGTACATCATCAGTGTCATAAAATAAACACCTCAAACTAGCTGGGTATGTGAACCCATTCTCTTCACAGGCCAGGTTTGTCACGTTCATTTCAATGTTTATTTCTACAAAGTAAGATTTAACAAACAAACATCTGGTTATCACACGAAAATGCTTCAAATTCAATACATGCACAGTACAACATTTCCAGAGCGGCCCTCTCCTGAACAAAACCTTTCTTTAACAGCTACCAAAGGGTGTTTCTTTGGAGAGGTTGCTCTGTATATATTATTGTTTAGTTAGCGTCGTCTAATACGCCTCTTGCGTACTTTTCAACATTATCTTTGCTACCCTTTCGATATTTGATCTGTCGATATAATCTACAAAGTGGTACTTCGATCCAGCTAGGTTAGCTGTCTAAACTGATCTTACGAGGCATTGCGTACATATCCATATCATCATCAATTTCATCAGTAAGTAGTTATTTATATTATGCATGTGTATCTGTCGTATCGGAAATTAAAGTTCGTGAAAACGATTTAGACCCCGGAGGTGAATAATCTCAGTCTAGATTGTAATTCACCAACATCAGTGAGCATTTTGTCTAATTTAATAAGGCAAGTATCGTGAATAATTGAAACAAAATGCTAACCATTCACACACATGACTGGTCCGACATTTATGTTAAAATCATTTATAAATGGTTGAATTCTTCTTCCAGACAATTCTTTTCGCAAGTTCAACAATGCCCTCTCACGATAATTTGAATAGTAGTATGAAACAATCATGTCTGTAGCATTTATCGTCTGTGTCCAGTTTATGCAATCATGTGTAACTCTGGAATGTTTAGAACATATTTATTCTCAGATAACGTCTAAAAATGAATTTTGGCATTTGATAGATTAAAAAATGTTGTATTATTGTCTATAAGAAACAGATTCCTTGCTAGAGATCATATGCTCAATTTCGGTAGCGCTAATAGTAAGATAATGAAAACGAAATGTTCGAAGATCATCAAACAGAAATGTAAAATTATACAATGAACAATGGCAGCAATTATTAAATGTTCAACTTTGAAATGCTTTAACAGTTTGATTATAATGTTTCATTGGGTTCAGTGTCATTTTTCAACGGTATTTCAGTTACATACGGCGTCCGGTTCACTTAAACAGTTTTCCTGGATTGTACTAATTTATCCTTATACAAGGGCCGGGGTTTGAACCCGGATCACCGGATGAAATCCAGCGCACTAACCACTGGACTATGGCTACGGCCTGCTCAAAGGGTATACAAGTGTAGCATAAAAATTAATACTTGTAAGGACTGTTTGGTACAACCGTCAAGGCTACACAGCGGCAATGTCGATAATCATTCTCCAAGTATCTGTCTACAACTTCAGCTACAGACAATATTGCGGGAGTACATGTCTGAGTAAACTGTAAAATACAAAATGTACAATATTTCAACTAGTAAAGACCTGTATATAAATGGAAAAGAAACAGATAGAGTAATTAACAACACGCTCATGACTTGTAGTTCAATAGCTCCGTGCATTGTTATCGTCGTAATCATCATTAAGAGTTCTTTACGTATTGAGGTTTGCTAATTGTTGTGTTTCAATTTCAGAATTAGTTGGAACAGTGAGTTATTCATCATTACGCCACGCCAAATTGATATCCTGTTCCGGAAAATAAAAAGAGCTTTTTTTGGTATCGCCGGCATGTGTCAGTAAAAAAGTTTGTTCGTAAGTTTTTTGGATAGTGTTTACAATCATGTACATTGATTGTTTGCACCGGGTAATAGCAATTCGTTGTTTAACTTAAATTCATCCGTATAATTATTTAGCAACAATCAGTTCTTGTTCGGTGTCTTATACCTAGGTCACATGTACATTCACGGATTTGACGCCGGATTAGCCACGGATACGATCGTGGCAATCTGTATTGGTCATTGAAGCCATAATTTTACGTAGTAGTACTTGTAGAACATGTTCAAAATTTGACCACGGATCAAACATCCGTAGTACATCCTTACCGTATTAGAACGAACTGGTCAGTTTTAGTCCGTATCAAAACCGTTTTAATCCGTACTTATCCGTAGACACGAAGTTTTCTACGGTCTGTTACGGTGTAGTAGGGTTATACCACGTATTGGCTAAGGATATAATACGGTTTGTTACGAATTTGTCACGGAACGGCACGATCCAATTACGGTGAATTACGGATAGGTAGGGATTAGCTATGTTTCTCAAGTTCTTTTATAGCTTACTACGTTACATCACGACAAAATACGGAAGATTACGGTCCTTTTGCTATTACGAATTTGGTATGAAAACCTGGCTCATGAAGCCTTTCTGCAGACGGGATCTTGCCTATGAGGAGAGGATTGTCAACTATCGCTTATCGAGGACCAGAAGAATTGTAGAGAATGCCTTCAGTATTCTTGTAAATCGATTCTGATGTTTACTCTCAGTCATGAAGCAAAAGTCAGATACAGTGCATGTCATAGTTCCCGACTGTGTTTGCCTTCACAGCATCATGAGGGTAAAAAATCCTGGTAGTCAAAACCCTCTAATGGATCATTGTCAGCTTTCAATGCCTTATTTACAAAGTAGCCTCCCTTGATTTTCGGTCGAATGGAAGCTTGAGATCAAATTTCGATTATGTCCCTTAGATAAGGACCCTAGATAAACCAGTTAAGATCCTAGATAGCACTGAAATCAGTAGAATCACGGTTCATTAAGTAAGACACGCATTGCCGCCCGCAGGCATGATCTTTGTCCGTTTTACACCAGTGGTTCGTCAAATACGAATAAAACAATGAAAGAGAGTGATGTCATGAAGAACTTGACTTATACTTGTATTATAAAATCTAACGTTATTTGTTAGTTGTTGGGTAACTACAGCCAAGTTAAACATGTTTTGTGCTCTAATTTCTATCAACTATGTATCATTTTGTAGGGAATGTCTTGCTCTA
Source organism: Lutraria lutraria (assembly GCA_964023205.1). Taxonomy (NCBI): domain Eukaryota; kingdom Metazoa; phylum Mollusca; class Bivalvia; order Venerida; family Mactridae; genus Lutraria; species Lutraria lutraria. The sequence goes on from OZ026835.1 coordinate 33,132,794, forward strand.
TTGCAAGATACAATTTACTTTAATGTATCTTCAATAGAAAATGAGCTATAAGCAAACGTGATTTTGTCAATCTGCCGCGTGACTTTGCGAGATTTAGGCTACTTGCTTATCTTCGTAATGTATAGGTCTTTGATCTAAGCTACTTATACTTGTACATTATTTGTGCACACTGGTTTTATCTCTAAAGCCATGCTAGCTGGTTACGGGAATATTATGAGAAACGACGCGTTTCCAAAACTGGTCAATTCAGATCGAACATGGAAGCAAGAAATGTTAAAAATATGAATACATTCAATATGAATCAGCAAAGAATCTAGTTTGTGCAAGTATCTGGGAAAATTTGATGCTAAAATTGCAACATGACTTTCTTGGTGGTTGAATATCAGCTATTTTGCCTAGTTTTAGGAATTTCTTTGTATGTTAATTCACAATGTACATGTATGTATTTATAACCTGACCGACAGGGATAACTTTTTTGTAACGATCAGGAAAGCAAGAAGATAAAATACAACATAATTGAAATTTATATCATTATAAATGAGAAAGACGCAAAATTGTGCACATAACTGGGAAAATATTGTACTTATATTGCTAAATGCCTTTCTCGGTGCTTGAATTCCGCCATTTTGCCTAGTTTTTATGAAATTGCTTGTATGTGTTTATAAATCTGGACCGACAGAGATCATTTTGTAACGATCAGGGAAGCAAGAAAATAAAATACAACATAATCGAAATTTATATCATTATAAATAAGAAAGATGCAAAACTGTGCACATAACTGGGAAAATATTGTACTTATATTGCAAAATGACTTTTTCGGTGCTTGAATTCCGCCATCTTGCCTAGTTTTAGGAATTTTCTTCTATGTTAATGCACGGTGTTTTTATAAATCTGGACCGACAGGGATAATTTTGTAACGATCAGGAAAGCAAGAAGAAAAAAGCAACACAATTGAAATTTATATCATTATAAAGAAGAAATATGTAAAATTGTGCACATAACTGGGAAAATGTTGTGCTTATACTACAAAATGACTTGCTAGGTGTTTGAAATTCCCACTTTTGCTTAATTTTAGAAAATTTCTTCTTTGTTCATATAATAAATCTAGACCGAAATGGACAATTTTGTAACGATCATGGAAGCAAGAAGATAATATATAACATAAATATAATCTGTATCACTGTAAAGAAGAAAGATGCAAAATTTTGCTCATAACTGGGAACATGTTGTGCCTTTATTATTGATAAAGTTATGACAAGTTAAACAAATACTTCCTCTATAACTCTATATAGAGCACCTGACACCGTCATGTCATCGATATCGCAAAAAGTCGATTTTCAAGGGGGACAACTTTCCCGATAAGCCAATTGATAAGCTCTAAAAGCTGGCAATCCAGGAATACGATTCCCGGAGTCTGGAGACATGGTGTCAACATGGACGTTGTGCAGACACCAATCGGCGGTAACTTGGACACCTTCGACGCAAAACAGCAAATGTTATACCTAATCAGATGCCCTCTTCCTTGGTGGCATTTTGAATGATGAACTGAATTAGACGAGCGCGAGCGTTTTTTTATGTGAGATTGCTTATCGTGATAGGTCCGTGTGGCTCCGGGGCGATTCATTTTATTCCGTATCAGACCGTTCCTATTCGTATTAACCCTTACTTACACCGAACCATACCGTTCTTCATCCGCGGTGCACACGCTCTGGCACGTATCGTTCCGTATTAAACCGTGTCATTTCTGTATTAAGCCGTGTCGTACCGTAACAATCCGTATTACGTATGTCGCCAAGTGGCCCCTTTACTACATTATCTTGGTAGATACGTCAAAACCCGTAGTAACACCGTTGTGCATCCTTATCGGGTCCGTATCGGACTACGGATATTGACATTTCCGGGGTCATCCGTATTATTTAGTGGAACCGGCGAGGTGATCCGTGAATGCGTGAACTAGTTTATTAAGATTAATACTGGAAAGGAGCGTTGATAACATATTACATATACTGTACAAGTCAGAAAGGTCCCTCATAACCGGATCCCTTCGAGATTGGGCCAAAAGTTTGATTTTCTGTAAATTCCGTTTTTATAAAGCTTTTGGCCGAACAGATGGGACCTTGAAATTTGAAAATACCGTTTGTATGCACTTATATTCGTCATCTTTAAGATACTTTTCCACTTCTTCGACTTCACTAGGAATGATTTCGTACCCATCAGATGGAAAACGGCTGTCAATCATGAAACATGAAATTGGTTAATGAAACATGCATAAACAGTCAATTTGTTAAACAAAGGCCACACTTTTGAAAGACATAATACGATCTTTATTGACAGGTGACCTTTATTCGGAGGTGTCCGCTATCACAGTTTTGACTGTACCTAAATGGTACCTCCTCCTTTTCGTATACATGTTAAATCATAAAATTGTTTTGTAATTTATTATAATTATGCATGCGTGTACATATGTTTTAAACTTCTCGATGTGGATCAATATTTGATACGTAAATGGTCTTGTACAAGGTGGCCTTGCGGAAATAGTGATGTGCTGTGCCAAGGATTTGAACTGACGAACTATAAGTCCATTATCATAGCGCATCAATAACACTCTGTCAGTTGATTTGTAAAATAAAATCTAGTCAATGCTGACAGTACAAGAAGCACAGTGATAGAGAAAACATGAATTTCGATAAGATGGAGAAGTTCATCCGATGATGTTTAGGTAGCTGAATTGGGCGAGCCTCTATCGAGCCCATTTCAGCCTAAGTGTCGTACCGATAGACTAGATAAAGTATTTCAGTCTTATAGAATAACTCCCAAATATCTGGCTTGAGCTCCTGTTTATGTTATTAAATTTATTATGTTACTCAAAGTACTGAAACAGTACACCAAGGGGAGATTCTTTGAATCTATTTGGGTAGAAAATAGATTTCCGTGGCAGTATGTGAAAGTCTTAAATACTTGTGACAGAATATATTAAACATTCCTCATATTCTAGGTCTAAAATATGTTTATAATCACTCTGTAAACTATATAATTGTTTATGTACCTGAGATCTTAAAACGACTTATTTCTGTTAGCCTACCATTACATATTTTATTGTACATTTACTTGCATAAATTAACTCCTGTAACGAAGTTGCTTATTATAACTTTGAATACCTATTTGTAGAATGTTCGGATAAACATAAAAAGACCAATTAAATGATCAAATTAAGAACTAATGATATGGATAGATTAACAAGAATATAAGAATATTGACCAATCATTTTTTACACTTTTGCAAGCTTAGACAATCAAAGTAAATCTACCAATAAAGAGCATAAAAAGTGGCACATTATCATTAATCTTGTGGGGGCGATTGACTTGGCAAGTATCTCGAAATGACGAAATATCTAGGTAATAATTAACTGTCTGCTCCACGGACAGTCAAACATATGTAATCGGAGGAGGGAACTAATGCACCTGATGCGGGGCTCCAACACGCGACCTCCTGCTTGCAAGTCAGATGCTCTACCAACTGATATAAATTATGATGAAATGAAGTGGATGGGATATGATGAAACACCACAGTTATGAATACCATTTCCTCTGATATCTTGCATGTATGCATTTGATTTTATAAATCAAAACTTGCCTATATTCAGCGGATTGAAACTTTGTTAAAATACTTCCATGAGTTTCAATGTAGTCAAAGTTACATTCTGCGTTGGCGTCATCTAAAATAAAGTACAAGTTTATTTACAGTACAATGCTGATTAATATAGAAAATAGTATTCAGTTTAACAACTAGCAATGCTGGCCGCCAGCGCATTGATTTGATCCCTGTTTGCACTATTAATCATATCCATGTACAATGCACTACATAATGTAGCATTTTACATTATACATGTACATCAGTTAACAGCACTCTTTGGCAAGGTGATTGTCTCGTCTAAAAAACTGATAAGAGTACAGATGGTAAATCTACAAGCTTATGACCAAATAAAACGTGAACGCAAATAGCTCCGCGCCCAATAAGAGTAATATTGTAAAGCTACAAGCTTATAAGAGATACAGGGTACATAATAAATAAGGAAAACAGAGACCAGAAAAAATATAGTGAAATCAGTTGAAACACTACATTGAGACGTGTGAAGTTGTTGTGTGAAATGATAGATGAAACTACGATAACGCACCACCTATTGAATAGATGTCATTTTTTCTCCAACCATTCAGCCATCTGTCTTTACAAGTAGGGTAGTGCTTTTCGGCACACATCTTCTCATCACTCCTGTCTCTGCAGTCATATATCTTGTCACATACAAACGCCTTTGGAATACATCGAGTAAGATCACAATGAAAATACTGATCATTGCATGAATCTAAAAATGAAATACATGTTCCAATTACATAAGTTGTGATAAAATATAGCGCTTGCTGTGAGGTTTGTTCACACAGTAGAATGTGCAACGTTACTGACACTTATTCTTTGAAGCATGTGGATCTCGGGATCTTATATTTTAAGTTGCTACAACTAAATACATGATTATAATACTATGAAGTCAGTTCATAGTATTCTATAACATTGCAGGAAGCTGACAGTTCTTTTTGTTCATGCAGGCTTTGGGATTCGTCACAAGAGAAATTGCATATCATGAATATAGCCAAAGTAACAAACAAACTCAGTTCCTTATGTTAACACAATGTGCATAATGCAAAAGGAAAGTTTCATATCCATTTGGTTGCCGACAGAAGGTATAAGGACCAAAGCTGTTGTTAATGGAAACGGAAAACTGTTCATTAAACGTAAGTTACATAGATCCGCCACGTACTTTTCGTTTCGACAAAAATAATCGTGGTCTAGATTTTATGGTGGCTGATTTCTGCCATTTCATATCTTCGTGTGTTCGCCCCTAGAAGTCGAAGCACGTCGACACGAACACACGATAAATCGCTCATTTATCGTGTCTTCGCCTTCGACCTTAGAGGGCGAATACACGAAATATTGAAGGCGAAATAACTAAATTTTGATAGGCGAACACACGAAATCTACTCTTGTAGAGTTTCGTGTCGGCGGGTATGAAATCGTCGTATCGGCGCCCTATATTTGTCGTGTGTTTGTGTCTTCGCCTCGAAATTGGCCAATCGTCGTGCAGTCGTGCTTCGTGCTTCATCCCGAAGGACGAAGACACGAACACACAATAATGTGCAATGTTTCGTGTCGTCGTGTCTTCGCCTTCCGGTAGACATGTGCAGAACCATTACATATAGTATTGAATTGCAAAACTATTACACGGTGGACCAGATTTATGGTTCTGCGTATGTCTACCGGAAGTCGAAGACACGACGACACGAAACATCGCAAATTATCGTGTGTTCGTGTCTTCGTCCTTCGGGGTGAAGCACGAAGACACGATAATTAGCCTATTGTCGTGTCTTCGCCTTTCGCCTGTCTAGGCGAAGACACGAACACACGACGAATATAGGGCGCCGATACGAAGATTTCATACCCGCCGACACGAAACTATACAAGAAAAGATTTCGTTAGTTCGCCTATCAAAATATCGTTATTTTGCCTTCAATATTTCGTGTGTTCGTGTATTCGCCCTCTAAGGTCGAAGGCGAAGACACGATAAATGAACAATTTATCGTGTGTTCGTGTCGTCGTGCTTCGACTTATAGGGGCGAACACACGAAGATATGAAATGGCAGAAATCAGCCACCATAATATTTCGGGTTTACGATGTAAACATCTTATAGATCTATAATACTTAAAAAAAACTCAGGGTATAGAGCTGAGACGCGGTAGAGTTCATTGTTTATCTTTTTTATTAAAGTTGAAATAGTGGTTGATAACAGAAAATTAAACCGTCATTTTTCTCTCTTACCACATGCGTTCTCATCCGATTCATCAAAACAATCTTTAACAGTATTACAACTATATGTCATAGGAATACACTGTCCATTCGAACATCTGAATTCTTCATGCGTACATTCAGGATATTCTTAAAGTACAAATGATGATCCAATATGACGTCATAAGTCGATATATGACGTAATACGTAGAAACATAACGTCATAAGTCGATATATGACATGATAAATCGTTTCATGACGTCAATTCGTATAATTATGTTAGTTGAATGAAAACGAAAACGATCAATTTATTTATGTTCGTTTTTTGTAGATTATTTACTGTATCATTTTATATATTTTTTCCGTCAATTAGATAGCTAGATCTATAAGAATCGAAGTTTATTTTGTATTTTTGAAAAGATGTGATGTTTAGTATGTGTTTTGTAATCTTTGTCTTATATCTATAATTATGTTTATAGATTTTATTCAAAACCTTTTAACAGTAGTACAAACTGAATACAAGGGAACAATTTGTTGACGTATAATATGAAGTGTTATGTATATATTTACATACTTAAAGCACGCAAACCATAATATACAAACTACAACAATGATCTCACCACAATCCTCATCGGAAAAATCTGCACAGTGAGGTATAAAGTCACACATAAGACTTGCATGTATGCAGTGACCATCTCCACATTGAATCTCATCTGATGAGCATTCTGTAGAAGAAAAAGTAAAAGGGGATTATTGGGAAAGACCATATACCTAACACCACAATATTCTAGTTGACCCCACCTCCCTCTAATTTCAGGACGGGACATTGTCAAGCAACTTATTAAACGGCGAAATCTGATATTTAATATTTATATTTAAATCTATCATTTCTAATACTATCTAGTAGATCTAGCGCCGCTTTCTTGAAAATATGTGATCACAAAAGATCAAACATAACGGACAAAATAGAAGACCCACATGACCACACTCGACAAAAATCCCCGCCAACATGGCTTACCCTTACACCTCTTAAATTTACAAAACTAAAGCACAAAGGAAATCTATAGTATCCTGGGCACCCTTCTGACACCTAAACAATTACACCGATATAAAACGGATTCAACCTCAACCTCAAGTTCGGGATACACTCGAAAAAAACAAGAGGGTCATCATGGTGCTATAATCGTTCATGTAAAAAAACATGACGGTGTGACTACTATTATCTGAATGTTTTTTGGGGAAAAATCATTAAGGGTAAATAATTTATCAACACATCGCTTTTTTTGAAACTATTTTTATATATTTCCTTACGCAAACACAAGCCCGTTATTTGACCAAACTTGATTGAAGTTCACTACTCAATGCTACATACACGCACCAAGTATTTAAGCTCACAGCCATACAGTTTTGGAGAGGATTTTTAAACAGTTTATTATATAAGCTTTTCCAAAATCAAGTGACTCCTGGGCGGGACCATTTTTGACTAGAGGGCCATGAGGAATCTTGGACGAGGCCTACTAGACAATGTTACATTCCAAAATCTAAGCAGTAGGCATTTTTTCTCCCAAAAATATTCCTTTTTCCTTTTGGTTACCATGGCAACCAGAGTGTTGAATGGGATCGAATTTTCTTAACAACCTGCAAATTTCAGTTGCCATTGTCCCAGTGCTTTAGCAGGATATGTAATTTTAAAAAAAGATTGACACCCCTTCGCACAAAGGACACAAGGCTCTGACAAAAGCTCACCATGAGCATATTGGGCAAAGGTGAGCTAAAACGTATCATACGTTGAGACGATCACCATCCATTTGTGTACGTTATGACAGAAAGTATGTAAGTGTATATTGACATTTATAAGTAAATATTACCCGATATTTCTCGGTTACAATTTATTTCATCTGTACCATCAATGCAATCGATAACACCATCACATTGTGCAATAAAGGAAATTGTTTCGTTACTTCCACATACAAAATGTGTGTTTTGTCTTGTGCCATTTTCGTTGTCAGTAAACGCATATTTATCTAATAATGAGTGCACTGTAAATACAAAGGTTTTAGTATCTCACTCATTCTAATTAGAAAAAATTTGTCCGGCTTTGCAACCACGTTCACTTTTCCTTTTCTTTTTTCAGTGGATTAAAGCAGTTTTTCACTAATTGCTCAGTAGTATACGGCGGACGATTCACAACTTTTTCCTCGAACCAGTACTTACTTATCCTTCCTCAAGGAACAGATAACTTTTCCATATGTTGAGGAATATCGACATTTTTGTCAAGTTTTCATGGAAAGGTATGACTTTTTGGATCGGGAATCAAACTTACAATTACAGTAACAACGGACCACGGCCGTACTTTGTCTTTACATAGGTTTAAAGGGAGACATTTTGCTACAATTCTATTCTATATCAATTGTTTTATTAATTAAGCGAGACCTAATTCAAATTGATCTTATTTCCGGTATACGAAAAAGAAAACTGACGAGTTCTTTCACCTTTGTAGTTACAGTTAAGTTCGTCCTGAGCGTCGACACAATCCACAATGCCATTACAAATCCTAACTGCTGATATGGTGTGTCCATCACTGCATGTATAAGTCTTACGGCGAGGTGCTTCAGTAGTTGATGACTTTCCATCTACCGTACAGAGAAATATTACTAATTACGTTATGCAGTACAATATAACCAACACAATACAACACAAACAATATAATGCAACATAAACAATGTAAAACAACATGACCTGTTGCTGGTATTCATTTTAATCCTCATTTCTTTGAACCCTCTAAATAAATACAACATTCAATTACGTTTCAGTTACAAGTACGAAGGTAATAACGGCAATAGGCGAATTACTTATCATAATGCTACACTTGAAATAATTTGTATATACATGTATTTTCGAAGCACGCTCACTTTGAACATTGCAGGTTTCATGTCTTACGTCCGTGTCTGTTGTGAAACACCAGACGTAACCAATATAAGTCGGATCACGACAGTAGTTTCCCGCGAGCGATCTATTTCCCTCGGGAAAATCAGCTTCTTCCAATCCGTGCCAATCTATGTCTGCTGAGTCCCATCTTCGACATGTAAGACCAGAATGTGTGACATTTACTGTACCCATATACGGATATCTTGTCTTGTAACATCTATCGGACACTGTGTCTGGTATAATTAAAGCACGGGTTGATTCGTCAGGTAATAGTAAGTGGAGAAAGTTATTACTGGTATTAATATTAAAGTTAGTTCTGTTTTTTTTAAACAACAGCCATTGTCATTAAGCAATTTCTACAGCTTTAAATGGACAGAACGATCGACCATCCGTAAGGTTGATGGACATCTTCCTCATTTGCAAATGTTGTCTGATCCCGAATTGGATATATTGTTTGTGCTGATTCAAGTACCTTATTATTTTTGTTTATACTAAATTTTTTTAACTCGTAAATGTATACATATCGAGCTACCTCCATTTATCACCATTCTTTATTTTAGCTAAATTTGGCGGACAGTTCTCCTACGGTGCCAAACACGGTATACAAACATACACTTTGAACATCGCGTATACTTAAATATGTGAATAGTTGACTTAATATTATCATATATGAGGTGATCCATGCACATGTATTATATGTAGTTACAATACGAAACATTACCTGTAAGTTTACAATAGTCCCATCGCATATCTATATCAGTCGTGTAACACCACAGCGCTCCTTCTTCGTCATCAGGATCCCGACAGAAATTAGCAGCATCGGAAACCGTGTCATCAGGAAAATAACGGTCATCGTTTTCACTGTGTGGATTTGGACTTTGTGAATCCCAGCGTTGACACGTGTGTCCATTGACAGTAGTGCTCAAGTGTCCCGTGTACCTCGACGGCACCCACTCATCTAGGCATAGTACATGCATATTTATAATGGTATTTCTATTTATGTTCTTAGTATGCATTAAGTCACCACATTAAGACTCCACAAATTCATTCTACGGTAAGTGTCATGTTTATGTACGAAATATGTCTTTTGACCTTTTCACAATCTACATCCGCTTAAAACTATATTTTTAACGTTATTATTTCCCTCTGATCATATACTCAGTTGCAAAAGAAAGTGTGCACTTTTAAATTTTGAATATCTCCGGTCCTACAAAATGCAAAGATCTCAAATTTTCAACATAACATACTCGATGCATGCTCTATCCATCTTGCTTATAATTTTTCTATAAAATCTGGACGGATTTAGTGTACAAGCGAAAGCGTAATTTTGCATGATTTGCATGTGCTGCTTGTGGGAAATATACAAAAACGCGTTTTGTCACTTTCTTTATGCTTTTGGTGAAAGGACAAACACATACGATTTTAAATCTGGGCTGTAATAAAATGCCGCAACTTAGTGAAACTCAGCAAATTCAAGCATTTACATTGCTTGCTCGGGGTTACAACGTCACTTACAACAACAGGACACTCGGGTGGCCACAGGACCGTCATCTGTCGTTTGGTCGCAGGGTTGGGTCAACTTCAAGAGGGGGTATAAACAATCTGAACGATTTTCAAAACGCTCCTTCACAAAAATGGAATATCATTCCACGTGACGTCATTCGACGTTACGACTGGTCCATGCGCAGTCGCATCAACGCTTGCATCAATAGTAGAGGTGGTCACACATGACATTGAAACAAAATTAACTTGGAGAAATGAAAACTAAATCGGAAAGCAGAGGTAATTTTTTAATAATATGATAAGAAAGTGATCTGCAACTTTTGTTTTTGACCCCTGTTGTCTTTGAATTGCGAAACATCCGCTAGAATAAAAAAACTGAAAGCAACTGACGCACATCAAATTGGTCATAAACTGGCCTAAATTTTGATACCAAATTTAGCATAGATCTACTTTTGGATATACAGTAAAACCTCGATTATCCGAAATCGACGGGACCGAAATATCATTTCGGATAATCCATGGTTTCGGATAACACGGTTCGGATAATCGAGTTCATTGTACATTGACATAATATAGGAGAAAATCGGGACCGAAAATTAATTTCGGATAACACCAGGTTTTCGGATAATCCAAGTTCGGATAATCGAGGTTTTACTGTATGTATATTAACGAAAACCTAAGTGCACCCTTTCTTTTGCAACAGAGCATATATCTAGCAATACCAATTAACCTCAACATATAATTTGCCGTTTATTTTAACTATGGAGTCCATATAATGTTTAGGTGCACTACCTTTTCTTTTTTAAATTGTGCACGAAATTGGTCCTAAACATTGAACGGCCATGCATTTATTACACACGTAACATATATAAAAAATGGCCCCTACATATGCATCACTATTTATGGGAAACTAGTGGAAGACTTTATTAATTTAAGAAACGCCAAACCAACCCCGTGGCTTAGATTTCTAGACGACATATTTATGATATGGGATCATTCATTTGAAGAATTGGAAAGTTTTATCAGTGAACTCAACAATTTTCATCCTAACATTAAATTCACATACTCCATATCAGACACTTCTGTTTCTTTCCTGGACGTTCAAGTTTCGAAAAATAAGTCTCTGAATGTTGAAACAAATATCTATATAAAGGAAACCAATAACCACCAATACTTGGATTATACATCGTGTCACCCTAAGAAATGCAAAGATGGCATACCGTATAGCCAAGCTAAGAGATACCGACGCATAATATCGGATGACGATAAATTTCAATCATCGCTTGACGAACTACGTGAATTTTTCATAGACAGAAACTTCCCGGTGTCCGTGATAGACAATTCCTTTACAAAAGTTTCACAGACGTCACAAACAGATGCACTATCATCTACAGTCTCGGAGAAAAAACGCATCATTCCATTTACTGTGGAATTCAATCCATCTTTACCTGATATTGGTAGTACCATACATCGATACTGGGACCTCCTTCATATAACGAAGAACGAAAATGTTAAATTTGTGCATAAAACGTTTACGCCAATTCTTGCTTACAGACGTCCTAAAAATTTACATGACTTCTTAGTTAGTTCAGATCTTAAAACTGATGATACTAGTGACTATTTTTTCAGCACGAGTTGTAATAAAAAACGATGTTCTCACTGTACCAGAATCAACTTCGGTTCAACATTTACGAGTTCCGTCACAAAAAGGACATTCGATTTAAAATATAATAGTAATTGTCAATCAAAAAATGTCATTTACTTAATAACGTGTAAAAAATGTCAAAAACAATATGTTGGCCAGACAATGCAACCGGTTTCACGACGTATGAATAATCATAAATTTGATGTTTCAAATTTTACTAATGATGGATTTTCTTCTCTTGTTGCTAGCCACTTTAATGAAGGCACTCATAATATGTCCGACTTTTCTTTTATGCCTGTTGATGTTATAAACAATAATATTAATCGATTATGCAAGGAAACTTTTTGGATACATAAGTTACAAACGCTTCATCCTAACGGTTTGAATTCAAAAACCTTGTTTACAGTATAAAATACATGTTAAATGTTTAATTTTTGTTTTAGTTAGGTACTATCACGTTTTTTCCTATTACCGGTTTTTATATATCATAATTCTATAGGAAATATTTGTATTTTATATCCGTATAGTACTATAACTCAATTCTAAATGACACATTCATTTGTTCATTCATGCATGTTATTTTATTTTATATAATATATATTCCGCCCTTTAACGTAACGTCAAATATTACATGACGTCACGTCCGTTATTCGTTATTATGTATTATTCTGACGAAGGCTAAATGCCGAAACGTTAAGAAACATAAAGGCATTTTTAACACGTGTTGTTGTTGTTTTAACTGTATTGTACACGTAACATATATAATTTCTTGTTACATGCGTAGCACATTCAAAACAATGCGAAATCGCCCGTCTTCCACGACAAGAAGCATTGGAAATAAACAGAGTCGCGGTTTTTTTCCAGATAAGTATGGTGGCTGATTTCTGCCATTTCATATCTTCGTGTGCTCGCCCCCAAAAGACGAAGCACGCCGACCGACACGAACACACGACAAATTGATGATTCGTCGTGTCTTCGCTTTCGACCTTAGAGGGCGAACACACGAAGACACGAAATATTGAAGGCGAAATAACGAAATTTTGATAGGCGAACATACGAAATCTACTCTTGTAGAGTTTCGTGTCGGCGGGTATGAAATCGTCGTATCGGCGCCCTTATTTGTCGTGTGTTCGTGTTTTCGCCTCGAAAGGCGAAGACACGACGACACGAAACATTGCACATTATCGTGTCGTCGTGCCGGCGTGCTTCACCCCGAAGGACGAAGACACGAACACACGATAATGTGCAAGGTTTCGTGTCGTCGTGTTTTCGCCTTCCGGTTGACATGCGCAGAACCATTACACATGTTATTGAATTGCAAAACTATTATACGATGGACTAGATTTATTGTTCTGCGCATGTCTACCGGAAGGCGAAGACACGACGACACGAAACCTTGCACATTATCGTGTGTTCGTGTCTTCGTCCTTCGGGGCGAAGCACGCCGGCACGACGACACGATAATGTGCAAGGTTTCGTGTCGTCGTGTCTTCGCCTTTCGAGGCGAAGACACGAACACACGACAAATATAGGGCGCCGATACGACGATTTCATACCCGCCGACACGAAACTCTACAAGAGTAGATTTCGTGTGTTCGCCTATCAAAATTTCGTGATTTCGCCTTCAATATTTCGTGTCTTCGTGTGTTCGCCCTATAAGGTCGAAGGCGAAGACACGACAAATTATCAATTTGTCGTGTGTTCGTGTCGGCGTGCTTCGACTTTTAGGGGCGAACACACGAAGATATGAAATGGCAGAAATCTATGGTGGCTGATTAATTTGTCGTGTCTTCGCCTTCGACCTTAGAGGGCGAACACACGAAGACACGAAATATTGAAGGCGAAAGAACGAAATTTTGATAGGCGAACACACGAAATCTACTCTTGTAGAGTTTCGTGTCGGCGGGTATGAAATCGTCGTATCGGCGCCCTATATTTGTCGTGTGTTCGTGTCTTCGCCTCGAAATTGGTCAATTTTCGTATCGTCGTGCGGTCGTGCTTCGCCCCGAAGGACGAAGACACGAACACACGATAATGTGCAATGTTTCGTGTCGTCGTGTCTTCGGCTTCCGGTAGACATGCGCAGAACCATTACAGGTAGTGTTGAATTGAAAAACTATCACACGGTGGACCAGATTTATGGTTCTGCGCATGTCTACAGGAAGGCGAAGACACGACGACACGAAACATTGCACATTATCGTGTGTTCGTGTCTTCGTCCTTCGGGGCGAAGCACGACTGCACGACGATACGAAAATTAGCCTATTGTCGTGTCTTCGCCTTTCGCATGTCTAGGCGAAGACACGAACACACGATGAATATAGGGCGCCGATACGAAGATTTCATACCCGCCGACACGAAACTATACAAGAGAAGATTTCGTTAGTTCGCCTATCAAAATATCGTTATTTCGCCTTCAATATTTCGTGTGTTCGTGTATTCGCCCTCTAAGGTCGAAGGCGAAGACACGATAAATGAGCAATTTGTCGTGTGTTCGTGTCGTCGTGCTTCGACTTTTAGGGGTGAACACACGAATATATGAAATGGCAGAAATCAGCCACCATAGAAATCAGCCACCATAGATAAGCGTAACATATTATGTAATACCAACGTAACAAGTATGTAACAATCATGTAACATCAATAACGCTTACAAAAAATAGATTTTATTACACATCAGCCATTAAACCTATTTTTATAAGTGTGTAATAAATTCTTGGCCCTTCATTATTTAGTACCAGTTTTGTGCTTTATCTCAGGAATTGGTACTGAATAGGGTTTAACATCTATTTTACATTGACAAACACGTATATTTTTTTCGGCAGGCCTGTTTAGCGTGTCCGCGTTTCCGAAATCAGATACGTTAAACGTATTATTGCTGCCATGAATTGAACACTATAAAAGGATACAGGTATGATAGTGTACCTTTAAGTTCATAACATTTTATGGACATATTAAGCCTTTTCTTTCTGTTTCTTTCTTTAAATTGTTGACAATATGTCAAAACTTGAAACGTTATTCCATTTTTTTTCTTGTAACTATATGCCAAAATTGTCCAACAAATTAAAGCAAAAATCACATTAGGTATTTGAAATTGTCTTAACAAATACGTTGAATTTCCCGTTGACATCATCTGCTTCAATTTGTCGCGTTAAAATTAAAATGGTCATCAAACACGTTAAACTCATATACGTTAAACATAATTATACCAACTACCGTAGGGGGCTGACGTTCTAATTAGTCGAATAAATTACATCAAATTAGACGTCCAGACACGTACGTATATGATGTCATTCAAAACTACATGATGATGTCACAATAACTGGGAAATTATGTTAAATAGTGCATACATTTTGATTCATCGAAATTAAATGGGTACATATTGTGCGGTGATTTGATTTCTAAAATAAAGTTAGTTTTTTCGATGATATATATCTTTGGATTAAAAATGTTTTGTCATTTTATTTTGATTTTAGTTTAAATCTTAAAGAGTAAACATTATAATATTACATTAACGTATTTGAAGATGTATTTTCACGTATCTGACTTTTAAAATGATCACTTTTACTATTATGTTTCTTATTTTTATAGCCTTGGTATGCATAAATAAACAATGAACAATGTGTATTATGTGTTTCTGCTCTGCAAAACTGTGTTTTTTTCTATTGACTGTTAGCTTTTATTTTACTAGTTAACGCATCTGATTGTAGTTGTTTTGTAAATACGGATATGGCCAAACTCCTACAGAACAGTGTTCCTAAAACATAGAGACAACGGTTGAACGCCATGCATGGATAATAATTTCTTGGTGGAAGAAACTGCTTGTCAAAAATGATAAATCAAATATGCGTACTTAATGACGAAGAAACCACTGTACGTAAGACCACACTTACTAAGCGATCACATTTATGACAGGTGTTACGAATGTGATTACACATGTAGCACGTAGCGGAAATCAAGCACATAAGTAGCACAATTATTTTGTGACTAATGTGATCGATGCCAATTTTTATTTTACTTGTAACGATTTGACATTCGCAACAAATCAATTACAAATATGATATATTATGAATGTGGTCCTACCAAGCACAAACATAAGAGAAATATAACATATAAAATATATGCAACTAGCAATATCGAGTCAGTCAAACTTCTGAAAATGAAAAAACGAAATGTTATCAATTTCCCAATGTAGACACAAAATGAATAATAAATATTTTGTTTTAAGGTAGTTCGCGGTGTTGCTCGGCAAAAAAGAAAATTTGTTCGAATGACATGAAATTTGGAGGAAGTATACCCGAAGTAGCTGCGCTAACGAAAATTTTGTTCTTTTTACAGTTTGACGTCGGTAACCTAGCAACTTAACGACGTTAAAACGCCATCTAGCGGCACCAGCTATGTGAACGACTCGTTGTACTTTTCCTCTTGTAGCTTTGCTATAAATTGACATAAATTGAAAATTCGAACTTTGCGGATGAGCAAATGCTGTGGTCTACCGAGTGATCATCATCAACCGTCCGGCGTGTCGGAAATTAATCGACGTCAAAACGTCATTATTGGGACGATTTCTCGACGTAAAATATTCAGATAAATGCAAATGTAGCTAAAACGCCGTGGTAGAAGTTTTTCAGAAATTAACATTAAGTAAAACATTCATTTATCTACGCATTGAGCGAAAAAAATCTATACCTCTTCAGGCTACTTTTTTCAGTATCGTAACGTTTCCTGCACCACTTGAAATGAAAACACGGCGTCATTACGTTATTATTTAGGCAATTATCGCGCTTTATATTAGGTTTATTTTAAGCGCATGCTAATCTTATGTTTCCATAACAGATATTTGTAGACCTTTAACAATTCCAACAATTATAGTTAGGAATGTAATATACTTTTTTAAAAGCAATAAATGCTTTTTTCGAATTAAGATCAGAACAAGTCTATCGTCTTCTTTTAGGAAGTTGTAACGTTACGTATGCAGTCATAAAAATATTAACGTCGATATGTAACCATAATATTAAACTAACAATGTTTCTATGTTTACTCTGTTGTTTATATTTTAAAGATGACAGCATTTCATGATAATTATTTTTTTACAATCAATAAATATATAGTACGGTATTAATTCGCTACATACATTATTCACACCGCAATAAAAACTATGCTGTAAGTAATATGTATTTTACTATAATGTTAATAAGTAAGTGTTTTCATAATGGCCTTGTTATTGGCTTCAGACAGTCATATTAGCCTTCGGCCTCAGGCTAATATGACAGTCTTCAGCCCAATAACAAGGCCATTATGAAAACACTTACTTATTGACAATTTTATTAATTAACTGTAGAATATAGCAGCGGTTTCATAATGGCCGAGCTGGACAGCCAATCAGAATGACCGAATCTCATAATGGACGAGTTGTTCATAATGGCCGAGCTGGACAGCCAATCAGAATGACCGAATTTCATAATAGCCGAGTTTTTTCATAATGGCCGAGTTTTTTTTTCATAATGTCTTGGTGAACTTCATATCGGCCCAGCATTTGAAGTGAAAACGCGCCTAATATTGAATAGTTAATTAATAAATTTATATAATAATCGGTTGATATACTGAATATGACACGTTCAATCATGTCCAGTTAGCAGGGTACAAGTAACACGTGATATCTTGGCTTGGTCCATCAATGCCATGACGACTTAGTGTCAGATTTATATGGTTGACATGTAAGCCTCGGCTCCGCAAAATGTAGTAATAACCTTTAGTCATTTGTTATTCAGTTAAACAATGTTCAGTTTTGACAATATCATAATAATAAAATTATCTAAATGGTATTTCTACCTTTAACTTTATTGTATTTTATCTTTTATTATCAATATATCACTCTAACGCATCTGACGAATGGTGTTTTGTGTGACTTACAAAGACAATGTGTGCTATCAAAACGAAGGCATATTGGCGCCCCCTTTTGATTGATTAAGTATTACCATACTGTAGGCTGTTCATTGATAACAGAAACTTTGGTAAATTATGACATCAAATTTTATCATCTACAATTACATTTTTGAGTACTTAACGTAGAATAAATGTACAAGCATACTGCTCGCTCTTGTAAATACGTGAACCTCTATTCATAAATTCATGCCATAAATATAATTAATTGCCCTGTTTTGATAAAGAATTTGCAAATACAGAATTGCCCTTAATGTTACAGGCCATGCGTAAGAAGTAAACTTACTTTGTAAAGTAAAATTGTCTGCAGGCTCTTCACACACATTATACACGGCAAATTGTGCCAAACAATCTTCGCCTTCCCAAGTATTGTTTTTGGCTCCCATATGAAAGCTCATACGTGCACATTCGACGTCTGGGTAGGGCTCACGGGCGTTCCTACAGAAACGGTGTTAATTTACATCACTGATCA
This sequence comes from Lutraria lutraria, assembly GCA_964023205.1. NCBI lineage: Eukaryota > Metazoa > Mollusca > Bivalvia > Venerida > Mactridae > Lutraria > Lutraria lutraria. The sequence goes on from OZ026835.1 coordinate 33,151,117, forward strand.
ATATAAATGTTGACGGGATTGTTGATTCGACAGTATGTAGAAAGCTCTCGTTTAGTAACTTTTTAAGCATCAGTTATTCTCATTCTTGCGTTTGCACAATTCTATTCTACAGTTGTATATACGTTGGCATCCAACTATAAATTTACGCAGTACACGAACAATTTGTTAAAATGTTACCTTTCGTTATCAATCAGTATTTACGCTAAAAAGAATAAAAAAGTGATAATGTGATCTTAGTAATGTAATCACTAACCAGGCAGAAAATATGACAGGTGAGCCATCCAGCCACATAAATTCCCGACTTCCATCATTCATCCTTAACATGCCTGTGTACAAAGTAAACGTACCTAATTTATTTTCATACAATACAAGCTTCATTACTAATAGCCATACAAAAATATTATTGTTGAAATATTCGTCTTATTGAGTATTAGGTATGTTTTGAATCACCTTCTGCAAGTATTATGAGTTAACTGTATGATGAAGGCGTTGTTTATCATAGTGTTACCCCTATTGGAAGGGCCAGCCAAGTTGGCTTATTAGACACCCATCTTTTGTGTATACAGAACTTCCCGAACGTCTTCTCTTTTTTGCAAGCCTTTTGCCAGGGATGGGCCTACAGTAAACAGTATTTAACTACCAGTCGACTCACCATTAGTTCTAACCAAGCCTTCATTCGGGTTCGTGCCTTCGATCTGCCGCTCCAAAGCCGGGTGACCTAACCAATTGGCGATTGGTTTTTAAACCTTTTTGAAGATAGTCCTCAGTCAGATATAATTGCGAACTTATTTTGTTTCCCTTTCTGTACTAATTTGTACAGCTCAGGAAAATACAGACGTTATGACTATATAGCTGCGTATGTCTAGTGCATATATTGATTATGACTGTTGCTGTTTTTCGAGCTACTACATCTCTTTTTTTTGTCTCGCTAAGCGTCTTCGCAGATCCCAAAGTGGTCGTCGAAAAACGTTTCCAGTATAACCGAGGTTTTACTATCATGGAGTATAAATAACTTCATAGTTCATAGAAATTCGCTTCATGGATTTAGTCACAACCTTATTTCTTAAACAATGTTTGTATCTAAGAACAAGACAACATATATACCTTACCTAAATGTATATAATAGTTAGGATCAACGTTATCCGTTTGGAACGCTTCGCTATCTTCAGCAACCTTTTCGGTAACCAATGCTCGCAGCATGTGTTTGACTTGCATCAGTTCTTGTTTGGACTTAATTGAAACCATTTGCTTCCCACGTACCGAACAGTCATCATGAGCTACTTTCCAGGACTTCGGTTCACTGGTATACACGGTGTAACATTTAATCATCGCCACTGAACATGCTGTAAAATGAAACAGAATGTGAATATGATGTAACTGTGACGTAACGATCGTATTGCATAGAAAACAATGTAATATAGTACACTATTAAATGGTTGAGCCATTCAATATCGTGTATGTATTTACATCAGGTCACCTTGTTTTGCTAAAATGCACCGTGCAATACTAATTAATATACAAATGTATGATGCAACACAAGAACGTAACATAAAATTTAATTATTGTGTTATTCATTGTTTTATGAAATATCAATCTGTGCTATTGCACGGTGAGGAATCTAGTGAATTTATTATGCTATACCGCATGGATAATGGCGGACGACGGCTCCTGGTATGTGACGGTTTTCATTTCTGTTGATTTTCAGTGCCATTTCTGACCACCGAAACATACCATATCATATGGCCAGTTAAATTCCGCGTACATCGGTACCTTTCTCACCACTGTAGCTTGCATAAATAACGGATAATAATTACCTTTGTAGATCAAAAATGAAATTCCGCCATTTTCTTTACCTGCAAAAATGGAGGTGAACATTAAATAATGCATAAAATTGTATATAATTATTTAAAATGAAAGTGTCATTGACTGAGGTCGAACCACTCACATCTGCTTCATTTTGTAAAAATGTCATGTATGTACATGACACCTCATCCAAAACACCATAACTCCGGTTCGCGTCACAGACACTTGTTTAGAAAAAAAATTCCCCATTCATCACGGTCGCTCTTACCACTATCAATACATATGGAATGCTAAAGATAACCAGCTCCAAAACGAAAGAAGACCATATTTTCTGTTTTTTTTTCAAACAAACGAACTCCAAGCTTACATTGAAATCCTGTTTTGCTTATCTAAAACTGCTTTCCTTTTGACTGACACACTTTCCGCTGCCTACTAAGCTAAATATCGCAGAATTCCAACTTTTTCATGTTTTGTACTGTGGGGGCTGTTGCGATCGAACATTTGTCACGGAAACGGTACGCATACGACAACTAGTAGCGCGTACAGTGCGTTTTATGATGTTCATGAAGGAAGTTGTGACAGTGCGTTTTGTGATGTTCGTGAAGGAAGTTGAAACAGTGCGTTTTGTGATGTTCATGAAGGAAGTTGTGACAGTGCGTTTTGTGATGTTCATGAAGGAAGTTGTGACAGTGCGTTTTGTGATGTTCATGAAGGAAGTTGTGACAGTGCGTTTTGTGATGTTCATGAAGGAAGTTTTGACAGTGCGTTTTGTGATGTTCGTGAAGGAAGTTGTGACAGAGCGTTTTGTGATGTTCATAAAGGAAGTTGTGACAGTGCGTTATGTGATGTTCATGAAGGAAGTTGTGACAGTGCGTTATGTGATGTTCGTGAAGGAAGTTGAGACAGTGCGTTTTGTGATGTTCATGAAGGAAGTTGAGACAGTGTGCTTTTGTGATGTTCACGAAGAAGGTTGAGACAGTGTGTTTTTGTGATGTTCATGAAGGAAGTTGAGACAGTGTGCTTTTGTGATGTTCACGAAGAAGGTTGAGACAGTGTGTTTTTTTGTGATGTTCACGAAGAAGGTTGAGACAGTGTGTTTTGTGATGTTCATGAAGGAAGTTGAGACAGTGCGTTTTGTGATCTTCATGAAGGAAGTAGAGACAGTGTGCTTTTGTGATGTTCACGAAGAAGGTTGAGACAGTGTGTTTTTGTGATGTTCACGACGAAGGTTGAGACAGTGTGTTTTTTTGTGATGTTCACGAAGAAGGTTGAGACAGTGTGTTTTTGTGATGTTCATGAAGGAAGTTGAGACAGTGCGTTTTGTGATGTTCATGAAGGAAGTTGAGACAGTGTGCTTTTGTGATGTTCACGACGAAGGTTGAGACAGTGTGCTTGTGTGATGTTCACGAAGGAGGTTGAGACAGTGTGTTTTTGTGATGTTCACGAAGGAGGTTGAGACAGTGTGTTTTTGTGATGTTCACGAAGAAGGTTGAGACAATGCGTTTTGTGATGTTCACGTAGGAGGTTGAGACAATGTGTTTTGTGATGTTCACTTAAGGAGGTTGCGATAGTGTATTTTGTTTGGATGTTCACGTTAGGTAGTTGTCACGGTGTGTTTTGTGATGTTCACGTAAGATAGTTGTGACAGTGTGCTTTGTGATGTTCACGTAAGGTAGTTGAGACAATTTGTCAGAAGTTCTCGTTCTATTCATCAATTATTCATTAACATGCCGATTTAGGCATCTGAAGTAACTAGCATAGATTAATTATTAAGATTGAAGTTTGAATACGCACGTGCCTGAATTAATGATACCGTTTTAAAAAATTATACCAGACTCATTAATTGTCAACGGCTTCCATATGGTCAAAATATAAAAAAAGAATGTTATATTAACACTATTAACTGCAGTGTGAGCGGATTTAATGCGGAATTAATACTTAATACTTTATAGTTTTTTTTCAATGATATTGAAAAAAATACGATAGTGGTTTCGAAAACAGTTTTCTTGCTATAAAGCATGCACGGGAGGAAAACACATCGGAATCCTCTGTTATAGGACAAACAGAAACTATTAAGACCGATAAATCTTTAAGCTTATGGGACTTTAATGTAAAATATTCACATGCAGTACACATAATATATGTACCTAGTTCATACAATGTGTGTATGTGGTACATAAATAGGCTGTTCAGAAAAGTAGATGGAATTAAGTTATTATAATAATAAATGTACTAACCTACTCCACCTTTTAAATGTATGATCGTGTCTATTTGTTGGTGGCTGGTGTAAACTACGTTGTATACTGCTTGAAATCCTTCCACCATTAATATATCTGACATATGTGTTAATGATTTTTGTCCTACTATGTAGGTTATTGTCATTACTTCAGATTCTGACATCAATGTCGTTGGCGGCTTTTTACAATTATTGTATGACACCTTTGCTGAAAATCGGTCATCAACTTCTAGAACAGTCCCTGTATAATCTAAAACATTATGTATACATTACTAATGTGTTTAACGTATTAATCGAACTGTATTATGTACATTGCAGCAGGTGAAAGACCACGTGATCCAGTAGGACTGTCATATAAAGTCATATAAAAAAACTTACGAATGTCTTGAAAAATATGTTAAACTGTTCGTATATATTCATGACATATTATCAAGGAATATAATCACCTGGTATATTGTTTTGATGAGACAGGGTCTGGAAAAGTTGCGGCGCCATCGAGTTCGTATTTTTCGTCGAAAGTTGGAATGTTTCCAGTTTTCATGTAGCCCATGTTCCAGTCAACAATTTTCCGAATCAACCGGTAGCAAATTTATTGTTACTACTCTGTTTGTCCATAGACCCTGTAGAGAAACGTGAAGTGGACAGCCTTTTTTATTTCTATTTTTTTTCTCAAATTGCTCTACAGGGTCTATGGACAAACTACGACAGTAACATTGTTAAATTTGGTACCGATGGATTCGGAAAATTGTTAACTGGAACATGGGCTTCATAAACATGTCGAAACATTAAACATTACGTCGAAAATTACGACTTACCTTCGAACTCGTGGGCGCCGCCATTTTTCCAAACCCGGTTGTATCAATCATTATCGAAACAATATACCACGTGATTATAGGCCGTGATACATTTTAGCATCGAGTATTATCACTGTATTGCAAAATAATCAACGGTTTTTAAGACGGAGGGCATGTAAATGTTGTGAGGTAGGTGTCGTTTGTTTATTGGTCCAAACTTTTTAAATACCACGTCCTCTACACTATAATATGCATGAAATGAAATATCTTTATAACGGCAATCGGTGACTAATAATCGTCAGGCGCGTAGCTGCCTATACGCGAGTACGCGGCTGAATCCACATGATTCTGACAAAACAAAACAAAAATCAGGATTTTTTTAAAATCACAAAAATCTACTTCATTAATGTATTTATGGTACCAAAACTGACTTCTGGAGAACTACATTAATGACCCTGAAATCGCCTAGAATGCACCAGATTGCACCATTATTTTCAAAAAATTTCGGGGGAGCATGCCCCCGGACCCCCCACCTTAATCCTGAATCCACATCCATGGAGGGCTAGCTACGCGCCTGATCGTTTTTGATCAAACCAAGCCGTTTTCCCAAAATCAGTATCTGGACAATGGACATCATGTACGCGTTGAGGTTTTTGAAAAACGAAGCGAGGAAACCGTCGATTTTTCCGTAAAAATTAATGCAGACAATTTGAAAGACAAAGTTGTATTGCTAGCGAATTTGCATTAAAAATAGTCCCCTTTCCGTGGACGATGGGTGTATCGTGCGTACATTAACATTACGTGGGCTAGACGTTATTTCTACCATGAGAGAAAAATTAAGGATCAACCGCAAACTGACAAATTGTGCTACTGGGGATAGAATTATTATTGTTAAAACGTCTACCCTAAAGTGCCTCTTCCACATACCATGCATTTTGGCCAGTTTGTAGGACGTGAAACAAGTGCGGTGAATCAAGTGTCTGGAAGACGGACATAGATTTCAACAGTGCCCCAACCACTGGGTCTGTAAATTTTGTAAACAAAGTGGCCACAAACAATCAGAATGTAAGGAATCAACCACGAGTGATACAAATCTAAGCAACAATATTATTAGTAACAGAAACGATGACGTCGAATCAGAGGAAGACAGTAATTCGTGCAATCGGGGACCAAGTGCAAATAATCCCTCTGATACGCCCTTGGTAAACACACCAGGGAGGCGTATAACAAGAAGTAGGTCGATTAGTTCAACGAGGATCACGGAGCGAAACGTTCAACAGTCAATAAAACGTTTTATTGACAATAACAATGCCAACGATCATAAACAATTAAAGCTTATACAGTTTGCCCTTCATAAAAAAGTTGATTTACCTTTTTACAAGAAACACATTTTACAACAAATATTATCGATAAATTTAAACAAATATGTTCTGACTGGACTACTTTCCATGCCTTTGGCCTCTGAGCAAAAATGGTACTATAATTTCAGATATTTCTGAAATTTTGAAAGAAGAAGTTAAATTTTATAAATTATTATATACTTCGAAAACAATCTGTAAAGAAAATATTCATGAGTATTTAACAAACATCCAATGTAATAACGTTCTAAATGATGATAATGCCAATCTCTGTGAAGGACCTCTAAATGTAAATGAATATGAAAACGCTATAAAAGACACGAAAAACAATAAAAGTCCAGGGCTTGACGGAATAACTATTGAATTATATATTTTTTTTCTGGAACAAAATAGGTAATTTAGTGATCAACTATTAAAAAAAAGGACTAAAACATAACGAACTTTCAAGCACACAAAAATTAGGAGCATTATCTCTGATATATATAAAAAGGTAACCCACTAAACTTGGAGACCTATTACTCTTCTGAACAATGATTATAAAATCGCTGCAAAACATTATCAAATAGACTCCATAAAGTGATACACAAAATAATCGAACATGACCAACAAGGGTATATCAAAAATAGATTTATTGGACATAATATTAGATTAATACAAGATATCATTGAATACACCGAAAACAACCAAATGGAAGGAGCAATTTTATTTTTAGACTTTCGGAAGCTTTCGACATAGTCGAATTGGATTTTATGTTTGCAGTTTTATTAAAGTTCGAGTTTAAACAAACTTTTATTCAATGGATTAAAACACTTTACTCAAAAGTTAAAACGTGTATTCTTAATAATGGCTGGCGATCAGAAAGCTTTAACTTACAACGGGGAATTAGACAAGGTTGTCCAATATCAGCTTTACTTTTTATTATGGTTGTAGAATACTGGCAATAAAAATTCGAAACTCTCAAGTTTTAAATGGTATAAGTATCAATAACACAGATAAAATAAACAAGAGGGCCATGATGGCCCTATAAATGCTCACCAGGAGAAAAGGTTACTTGGAGATGAACATTGTTGAAGTTTTCTATACGAGTCCAAGTAAGATCAAGTGACCCATCTGGGCCGTTTTTTATCCCATGACCATTATATGAACAGATTTAAAAGAGGTCCATTAGACAAAGCTATATGCCAAATATCTTAGCTCTTGGCCTTGTGGTTTCGGAGAAGAAGATTTTTTCAAGTTTTCCTATATAAAATAGAATAAACCCCAGGGCAGGGCCAATTTTGACCCCGGGGCCATAATTTGAACAAACTTGGTAGAGGTCCACTAGACAATGCCACATACAAAATATCTAAGCTCTAGGCCTTGCGGTTTTGGAGAAGATTTTTTTTTATTTTCCTATATAAGTCTATATAAATCAAGTGACCCCCGGGGCGGGGCCAACTTTGGACCTAGGGCAATAATTTGAACTTGGTAGAGGTCCACTAGACTATGCTACACACCAAATTTCAAAGCTCTAGGCATTGTAGTTTTTGACTAGAAGATTTTTAAATTTCCTATATAAGTCTATGTAAAATCAAGTTACCCCCGGGGCGGAGCCAATTTTGACCCCAGGGGAATAATTTTAATAAACTTTGTAGATATCCATTAGACAATGCTACATACCAAATATCTCAGCTCTCGGACAAGTAGATTTTTAAAGTTTTTTTTATTTGTTGCCATAGCAACCAGAGTTTTTAATGAAATTAAATTTTTTGAACAGCTTTGAAAGGGGACCACCCAAGGATCATTCCAGCAAAGTTTGGTTGCAATCGGCATAGCGGTGTAGGAGGAGATGTTGTTTTAAGTAAACATGGACGCCACTTCACGACGAACGACGCACGATGGACGCAGGGCGATCACAAAAGCCCACCTTGAGCACATTCGTGCTCTGGTGAGCTAAAAATACGCAGTTAGCAGACGACACAGCATTAATCGTTCAGTTCGAAGCAGAGGTAATCAATTCACTTAATATAATCGAAATTTAATAATAATGCTTGTCCTGTGGTATCAAATGGGAAAATATACAGGTGAAAGCTCTGGGGTCTACTTTGGAACTGATCAAGAACATTGTAATCAACTTAATTGGAATGCTAAAATAGAAACATGTACACTTGCTGTTAAAAATTGGCAAAAACCTTGTATTTTAACCATTGGATTGACTAAGATATTCTGTATATCAACGATATTATAGATAAAAGTGGTATGCTAAGCACTGAAAAAAATCAGCAAAAATTAATTCATACTCAAAATTGGATTGCAGAATGTACCAAATTATTCAAAGGGATACCAAAATCTTGGAAAATTTTATTGCAAAAGGAAGAGTCAAAACATACAAAAGTTCACACATCACAAGTACTTCAAATAAAAAAAAACATACTGTTAGAAAATGTAAATAGTAATTTTATCTACAATTAGTTTCAAAGAAGTTCATAAAACCATATACTCATCGTTATTGGGAAAGATCACTAAATATGAATAATGACTGGACATCATTTTATTTATTGTTACATGCAATACCAGATAATCGAGTAAAACAATTTAAATATAGATTGATACAAAATATATTTACATTAAATGAAATAATATTGAAATGGAACATTAGCCCTACAAAAAATTGCTGTTTGTAATGTAACGGAAACCTATAGTCATATATTTACTGAATGCCCTGTAACTAACAAAATATAGACAGAAACCCAAAACATTTTTTAAAATTGCGGTATTAATTTAAACATACGTCATATAAAGTTTATTGTAATAGGATACAAGATCATTTATGACAAATACCGATATATGAATCATATACTCGCATTAATAAGATTCAGTATTAGTAAGGCCTACTTCTTAAGTGAAAATTGGAAAAAAAACTATTGACATTTTAAGTATTTTGCTGCTGATTATAAAACTCTTGCATATTTCTATAAAAACATGGGCGTTAAGGATCGTTTCTTAACATGCTTTAATGTAACCTTCAATAACGAGCATTATTAACTTTAAATATGTTCTCTTTCCTTATTAGTTATACACTCTCTTTATTTATTGGAAAATGTCATCTGACAAAATGTCACTCTTCTATGACATCTATTTCTTATTTTTTTAAATCGCCATCTTAAAGTTTCGACTGAAACCCAAAGATCACGCTTTTATTATTATTATTCGTTTGCATCAGAGTAAACAGTTATAACAGTTATATTTATAATTGATTGTTTTGCTGTGTAATTATCTGTATATATGTTGAACAAAATGAAATAAATGGAAAAAAAACATTCATTTTTTACAGTAAATATCGTAGAATAAACATCGTTAGGTCTTCAGTGAGTATACATAGTTCAATTTTCTTATAGTCAAGGTCGTATACTGGACGATACCTTGTGAAGGTAATCACTATAAATGGATTGCCAGAATCATTTTAAATCCGTAGTAAAGTGTCATTCATGTGAACCAGAGTCATGGTGTATTGGATAATCTACATACATGATATTTAAAAATAAATGAAGCAGATGTCAGTGATTCGAACTCAGTCAATGACACTTTCTTTTTAAATTATTATATACATTTATTTTTTTATAATTTATTCATTCAAATGATTATGTTTTGTTCTTGTTACATGTATGTATACACGCTGAATAGTACCTTTTCGTATTTTAAAACAGAAAAAGGAAAACTGACAAGCATTTGTTCTCTGACGTATTTCTCATTTTTCTTTTGTACATTTTATTGAACGAAATCGCGAAACCGAAAGTTATTTTAAATACAATGTACTATATATACTACACATCTTAAACGGTCTCTAATTATCATATATTTACTCCACAATTAAAAATTATACATATATATATACAGTACAACCTCTCCAGAACGGCCCTCTCGTTGTAACAACCTCCCTACAGTAACAGCATGATTTTGTCCCACTGCAGGATTAAACTATTAATTTAACATCTCTAGAGCAACAGCCTCTAAACAACAACATAATTTTGCTACTCCCAAAGGATGTTGCTCTGGAGAGGTGGACTGTATATAATTATGCTAATTACCCATGTGAGGTTATTCTATTTTTTTGGTTAATTTCACGGAACAATTTAGATAAAAAACTTTTAAAAATTATTTTCTTATCGATATACATTTGTAATATATAATTTTCAATGAAGTTAACTTTTATCAAAAATGAAAAGTCAAAAAGAAGTGATGTCCTACATCAGACACAGTCCTCAAGATTCAATAACCTCACGCTTTACTAATTGCGCCACAGAGGACAGTGATATATAATGTTACATAGATTGCTCTATAGCATATTACAATAGCATATGTGTTACCTAAACATTTACAAATGGGTTCGTCCATGCAGACAATAACATTGCTGACCTAAACATTGAACTTAAAGCGTTTGATGTTAATAATCTCACATTAAATGTGTTTTATTTTCCATAACATTTTTTTTTGGACTTCATGTCTTCATAAGTTAGTTTTTTTCCTTACTTTAGATTTTTTTATGTTTCAGAATCTATATGAAAATGGTTAATGAAAATATATCAACAATATTCAGCGGAAACTTATGCTAAATATCTTGTCATTTGCTCCGTATAACTTTAAAATATTTTAATTTAGAAAAATACACGCAGCACCTGATATTCGAACCTACCTGTGACCATACGACATCCGTTTCAAGTCATTGTTAGTAGACTGCTCGACCAGCTAAGAAGGCTTAATATTTAACCTAATATACAATGGCAATATTGAATTGACAAATACAAGTTTAGCCGAATTGTCATGGACAACTTATTCTGAAATTGTAGGGCAAAGTCAGGGTTAACACCCGCACGGTATCATTTGAAAACTTTCCACTAAGTAAATTCATGAAAAAATAAGTCGTCAATAGATAATATTGAGCCAAAACTGGTATCGTTATTGATGTTTGTGGGGGCAATAGTTACTTTTTTACAATTGGGTATTTAGACAAGGAAGTTCTTTGATTTGGTAAATAACGTTGTATATTTAAGACTTTACTAGACTTGCTTATCTTAGATATATCCTACTGTACACGTGTAAGCTTATCGGTATGTATACAACAGCCAACATCACTTGACATCATCACTTATATTATGACGTCTTAAATGAGCATCGTTTCCTTAACTGGAGCACCTTTTAATTCGTTTAATAATTTCCCCCAAGTTTGGGTATGAATTGTTTTGAATGGATTAACCTTTACTAGAGCTCTATATGTTTAAATTTACTTTTCATATATATTTTTCAGTTATCATTTACAACAATGGCCAGTGGCGGAGATGAAATCATGCACATGCAAATACTATGATAAGTTCGGTGATATCTCTTTCAAATGTAATCTACTGTCTGATTGCTCTAAGATGACCGCGGCTGGAACTTTGACACATCTTTCTGTTGGTAGCACATTTAAAAACTTAGGGAATAATCGACGGTTTTGTTCAGTTTCCTTGTTCGGTTTGCAAATATTCAACACGTGATGTTCAGACACTGATTTTAGGAAAACAGCGTGGTTTGATCAAAAACGATTATTAGCCGCCGATTGCTGTTTTAAAGTTCTTCCGTTTCATGTAGTGTAGAGGACGTCGCATTTAAAAAGTTTGGACCAAAAAACTAAGGACACCTACCTCACAACATTTACGTGTCCGCCATCTTGAAAACACCGTTGACTTTTTGCGTACAGTGCTACCACACAGTGATTATGAAACTATTTAATTACCTGTGCCACATACTAAATGGAAATAGGTTATTGTCAGACTAATGTAAGCTTTTGGAGCTTGTATCTCCCATGATTCTATAAGCTGTTCACTTGGTATGTTTTTTATTGAAAATGTTGACAATATCATCGTTGGTAATGCACAGTATTCAGTTCTGCTTATGTTTGGAAAAGAATTTACGACGTACATATACAATCTTGAGCAATATGGAGTATCTGGAACAGAATTGTGCACATAAATGAACATACGAAGAGTTCATATTGTTATTATCAGACTTTTTGTTATGATTAGTTATATCTACAACAATTTGCAAATTATACAAGGCACAAATAACATGGTAATAAATCTAGTATTTTCAAGGCAGAAAAACTGTTAGACAAAACATCTAAAAGTTAGCGAGATCTTGTTACATAAAAAGCCTGGCTATTTTTCAAAGCAATTGCCTGAAGTAGATGTAAAGTAAAACCAGGCCACTTCAGAACTGGGCTTAAGTCCGGTTTTCTGATAATTTAATTCAAGTTTTCAGTGAATTTTTTATAAATTCCGTTAAAATGGGATTTGAAAAATCGTTCGATTTTCAGAGAATTCAGTGGTATTACAATCTAACGTTAAATCTTCATTGCAAAAAAAGAAGCCTTTTATTTCTTATTGCAGAATATGATACTGGTTATATACCAGTGTATGATTTTTATGATAATGATGTAAGGACGGGCACATAAAATGTATTTTACCCGTTTTATCAACATATATAATGAAATAGGACTGCCTGTCTTTAATTCTTGGAGTGTACAGACGACATGGCAGAAATTCCATAACGAGGTATTTTTCAGAGGTCTCAATTATCATGTTCTTATAGACATCCTCTGTTGCAGGAATGGTCCAAAATAAAAACACATCGGACCCTATGTATAGTTGTTTTGTGATAGAAAATTCATCATTACATCGATACAACGATTGTTGGAAACTTTCATCCTGAAATAATACATGTAAAGTTTGAGAACTTAAGAGAGAGATTTTAGTAACTGAAAGAATGTTCTAAATTTCTAAATGCTTTTATAATTTTGCGTTCGCTTAATGCCCATACCCAAACCGCGTAACAAAAGAGGTCGAGGAAATATAACTAGAAAACGGAAGCTTCAAAAGATACAACAATGCAGCCGAAGGAACGATGATGGCTGCATGGAACTGCAATTGCAAAAATAAAGTAAATAAGATGGTGACAACGCAAATTTCGATGGAAAAATCCTAAAACAGTTTTAAATATAACGTCGGGTTTCCATCATCGGTATTCTGTCATCGTACATTCGAGCTCTAACAATACGACGACATAGTAAAAGACAACTGAAATACAAACATAAACTGGTGACGATGTTATAATAATATACGTACATTTGAAAAAAAACACGCGGGTGAAATTTGATTTTAATCAGTGTATACCATCCATATTATAATCTACTTATAAATACTTCTAGAACGAAATTTGGAACTTTTTTTAAATATTGCATTTGAAAACACATTTCAGTTTGAAAGATGCTATTAAAATATCACTTATTGTAGAGTCGATTAATTAATATCATTCTTAGCTTGCATGTATATAAATGACATAAATGTAATTTTGTTTAATAACGGCGTGCTAGACAATAGCCTATGACAAAGAACACAATGATAAACGTGTTATTATCTGCGCGATCACATTAAACTTCTATTAATTACCTCGATTGACTGCAGGTAGAGTTCTTTAAACACCAATTTGATAAAGCCAACTTTCCGGAAGTCTAATATCCAAATATATGCGACCAAATCGTGGTATAGGGAAGGATTAGCGATTCTTACTAATTGTGTTGGTGATGTCAATGTTCGTACAGAACCAGCTATTGCTGCAATGGCATCCACATAGGAGATAAAACTTGGTTTGTACATCGTTTCTGAAAAATGTTTTTGTACTTTTCGTTTAACAAAATCTGTGTATTATTTTCTGAAGTACTTACTTTAGATACAGGTTGCATCAATAGTTTAAATGTTTACCATGCAAATTTCATGTTTTCAACATGGCAACGGTGAATTAAACATTATGTTTGTTACATAGTCAGTTAAAGACATTTGCTACAGTTTCTTTTTTTTCACATAGACAATATAATTATAGGGAAAAGGAATACTCTTTTAGGATTTTTAAAACTTTGCATGATCATAGCATACGATAACAGAAACATTTTAAGCGAACAAAATGGGTTTGACGAACTTAGAGTTATCTGCCCTTAAATTTGAATACTTTGCTGATTTTAGGTCTATTCAATTATTTTTTCGCTTATTAATAAAATGTTTCTGTTATCATACGCTTTGATCATTTAAGAAGTTTAAAAGAAATTATGAAAAAGTTTTTATTGTCCCTATATATCTTTGTGAAAAAAAAACTCGAAACAGTAGCAAACGTCAAACAAGTTTACAAGTTTTTGTTTTAAATATATCAGTTCATACAAGTATGAAAACATGAGTATTTACATAATATACAAATATAAGTGTACAAGGTAAGTAACATAAGTTGTATACAAAGATGGCCCTATATCGCTCACATGACAATCATTGTTTACTCGTTAAAACATTGTTTCGACCCAAGATGACCCATGTTACAACTTGTGTAACGCCGCTAATTTCTATGTCTTTCTGTTGTTGTGTACGCGCGTTACTTTATTTCGGGGAATTAGCTAAGTGAACAATCTGTAAGCACAGGAATTCCTGTTGCTAATCACAATTCAACAGTAGTTACTACAAGTCCAAAACTTCAATGATCCACTTTATTTTTTAACGGAATGATAACAATAATAATTTCAATGTGAACAACAATCCAAATTAGAAACACAATAAAACGTGATGGCGAAATTGCACTAACTGATCTGTGGACATCCACCTTACAGCTCTGACAAATATCATGTCCTTCTATCACATCAATAGTTAGAATCTCCTTTTGACCAGTCCCTCAAAGCGGGCTAGTCATGCATACAAAATGGGAGTGACATAAATTAAAACGACCAATTAAAATACATGAATGTATATAAATTCTGAAACTAGAAGAAAAGGTATTTTTGAAGACAGAAAGATTAAATGATATACTTAAATTGTCAGTTATACAAAAGTAATTGCTATAGAAACAAATTGTTAAAGCCACATACACAGACAGAAAAGAGGATTAAACTAAGGCGGATGACGATAAAGCTAGAATGCAGTATATAAGATTATCAAGTGTTATAGACAAACAAATGATTGAACATATTAATGTATAAAACGCGTTTTGACTATTAAACATTCAAATTCAAACCTTATAAATACAAGAACAAAGAGACTTAAATATACAAAATAAACCCAGCGTAACACTTGCTTTACATATAAATAAGACAAACATTCTGACAAGGTTTGGTGAAGATCCAATCAAAACTAAAACTAAAATCCAATCTACAGTGTTAATAAGGTTTTCCTAAGAATTGACTTCGTAACCTAGTTCTTTACCGTAGGTGGCCCATATTTAAACTTATCCTTAATATCATTAAAACAAACAATTTGACAAAGTTTGGTGAAGGTCAAATAATTATCATGTTAACATAGTTTTTCATAAGATTTGACCTAGCGGCCTAGTTTTTTACCCCAGATGGCCCATGTTCGAACTCGTCCAAGATATTATAAAGACAACATTCTGACAAAGTTTCATGAAGATGCAATCAGAACAGTGACTTCTAGAGTGTTCACAAGGTGTTCCCTTCTTTGGCCCTGGTGACCAAGTTTTGCGAAAATAGAGCTAAATATTCGGCATCTAGTGTGTTCACAAGGTAAAGTTTGTCGGTGCACGACGCACGACGCCGGACGAAAACTGATCACAAAAGTTAACACTTAGCACAAGTGCTCATTTGAGCTAAAAAGACAGTCGCGAAATTTCGTTAAAATGTTTTTACACTGTTAAAACCAAAAGTATGATTTTTATGAAATTCCTAAATTGCCGTTAGAGTACCGTGTGAACACGACTTATCACTAGCAGTCCAATTACGTCACGCCTTGAAATGTCACGTCACCTAAATAAATTACGGTTTCAGTAATATCTACCCTATAATAATAACAATAAATGTAAAAAGTTTGTAAAGAACGGTGTATAAAACTTTATTTCGACCGTTTACTAAAGAATGCATTTTCGTACATATTTACTTTACAAATTTTAAAACCACAAGCACTGCTCGAAAAAGCGCGTTTAATTTGAACTTAAAATCAAGGTAAATCTCATTATATGCGATGTTTATTATGAATTTTTATTTCATACATTTAAAGATCGACAGGTATTTTCATAGAGGCAATAGAAATAAGAATAATAATCATAATCCAATTTTAGATAAATAAAGTTTACAAATGTTTCAGTTCTTCGTTGAAAGTCACATATGATTCCAAGTCAAAGCTTAAAAATCTTAATCCGTTAGCACTCTCATTTGTACTCTCCTGTGTTGATAATCTGTTCTAAAAATAGACACTCTGTAGAACTGACCACTAATGCAAACGCGCAAATGCGGACAAGTTGTGTAAATAATTGTTGCTGCATGTGTTTAATGTATCTAACTTGGATGTCAGGTCAAATCAAGTTTAACCAATTTGTAGATTTAAAAACTAAACCATAATAATAGACTAAAATAAACCCACTGTATAAAGTGCATGCATTGCAAGTAATTTGAAACAAAAATTACATTTGATTGGTCTTCTATAAACCAATATCGCACGTAATTTACACATTTTTGAACAACGATAACTACTCTGTATATAGTAATATATTACAAACCACTATCGTATTTTTTTCAATATCATTGAAAAAATACTATTTATAGACCAACTGTATTTTTCCGTAGTCATGTTATGCACTAGTCACTAAGTGACGTCACGCGCTCTACATATTTTCAATTTACAAAAGCAAAAATCACAGCGAAATTAGTGTTTTCCAAAGAAAGGGCTTGTTTCGTCGGTAAATTATTGTTATTTTGGTATAACATTAGCAATTGCTTGTTTTTGCATATTTTTTATAACAAAAAGCTAATGGGACTATAAATAAATCATCAGCTATTTTAATTAAAGAAACAAATCCTTTTAAATGAAATAAAAAATGATATCGTTTCTAATTTATTTAATTACAAGTGTCAGTCCCGTACGTACTATATTTTCAATTTGGAAATCATTACATTTATTCCTTATTAAATATTTTCATTCATTAATGAATAAATAGTTATGTTGATAGTGAATTGGGTCAGACTCGAAGCTACTCGAGGCAGAAGTAAAATACTTACCATTTTGGCGACAACCATGCAATTCGAACTTGATACAGCACTTCCCGCTTATGATTGGTTCAAGCAGGGCAATCCGCACATACCTTGTTTCAATTTGTTTATGGAATACAAAGGTCTGTGGTTCGTCTATAGGACGAAAGGTGTCAACAAAGAAAGTCTGAAATATAACACACATAAAACAAAATAATTTGAAAGAAAGAAAATCGAAGGTAAAATACGCTAAAGATTTTTATTTCATTTCAATTAACACTAAAACATCTACGTCGAACTGTTAGAATTTGCCATTTGGTTAAAAGAAGACAGACACTCAACAAACCTTATTATTACGTAAATCAGAGGTATCCACTTCCGATGAATAAAACAAAGTGAAAGATCGAATTCCCATTGGTATGGTGTACTTTAAGTATGTACCATTGGTTATGTTCGTCTCTGTTTCATACCAATTATATATCGTTATACCATCCAGTAGTGTACTTTCTTTTAAATCTATCTAATAAACAAAATAAGTATAAAACTAATGTACATACTTAAACAAATTACAAAAAAGACAATTTAAAAAAATGTATAAAAAATGACAATGAAAACGATTAGTTATTCATTACCAAGAAATTTCTGAGAAAATAATCTCTTTCTGGAATCGTGTTCGTTGTTTACTAACCATGATATGGGAACTTGAATCCTTTACATTCGCACACCAACCAGAGTTATATGCATGTATGTTTGTGAATGTTATCTGATCCTTAGTAATGTGACCATCTGCCATTCCAAGATCTATCATACACATTTCATCAGTATCTACGATATACAATAAACACTCAAATACACTGTCATAATGGAACTATGTAAACATGTTTCTAGGAAGCTTAAAAGGTTTCTTGCCGTGGAATCTAATTCAATAATGTAATTATACAATATTTAGGGACATATATGACAACTGCTGACGTATGCAGATATAAAATATACCATGAACATTGCTTCAGAAAAATTGCTCTACTTACTTTCAACAGACATCTGTATGAGGATCATGTCTAACTCCATGTCGAAAGTGGGCATAATGAATGCGATGAATCTTCCCACTACGTGACTAAAATAGCATAAAAATGATTTATATCTATACACAATAATAATCAACAAATGGTTGTTTAATAAACGGGTGATAGATTGTAAGGAAAACGGATTCCCTCGAAACACCACATGCCATTAGCAATACCTTTAAATAGCAAACATTCCAAGGTGCCATGACGAAGACTTCTTAAACCTTATAATCTATCAATGAATGTCAACTGAGTACCTTTAACAAACATGATCTAGGGATCTAGGTAATCCCTGAAGACGAAAGTTTATCCAGCAACCTCTTAATGCCATTGAGGCATTTGTACACCACCATGAAAGCGCGATCATCATGATACTAGTACTTGTAGTTCACTGTGGACATTTAACACATACATGGGGCATTTGAAACGTACTAAAGACTATTTAAACAACTTGATCCAAGGTTATTAATAAAATATAATAACACAAGTAACACTTGCTCCAAAACAAACCCGTGATTTTGTAATACTGAGACCAAGGCGCCTATTAACATGCTAACATTCTTCGGTGAATTCAGAATTCAATTTCGGAACTTCCATTTTTAGTGTTGGGTAGTCTCATGGTACGATGTAATGTATTAACAACACCATTACGTATTTCAAATTGGTCTTAGAATAGTTGAAAGCTTATTGTAAATGGTACAATATCGAGTTACATCTAAACTGTATAACCAAATAGTGAATACAGAAAATTGGTAAATCGACGATTTATTTGACCCATTAATTTATAAATATTTACTTATTAAGAGATCTGTCTTGTGCCATTTCCAATCCACCATATCTTAACAACGTCTGTTTATCATTGCTTACTTGAACTCTGTATTTGTCGAGTGAGTAGTAAGGACTTACTGAAATAAATTGCACACATTTGGACCTTATTTGTGATACTTCAATCGCGTTTTATTTTAAAATGAAAGAATTAGGTTAACATGCTACATGACTACTTAACAACAATGTTTTATGTAAAGAATTTGACAAAGCGTTATAAGATATCTGAAGTGGTATAAACAGTGTTTCATAAGTCCGTTGACATTTGCTATAAATGTATCACATATGAAATCATACGATAAAACATAATTATCCACAGACAAACGTCAACATCTCTGTTTTCACTTGAGTTTAACGACGCGCCAACAGGCAGGGTCATTTGTCGACTTTCCAGCTTCGAATACGGAGGAAATACCCAGGCGTACACCTCGGTAGATCAAACGGCATTCCATCTAGCTGGACAGCTTCCTCACATATATAAGTTTTGACCCAGAGTGGATTCGAACTCATGGCAGCGACGATCAGATTAGAATTAGTCAATGACCATTATCATTCGTCCACGGTTGCCCCTCAATGTTTCCTCCATTCAGTGAATAAATTTTATTTACGAACACACAAGAGTAACAAATACGTACTATTTTGCCATCGTTGTTCAGTACTCATTACGAAAAAAAAACCATAAATATAAAATATTCAGACTGACCACCGATAGACAGGAAAGAAACTGACTAACTACCCATAAATAGAAAACATTTTGACTAACTACCCATAAATAGAAAACATTTTGACTAACTACCCATAAATAGAAAACATTTTGACTAACTATCTATAAATAAAAACATTTGGACTGACTAGCTATAAATCTAAAACATTCAGAATGACTACCTATAAATATGATTTGAACTATTTACCTATAAATAAAAAAACATTCAGACTGACTACCCATAAAATGTAAAACATTTAGACTGACCACTCGTAAATATAAGACATTCAGACTAACTACCCATAGATATAGTAAACATGCAAGCTGACTATAGCTCGACCATGTTTTTGAGCCGTGACGGAAGAATACAATTAATCAGCTTGGTAACCCCGTTTATTTCACCCCTAATAGGTATGAGGGGGCCTCGTACATAATTGTAGGGCTACAAATTTTGGTTATACAGTATCCGGTAACTACTTTTTCAATACTAGATACTCGTTGTCGTAGATTTTCAGACTTTCAAACGAGTTTATCGTTTGCGATTGATAAAATGGGTATCATATTTCCATGGAAAGAGAAACAGGTTGTTTCTCTCATTGGACTCAAAGGGTCAGCCATGGTGGAAGGTAGCCCGTAAAGTACTACAACAAAATGGCGGCCTGCCTATTATGTCAGAGGCAATTTCGTTATACAAACGCCGTGGAGTTCCGATTGGGGGTCGGGGTCATCCTACCTTCATACCTTATACTTAATTTCATAATAAATATCTACTACATAACTATTAAAATATGGTTATATACAATTTATAAAGTGAAATAAAGACAACAAAACATAATATTATCTCAGTCTTCTGTTAAAACACTGTCTGTGGAAATCTATTAGGATCATCTAGGTCAATCGGCAAACACATCGTAAGATGATTTCTTAATTGAATATACCACTTGGAGCTGTCACTCGTGTTATTACCCGTGTTACTCCAGAAAAGTGCAGAGTCCATCAAATCAACACTGTCCAGATGACTAAATAACGGTCTTCGAAACTCTACCGGAAGTTGAGTGGTGGCAAATAGAACAACGTTGTAATATATAATTGGATATAATTACAATGAACAAAACGTATTATTTCTGAACTAGCAAATTAAGTGTCGCATTTCCCGACGTATCCAAGAGGAACGAGTGGTGTATTGAAATTTGCTCGAAAATCACGTGTATATCGGAATAAACAACATAAATACATTATAAGTTTTGTTCGATGTATATACCTTTTGATGGTAAAACGGCTTTAATCAGAAAGCTTCTTCCCAGATCAATTAATACCGTGCATGTTGTGTTCTCAGAACAATCCAGAATATATAGTTGTTGTATGTTGTCTGTTAACAAGTGAACTGCAATACAAATACATTGGCTAAAATACTTGGTGTATATCAAGTGTAATTCAAAAACAGATCAGTTCTATATGACAGACGCCTTAGATGAATTTCATCACTGCAACTTTAAATTAAAGTGCATACAAAAGATTTCACTTTCCAACATAATACCTTCCCTTAAATTCCCGACCAAAACTCCACTCAACACAGTTTCAAGACCATATAAGCAATGGATGTCAAAATCTTCTCCAGGAGGATACCGCCTTTGAATTGTTTGAAACAAAACAACATGGGGTGGGGTTAAAGTTGAATAATGGAAACTTATCCTTCATTATTACAACAACAGTCTGTAAATTAACATTCAGTGCAGTTTCCCATAATTATGTAAATAATCGTGTTGACAAGAGAGAGATTATTAAACAATGTAAACTTAGTGATGTCATATTTCGAGTTATGACGTCATGTGTGACGAAGAAAAGAATTGCAATTTAATATGGCAAATGCGAATCGTAATTACTCGGGCATTGAGTCTGTTAGAAACACGCCTCGTACATAAGTGTAGGATTACACATTTTGGTTATGTAGTTTCCGGTCACTACTTTTGTTTTCAAGAATCAGTCTCAAAAACAGCAGACTTTCAAACGTGTTTATCGATCGCAATTGATACAATGGGCATCAAGTTCCCATTGAAAGAGAAACAGGTTGTTTCAATCGCTGGATTCTCAGGATTGAAAGTAGCCCGTATACAACAACAACAATATGGCGACCTGACTGTTATAGCCGCGGAATTTTCTTTAGACACTCACCGAATGTGCGCGAAGATTGGATTATATCTGATGATAAATAGGAAAGTACGTTTAAGTGCTTGGAGAAAGGATTACCATGATTTTTGTATTGTGTTATATCCCAGTTCACAACTGCTATGTGTCTCAGTTCGTAGTCTGAAAATGAAATTTTGAGCAGCATTTTAGTGACATTTATAACGACAAACCGTTTGACAATAGTTTAAGATATTGCGCCAGCTGTTGTGTCATGTATTGTGTCAGGTGTGTAAGGTATTGTACTAGCTATTGAATATATCAGTTGTGTAAGGTTTTGTACAAGCTATTGAATGTATCAGTTGCGTAGGGTATTGTCCAAGCTATTGAATGTTTCAGTTGTGTAAGGTATTGTACAACCTATTGATTGTATCAGTTGTGTAATATTTTGTACAAGCTATTGTGTCAGTTGTGTAAGGTATTGTAGAAGCTATTGAGTGTATCAGTTGTGTAATGTTTTATACAAGCTATTATATCAGTTATATAAGGTATTGTACAAGCTATTGGATTATCAGTTGTTTAAGGTATTGTACAAACTATTGTGTCATTTGTGTAAGGTATTGTACAAGCTATTGTATCAGCTGTGTAAGGTATTGTACAAGCTATTGAATGTATCAGTTGTGTAAGGTATTGTACAAGCTATTTAATGAATCAGTTGTGTAAGGTATTGTACAAGTTATTGAATGTATCAGCTGTGTAAGGTATTGTATAAGCTATTGTATCAGTTGTGTAAGGTATTGCACAAGCTATTGAATGTATCAGTTGTGTAAGGTATTGTACAAGCTATTGAATGAATCAGCTGTGTAAGGTATTGTATAAGCTATTGTATCAGTTGTGTAAGGTATTGCACAAGCTATTGAATGTATCAGTTGTGTAAGGTATTGCACAAGCTATTGAATGTATCAGTTGTGGAAGGTATTGTACAAGCTATTGAATGTATCAGCTGTGTAAGGTATTGTACAAGCTATTGAATGTATCAGTTGTGTAAGGTATTGCACAAGCTATTGAATGTATCAGTTGTGGAAGGTATTGTACAAGCTATTGAATGTATCAGCTGTGTAAGGTATTGTACAAGCTATTGTATCAGTTGTGTAAGGTATTGTACAAGCTATTGAATGTATCAGTTGTGTAAGGTATTGTACAAGCTATTGAATGTATCAGCTGTGTAAGGTATTGTACAAGCTATTGTATCAGTTGTGTAAGGTATTGTACAAGCTATTGAATGTATCAGCTGTGTAAGGTATTGTACAAGCTATTGAATGTATCAGCTGTGTAAGGTATTGTATAAGCTATTGTATCAGTTGTGGAAGGTATTGTACAAGCTATTTAATGTATCAGTTGTGTAAGGTATTGTACAAGCTATTGAATGTATCAGTTGTGTAAGGTATTGTATAAGCTATTGTATCAGTTGTGTAAGGTATTGTACAAGCTATTGTATCAGTTGTGTAAGGTATTGTACAAGCTATTGAATGTATCAGTTGTGTAAGGTATTGTACAAGCTATTGTATCAGTTGTGTAAGGTATTGTACAAGCTATTGAATGTATCAGTTGTGTAAGGTATTGCACAAGCTATTGAATGTATCAGTTGTGGAAGGTATTGTACAAGCTATTGAATGTATCAGCTGTGTAAGGTATTGTACAAGCTATTGTATCAGTTGTGTAAGGTATTGTACAAGCTATTGAATGTATCAGTTGTGTAAGGTATTGTACAAGCTATTGAATGTATCAGCTGTGTAAGGTATTGTACAAGCTATTGTATCAGTTGTGTAAGGTATTGTACAAGCTATTGAATGTATCAGCTGTGTAAGGTATTGTACAAGCTATTGAATGAATCAGTTGTGTAAGGTATTGTACAAGCTATTGAATGTATCAGTTGTGTAAGGTATTGTACAAGCTATTGTATCAGTTGTGTAAGGTATTGTACAAGCTATTGAATGTATCAGCTGTGTAAGGTATTGTACAAGCTATTGAATGAATCAGTTGTGTAAGGTATTGTACAAGCTATTGAATGTATCAGCTGTGTAAGGTATTGTACAAGCTATTGTATCAGTTGTGTAAGGTATTGTACAAGCTATTGAATGTATCAGTTGTGTAAGGTATTGCACAAGCTATTGAATGTATCAGTTGTGGAAGGTATTGTACAAGCTATTGAATGTATCAGCTGTGTAAGGTATTGTACAAGCTATTGTATCAGTTGTGTAAGGTATTGTACAAGCTATTGAATGTATCAGTTGTGTAAGGTATTGTACAAGCTATTGAATGTATCAGCTGTGTAAGGTATTGTACAAGCTATTGTATCAGTTGTGTAAGGTATTGTACAAGCTATTGAATGTATCAGCTGTGTAAGGTATTGTACAAGCTATTGAATGTATCAGCTGTGTAAGGTATTGTATAAGCTATTGTATCAGTTGTGGAAGGTATTGTACAAGCTATTTAATGTATCAGTTGTGTAAGGTATTGTACAAGCTATTGAATGTATCAGTTGTGTAAGGTATTGTATAAGCTATTGTATCAGTTGTGGAAGGTATTGTACAAGCTATTTAATGTATCAGTTGTGTAAGGTATTGTACAAGCTATTGAATGTATCAGTTGTGTAAGGTATTGTATAAGCTATTGTATCAGCTGTGTAAGGTATTGTGTAAGCTATTGAATGTATCAGCTGTGTAAGGTATTGTACAAGCTATTGAATGAATCAGTTGTGTAAGGTATTGTACAAGCTATTGAATGTATCAGCTGTGTAAGGTATTGTACAAGCTATTGTATCAGTTGTGTAAGGTATTGTACAAGCTATTGAATGTATCAGTTGTGTAAGGTATTGCACAAGCTATTGAATGTATCAGTTGTGGAAGGTATTGTACAAGCTATTGAATGTATCAGCTGTGTAAGGTATTGTACAAGCTATTGTATCAGTTGTGTAAGGTATTGTACAAGCTATTGAATGTATCAGTTGTGTAAGGTATTGTACAAGCTATTGAATGTATCAGCTGTGTAAGGTATTGTACAAGCTATTGTATCAGTTGTGTAAGGTATTGTACAAGCTATTGAATGTATCAGCTGTGTAAGGTATTGTACAAGCTATTGAATGTATCAGCTGTGTAAGGTATTGTATAAGCTATTGTATCAGTTGTGGAAGGTATTGTACAAGCTATTTAATGTATCAGTTGTGTAAGGTATTGTACAAGCTATTGAATGTATCAGTTGTGTAAGGTATTGTATAAGCTATTGTATCAGCTGTGTAAGGTATTGTGTAAGCTATTGAATGTATCAGTTGTGTAAGGTATTGTATAAGCTATTGTATCAGTTGTGTAAGGTATTGTACAAGCTATTGAATGTATCAGCTGTGTAAGGTATTGTGTAAGCTATTGAATGTATCAGCTGTGTAAGGTATTGTACAAGCTATTGTATAAGTTGTGGAAGGTATTGTACAAGCTATTGTATCAGTTGTGTAATGTTTTGTACAAGCTATTGAATGTATCAGCTGTGTAAGGTATTGTAGAAGCTTTTCTATCAGTTGTGTAAGGTATTGTACAAGCTATTGAATGTATCAGCTGTGTAAGGTATTGTATAAGTTATTGAATGAATCAGTTGTGTAAGGTTTTGAACAAGCTATTGTATCAGTTGTGGAAGGTATTGTACAAGCTATTGAATGTATCAGTTGTGTAAGGTATTATACAAGCTATTGAATGTTTGAATGTTTCAGTTGTGTAAGGTATTGTACAAGCTATTGAATGAATCAGTTGTGTAAGGTTTTGTACAAGCTATTGTATCAGTTGTGTTAGGTTTTGTTGAAGCTATTGAATGTTTCAGTTGTGTAAGGTATTGTATAAGCTATTGAATGTATCAGTTGTGTAAGGTATTGTAGAAGCTTTTCTATCAGTTGTGTAAGGTATTGTACAAGCTATTAAATGTATCAGTTGTGTAAGGTTTTGTTCAAGCTATTGAATGAATCAGTTGTGTAAGGTTTTGTACAAGCTATTGAATGAATCAGTTGTGTAAGGTATTGTATAAGCTATTGAATGAATCAGTTCTGTGAGGTTTTGTACAAGCTAGTGTATCAGTTGTGTAAAGTATTGTACAAGCTATTGTATCAGTTGTGTAAGGTATTGTACAATCTATTGAATGTTTCAGTTGTGTAAGGTATTGTACAAGCTATTATGTAAGGTTTTGTATAAGCTATTGAATGAATCAGTTGTGTAAGGTATTGTATAAGCTATTGAATGTATCAGTTGTGTAATGTTTTGTACAAGCTATTGTATCAGTTGTATAAGGTTTTGGTCAAGCTATTGTACCAGTTGGGTAAGGTTTTGTACAAGCTATTGAATGAATCAGTTGTGTAAGGTATTGTACAAGCTATTGAATGTATCAGTTGTGTAATGTTTTGTACAAGCTATTGTACCAGTTGGGTAAGGTTTTGTACAAGCTATTAGGCAATTGTGTCAGTTGCGCTATGTTTGTTTAAGCTATTGTGTCAGTTGCGCAATGTATGGTATAAGCTATTGTGTCAGTTGTGTATTGTATTGTACATGCAATTTTGTCAGCTGTGCAATGTTTCATTTAAGCTATTGTGTAAGGTATTGTGTAAGCTATTGTATTGATTGTTTTATAAGCTAATAAAGTTATTGGAGCCGGTATTGTATAATCTATTGTTCCAGATGTTGTATAAACTATCGTGCCAGGTATTACTGTGTTAGTTATATAAGTTACTTTGTATGGTTTTATTTAGGATGTTGATTTTAGCCATATGTAATTCACAAACTACTAATGATACAGAATTGTTTCATAAAAGTAAATATTTAACGTCCGTGAAATTCTGACAAATAACTTGTATAAAATGACATTATAATAAGGGGCATACAGTCTATAATCAGCAATTCTCCGACTAGGTCATATAACAATAAATCAAAGCGCTGCTAGCATTGAAGTATTTCGATGTGAGCAAAGCATGTTAATATTGTCACTTTAGCACATCTACATTTCAAACCAGAGTTGCTGTTTTTCTGTAATTGTGTTTAAGTACTAATGGAAAGTCAAGAACATTGTGTTTCAATTAATGATTTGTGGAAGCACTGTTGTATTTTATTCTGCTAGAGACATGGTAATTAGTCTGCATCAACGCAATGTTTCATAAAAATGACTGTGCCAATGGCATCAAAACATCAAGAAGGAAGATTACTTTGAATAATAATAACCTGTGCGTGTTTCATATTTGTGTCTGTAGCACATGCTTTTTATACACAGATGAGAATTGTGCAGCTAGTTTTTTGTGTTAAGTTCTACTAAGTGCAGCAATTCATTGTGAAACAACTTACACATTCATAAAACAGATTTACTTTTATGTACCAATTAATCTCTTATGTAACACTGACAGAAATCCATAAGAAGTAGGTATCATAACTTAGTGTGAAATACTGAGCACTCCATATATTGAGACAAATTGAATGCCTTCAAAAACTGGAGACAATTACATAAAATGATAGCAACTATATATTAGGCCAAAATTACTGTTTTGCTTAATAACATATTGTAACGTTCTTCGCTTATCGTCACACCAGATTGTCTGTGTAGATAAATAGAGAATAATAGGTTAGTGTCGTGGATGAGTAAGTTTATCTGGCAAGGCGGAGCCGAGCCGGATAAACTTTTACTCAATCCACGTCACTAACCTATTATTCTCTATTTATTTATTATTCAGTCACTAAAACGCAAAATTTAAACTGGTGATTTTTAATGTTAAGAATACCGGTAATCACTTTTATATGTATATAACATAAACTTGTATTAAATTTTGTTTAAGGTTAGAAGAGAGTAAATTATAAGTTCACCAATAACACTAACGATAACTAGCCATAGCTGGGGAATAAGGCTAGGGAACAGGCTAAGTTAAACATAATGATAATATTTGTTATGGATGGCAAGTAACATACATAATGCATCAAAATTATTGACAAATAATGACAAGCCATTCAATATATATGTTATAAATATTTATGTCAACCAAATATGCATAGTTTATCATCTGAACGAAGTTGATTTGCATTTTCAAAATCTAAACACACATTGTTAAAAGAGAACAGAAAATTGGAAATGCAGGATTGTTTGCCTAATTGAGAAAGGTACCGGTACTGGACAAATTGGGATTTTTTAAAAATAAATTGGGAATTTTAGAAAAACAAAGACATTCATATTATCAACTGCTCTTCTTTGGTTTTTATTTCAGCACTGAATGAATGAAAAAATCGCTGAAATGTATAAGATTAAAAGAACAAAAATTAACCTTCCGCTTACGAACATAGTTCCAATTTTTCAATTCAATGGCATAAATACAAATTTAAATATTACGTACATGTAAGTCAAAATCAGATGGCTATGCAATATCGTAAACGAGCAATACGAAACAGTCCTAAAAAGAAAAAATGTCAAAGGCCTGAAGGCATGAAATGAGATGAATCGTGTGATGCAGTGATATCTCTGAGTCGATACAAAATTTAAAACTGTATCAATAATTCTGTCCGAAACGAGGACCTAGTACTGTTTATTTAATAAAATATTAAAGTTCAAGGATCTTATTGCCTGTTTAACCCTTTACTTCATAGCCCTAGTCAATATACATACTGTATACTGATAGTGGATCAGATAAACTTGGTACACTGTCTTCAAACAGGTTATTTGGAAATGCTACTGTTTTGACACATGTCTACTTCATCGCTGGCTTAAAATTATACTAAATAATAATCCCATCAAATTAAAGTAAATATAAAAGTTGTTCATAATTTAATAACCTTTTTATGGTGTCATTTTTGTAACTGTGGGATAAATATTAAAGGAAATAAAGGGGAACAAAAATTGCAAAAAATATGTAAGCTAATTTTTGCCTTTTCTGATTCTTTTCTATTGACACCTAGTCATTTTATCACTTCATTGTCATGCTAAATAATGGTTTTATGATTTCTGAATTTTGCCTAATCTATTATATATAATTTATCTTACTTGCTATGCAAAAATATCTGATGTTAGGCAAGTATTTAGGGCAATATAATGTGTACAAACTGACACAAAGTCCGTGTTTTTTCCTTAAACATTTTCTTAAATTTGCCATTTCTGTTCACTATGAGACATACAATAAAAAATCTTAAAGCAAGAATTGTTATTGCGAACTCCACTATATTAACCACTAAAAATCAATACTTTACGCTCAAGATTAAGTGAATGTGCAACGGTGAAACTTGGCTCAGTGCCAGTGATTGACAGTGCACATTCAGGAATTTATGTCCAGCAATCATGGTCATCGTGACCCAGACAGAGTGTCTGATAAATGTGCCAAGTTCAAAGGATGTTTTTAAAACAATCAGAAGTTAAATGTGGTGGACTATATTTAAAATAGACTGATCTTCAATTGCAAGACCACCCACGTAGATTAAATCTATGTTCAAATACGTAGCACGTGCCAGGTAAAAAAATTGGAAGGGGGGTCATAAAACACCAAGGTGACGCATTATTTTGATGATTATACACTGGAAGTGTTCTGCCGACTTAATTCCATTGATGTCTGCATCAATTAACACCGAATTCGTTATGTTTTCAATTGTTTATCACACGCATTCGCGGCGAGTCTTTGTGACTTGAATATTGTTTTACATCAAAGACGAGTAAAGCGGTCGTATATGACTTTTACTGCATCAAATTTGTTTGATGATACGGAATAAAGGATAATATTTACGTATGTTTCGACAAATCTCCTAGCATAATTGATGTAAAAAATTAACCGTGTGCTCGCAGACTTCTGTGTTCATGATACGTCGAGTGATCGGCGCATGACTCGTTTTGTGTTTACATTTACTGAATAATAGACGAAATATTTTTGTTCATGGAATATTGGAAATAATACTTTTTCGAATAGAAAGGTATCTGTTTAATTTGAACAGCGAATTGATTTGGTTGATATATGGTCATATATTGTTCGTCAATAAATAAATCCGGTCCACTTGAAGATTAAATCTGATATGGATATTTGTCACACGTGTCCGCTGTAAAACAATGCGGCACCATAAAACTCTGGGTGACATTAAAATTTGATAATAATTACGGACCCATACTGTTAGCCAACTTAATGCCATTGATGACAGCATTAATTAGCATTAGTAACAGCTTCGATGGTATTTGCTTGGTGACTGTGTGTGGATAAGTGTTTGGACTGCGTGCAGTATCGCTCTATTAATTAGCGAGTAACGAAAAAGACCGAATAAGAACAACTATAACAAAACGTTATAGTTAGACGAATTACAAGCATAGGCACTCGATTCCGTGATTTTTAGACTTGATTTTTATCAAAATCAATTCCTTTGTAATCGTTGACTTATATTTGTCGCTGGACTCCATAACAGCTTGGTTAAAAGAATGCCACATAAAGGAAATAGTACGCAACTATATGGTATGTTTATATAGAAGTATCTGGAATCTTCCCCCAATTAAGTGTGTCAGATCTAAATACATTTCAAATCATTCTATTGTAACTACATGGAAAGAGTCATATATCTAAATAAGTGCTTGTCGGTAGATACATGAGATTTTCAAATGCGTAGAAATTAAAACCGGGTATTCACTGTCCAATAAAATATCTTGCTGTAAAAGTAGTTCTACTTTCGGTTTTCGTTCGATGGTTCAGAAAAATCTCCACGGACGTATTCATGCATTTGCAACAATCTACCATCGATGTGTGTGTTTTGTGCCTTTCTAACATTTCTTAATATTACAAAGCGAATTCTCATTAAATCGCATTCCGTGATATTCACACCAACTAGTGTTATTTTGATGACGGAATCGCTATTTATAGACTCACTCCCGCAGTGGCTAGTAGCAAAGCGTAACCGATGTTGGGAGTTTGATTTATCGAAGGTTGAATGTTAAAACTGCGGCTTAAGAATAATAATTCGAGTCGCTAAATACGAAAGTAAATTACTGGATACGTGCTTTTAAAATTTACTGTTTAAGAGTTCCTTTTACGCCAGATTATTTAGAATTACATAATCACGTCTGAATTTCATGCAACATCGGGTTAACTATAGGTCATATAGGTCTTACTCTACTTTGTCAGGACCTTTTTGATTTGAGTGACCCTGAATGTGTTCAATGCGACGATGTTCTGTTGTGTTAAAACCAGAAGAATCAATGTTTGTATTTACTGTTACTGAAGTGTTGTTTACTAGTTGTGTACAATAAAGAGTTTTTAATGCAATTAAATTGTCCTCAATTAATGTGCTAATCATTAACTTTCCAATATCAGGTTTTTTTCATTTTAAAATTTTAGCAAAGGGACTATAGTAAAGCCCTAGCTTATGTCATTTACCTATATGCATATGACCTGCATTACAATATGAATGAAAAATCGGTCCGTAATTTTAAATGTTAAAATATTTGTATGAGCTCGAACGATGTGGGTACACATTTCTCTCTTTTGTCTCGTATGGTAAAAATCAAGTCCGACAGTACTTTCAGTACTTTGATTATACGTTTACAGACGTTTGCAATTTCACCCATCAAACAATGCAAATCTGTCGAAAGAAAAATCTTCAATTGTTCCCTTATGTTTGACGGTAGTGACGAAAATAAGCGTGGGTCCCGGCTTTCCTTTTAATCTGCACGTGCTTTCCGGGAACCTTGCTTTCGTTGTAGTGTGCCCCAACTTTAAACGTTTTGGCAGCTTTTAGAAGGAAAGCCGAGACCCACGCTTATTTTCGTCACTACCGTCAAACGAAAAGATGGCGAGTTTACTACCTTGGTGTATTTTATACACACAATAAGGGAAAAATTGAAGATTTTTCTTTCGACAGATTTGCATTGTTTGATGGGTGAAATTGCAAAAGAACGTCTGTAAACGTATAAAAATCACGGAATCGAGTGCCTATGATTACAAGAAGCATTGGTTTAAGTTTTTTGTATGAAGTTGCTTTTTTCATAAAGGATATTGACCGTCTACTTTATTCATTCCTCCATTATGGAGAGTATAACATATTTACAAGTTATAGATAATACACAAGTTTTGACAATCATGAGTATTTGACAAATGAATACATTCATGTATATAGTTCACATGTACATGGTATTACCATACCACACATCAATGGAATAAAGTACACCCTAAATACTACCAAATCCACCATAGTCTGATATGATACAACCACATTAAACTTGCATCTAATGTTGTTTTCGATATTATGTCACGTTAACATAATAGAACGATGCCTACATTACTTA
The DNA here is from genome assembly GCA_964023205.1 of Lutraria lutraria. Classification (NCBI taxonomy): domain Eukaryota; kingdom Metazoa; phylum Mollusca; class Bivalvia; order Venerida; family Mactridae; genus Lutraria; species Lutraria lutraria. The sequence goes on from OZ026835.1 coordinate 33,183,361, forward strand.
CTTACGTTTCAACAACAGAGCAGACGAACAGATTCAGTCAAACATGACAGGTAACGCGACGAATAGCCAGTCCAATTATTGACCAATCAAAAATGACCGAAATCACCATTAGCCAATCAAATGGCCAAGATTTGCCAAAATAGCAATAGACACTACAGTAAGTACTCGCAAACAGCTATAATAAACAAATACTCGTAAGTATAATTCGTCAAGAAAAATCTAACCAATCATCTCCCTCGGATTACTACAATATTTACTATCAGTACACACGTATCAAGGAAGGATGACGTCATAATCCTCGTGCTGTATATGCTAATTTAGTCTGGTTCCTAGCTTCTATTGTAAACGTATAGAAGTCATCATTGAATTCATGGACGATGCGATGATAACTTGGTTCCAACCAGTCATTTAAAAAGTGGTTCATCGGGAAATTGTAATCGGCTGATCTAACGCTTATAGAGTGTAACTTTTTCTTCGAGCATGTCTTTATGTGTGAGATATTACATTCTGCATATTAAGTTGAGTATACAGAGAGGCAGGTAATGTAGACTATATAATATTATGCTAATTGCTGAACTACTTTTGATGATCAGATGGGAATCATAAATCAAAGTACTGAAAGCATATGGAACGGGAACAACTTTAACAACTGCATAGCGGGTGTAGAGAAGCGTTAGTAGTTTTTAAGTCTGCATCAAAATTCATGTGCGAACTATCGTTCGGATTCAAAAACTCACCCTACAAGAAGTTCAACTTTTGACTGCTTAACAGCAGAACCTTCAGAGCTTTGATAAGTTATTTGGTACCACATAATATATGAATTTTAATCATCATTATAGCGATCTTAAATTACTTAAGCAGAATATGGAGACAATAATACTTCAGTATGATCAGTAACTAAATATTACCACAAATATAGTTACAATATATATATTCATAAAATTATAATATCAAATAAAATTTACCTGGTAACTAGAAAATATCAATTTATTTAACTCTCATACATAAATGTTTTTATACAAGTACTATCATTGATGAAAAAGAGAATACCATTGCTGCAAACTTAATACCATGGCTGTCAAGAAAACTTACTACTCTTTTTTAAGCCATTGTTTATATTTAACTATGAGGCGGACAAAATCAGTACATCTAACAATCTTTAATAGGAGGAGGAAAGTAATGACAATGTACCCAATGCGAGGCTCGAACCCTAGACCTCTGCATGCTTGCTAGTCAGATCCTCTTACTTCAATGTAATACTAATAGGAGGAAAATAAAGTACCCGATACGGGGCTTGAAACCGCAACCTCCTACCTACAAGCCAAATGTTCTACCAACTGAGCTCATCAGAATGGTAAACATCCCAGCCAATTCATAAATACAATAAATACATCACACTGCTACACATCGTTCCTGGGAAGAACCGGAACTAGTAAGACTTAAATTCTAATTTTAACTACAATATTTAGTAAATTATACTAAACAGACGCGGTTGAAAAAGAAAACGCTCATAGCATGATACTATTTCTTACACGGTGCAGTCTAGAATATTGTTACACAAAATAACAGCTTAATATAAGTCAATTCACCGTGATCTCAAACTTTCTTGATTCCTGGCTAATCCGTTAATACAGGTGAACCGTTATTAGCAACTACCATGCGAAAGAAATAAAAAAATAAAAGCACTTTCACTTAAACTACATCCGCATGTACAAGATATCATAGTGAATACCCCAAGCACAATGCAAACTACGCAGCAAACGAAACTAGGAATCTATCATCCATGTAGGTCAACTACGATTATCAAGGAAAAAGCATATACTGTATATATATAATATACACAAGAACACATATAATTAAAAATATACATACCATTCAACTGCAAAATTGTTAGATTGTGTACGGTAATATGCTGTTATAACTTCTCCGAGTGAACTTTTTCTGTAAATAATATCCGCCTACTAACTGAATAATGGCGGCCTGATCAGGCAATCTATACATAACGTGACGTCACTACGTAGGGTACACATTGGACGGTGTGTTGTAATGCAGTGATTTGGTTGGCCGATAGGGGTCATTGTCGAAAGGGCGATTTCCAGACTGATATCCTTCCACGAAGTAGTTCGATGCGGATGCACATAAAAGTAGTACTAATTGGCAGCTGTTCGTCTCGTCCAGAAAAAGTGGACTATCTGGAATTTGTAGTACTGTATTTCGATGAATCATCGAAATACAAAAATGGTCAGGCTTGTCAGTGAGTGAAAGTCGCAGGTATGTTTTGAGTGCAAGAGAGAACTGTTTGAGTTCTAATCATGTTACGTCCGTGAATTATAAAATACGGATAAGGAAAAGAAATTAAATTAATTAGTTTTATCACTTACCACATAAACGTTCATCCGCACGATCATCACAATCATAGTAAGAGTTGCACCTCAACGATATAGGATAACATCTTATTTCATCACATCTAAATTTATCTCGGGCACATTCTGAACAGATATTTATAAAAATTCAATGCAGTAATATGTTCGATACAGTCATACATAGATATGTAAGGCATACATAATGCAGATTAAATAAAATACTGAAGTATTTGTTCTCCAGTGCAGATATTATTGTGTGATTACTTATTTCAGATGTCGTATCTTTATATTGCCCACCAAATTAAAAATTAGTTTTACCAACAAACATGCATATCTGTTTTCGTTTTTGACATGTCGGTCAACCGAAAATGCCTTTGTTAACTCGTTGTTTTAGTTTTACACAATGATAAGACAGGCTTATATCAACTTACCACAATCGTGTTCATCTGATCCATCGTAACAATCTTTCATTCTGTTACATCTATACCTTAATGGTATACATGTGCCATTATTACATTCAAATTCTCCGTCCTCACATTGTGTACGCTCTACGAAATCAAACGCATATACATTTTATGATTAACTGAAAGCCAGTGGGTACATAAAATCTGTTACACCCAAAATAGCTTCGTACTTCGTATAGTAATACCATAAGTTTATCAAATACGTTGCGATATAAAAGGCAATGAGTTCGTTTTATCAATGAGCGTACGTATACGAATAATTATGTTAATAGGGCAGAATCTATTTTTTTTTTAAATTAGTCGTTTTATCAGCGCGATCGTAAGTATGACCACTTTCTTACAAAAATGAAGAAAAAATTCGATCGTTCATTCAGAAAACCGGTTTCTGATACATGTGTAGTAGGGTCAAGTGTTGCCGCGACTTTATTAATATTCTCCATTAACCTCATCATTAATCATTAAATCATTTATTAACTAACATTTCAAACTGTATGTCATGATCTCATTACAATGATTTACTAATATTCGTTTTATTTCAGAACACTCACAACACGCATGCGCACCATCCACTCCCCGCATTAACGATAAACTTTTAAAGAAGATAGACGTGTTTGATTCAAATGATATTGTTACGTCACGTCGATTGTTGCCTGACGATAGGCTACAATTGGCGTGACGTAACAATTTCATCTAGGTTATTCATGATGTCCGAACCTTACTACATTGCAATTTTGTGAAAAATAATGCGTGATGGCATATTATGTTTGCCTTTTATCCTTGCTTGTTAATATCTCCACAAAGCCAACATGTGATTCATTAGTTTATAAAATCTACTTCCGTTTACCAAAAGTACAAAGAAATATATTTGGGGGCCAAAATTACGGATGAAAAAATTATGACGGCAAAACCCTTTAAAAACTTATATGAGCTTATTCCGCAGATAGAGAGTTTGAAGTTGTGTATTTGAAATTACAATAGCGGTATGTTTGAACCAAGTATGCATGTAAAACGTCGATTTCACGCCTCTGACATTAGACGTGGTGTTGCTAGGAAACGGGACGGAATGCAGAAAAAATAAAACGAATAAAATTCGAAGAACATGCTATACTACCATTGTGCAAAATTTCAGAACAATTGGAGAAAAATCGCGTTTGACCCATGACGTCGCTGACTACCTTTTAAAGATCAAAGAAATACCGGTACGTCGTATTTTAACAACGTTAAATGTTCAAATCTAATCTGACTCTTGTGGTTTTTTGTTTGTTTTGTTTTCTTTACATTAACGCATGTTGTTGTCAATTTACGAACACTGGATCTTGCGAATCTTTGCATCTGTTTACTTACGAAAATATTGATAAATGCACTTATCGTTTATAATTCCAAGCAAAAACTGTGTATTGTTATTTCAACATTAAGTTTCATAGAATATCAACAGTACTTTTGAAACATCAGACAAGTTATGTTATGTACGGATTGCCTCTCACACGTGACAAACAAAAAACAATTTCATCACATACCGCACGAGTATTCATCTGTACTAAATATACAGTCAGGATATGAATCGCATCTGTACTCGAGTGGAATAAATTCCCCATAACCGCAATCAAATTGTCCCTGTTTCCATTCTGAATCTTCTACAAATACATGTATAAACAAATGAAGATGTGTTCCGCATGTACGCATGACATGATAAGATAAAACAGAACAGAATATATTTTTATTTCCTAGTGTACTGTAATGCATTCTTCGTTTGTTATTGAATTCATGTTTTCCAGGCCGTCTATGGGTACAAACATACCAACATGACGTATTATCAAAAACTTAAACGATGAACTCGAAAACAGAAATCTCTTTTATTCTCTCATTACATGTACAAAGCATGCAAATAATTATGAGGTATTAACAATACAGTCAAGCCTGTGTAAGCGACCACTTCCGAATATAGGCCGAACAGTAAATAAAGGGCATATTTCTAAAAATTCGCTGATAAATTATAATATAACGACCTCCATAAAAAGGTCACCTGTCAATAAAGACCACAATATGTCTTTCCTAGGGGTGGCATTTGTTCGTAGGTTTAACTGTATACCAAACAAACAAACAAACAGAGGACTCATGAATAAGCTTCAGCAAAATAAAACAAATGAACATGTTAGATTTATTTCTCACCACATTCTTCTTCATCGGATCCATCCATACAATCTACGTAGGCGTCACACCTATACAACTGAGGAATGCATACTCCATCGTCACATTTAAAATCTTTCCGTTTACATTCTGCATTTACAAAAAAACAGTATATCACCTTGAACTAGCATATAATTAATTACAATCAATATGTTCAAAGTTCAACGTTTATTGGCATGAACAGCAATGATAAATTGCCTTTGGTCATTTACAGTATATTTTGATTTTATGGCAAAGACATATTACATAGTTAAACAAGTATAATACAATTGATTAAACAATGAATAGAAATACAAATTTAATGTATACAGAAAAACAGTGATCATTTGAATAAATTTTGAACAGAATATGCAAATATGCAAATTTCTAGGGTATCTTTTCTTTGATTCATAGCACAGTCAAAATATTTTGCTACTTTAACGATTTTGATTTTATTTTTTGATGACAATAATGTGGAAAATTTATTAATATTAGGCCAGGAAAAATGTCCTAAAAATCTTTTTTAATAAAAAGTGGTATTCCGATTCAACAACATTCACAAGGCGTAATCTACATGTTCTATTTTCCTTGTTGATTCCACCCTATCGCCCAGTTTCTATTTCTTATTTATGAGAACTCAGTCTAAAGGAACTAAAATATGTTCAGTCTGTAATTATTTAGTACGGTTAGATAATCTTCAAACTCAAAGTTTTTTTATAAAGACAATAATATTTTAATGTAGTTGTATTTTTAATAGAATCATCCTATTCCTGTATGAATTGATCACGCAATTTTTGTTTAAGTTGGGGCATATAATTAAGATTTATATTAAAGTTATTTCTAATGTTCAAAAAACCTAAATGGTCAATGATAGAGTTTATACTCGTACGGGAGGCCCAACTGTTTCTGATATTTTGATTAGTTAGGTTAAGCATCATATTATGCATTGGAGTAACATGATTTCATAATTTTGTGCCAAAATTTAATTGATCTTTCTTTAGCCAATATTGTGATATTGTTACCATCCCTTAACCCTTGTAAATATTTAGCTTCATAAATACTCGCCTAGTTCTGTTGTTAATTAATAACCAATTTATCATTCGCTCTCTGAATTATCCTATACTGTTGGTGTTCTGGCATTCTGATTTATCAACTCTTAACCCCTAAACCCCGATAAGCTCCAATTTCGCCGTTTCTTGGGAGTAAATGTGGGAATTTTAGCAAATATTAATGACCATTGTTCTCAGAGCAAGTTTTTGGCCAGACGATCAACATCTAAAAAATTTATAAAGAAATAAAAGTTATATACAAATTTTCAAGTGGTTTGTCCACGGAATTTTCAACTAATGAAATAATTTAATCTGAAGAATTGAAATCTTCATGTATTGCTATAATTTAGTGCATAGCATAAATATTGGATATTCCACGCTAAAGGGGATTTTTGAATAGTGATTAAAGATCCCAAGAGGGGAGGTTTTTTTCTTTAACCGACATAAGAAGCCATTTATGAGCATACGAAGTAATAATTAATCACCATAAGAAGTTATACCCAATCTACGCAACAAATTAGTTCCTATCAACATTCAGAAGTTCGATGGATACATTGTATCAAGAACAGTTTTGATTTTTTGACATAATTATTTCCAGAATAGTGGTTATATTTCTGGAAGTGTATCAAGTTCCAGGACAGTGTTATATTTCTGGAATAACCTTATCATTCAAGAACAGTGTTAAATACATAGATTAATCTACAAGCGTTTTAAATTAACTTTACATTATATGATGAACGTTCATGGATATTTCTGTGATTTCTAATAATTTGATTGTTATTAATTGAATTGTTTTCTTTCTTTTATATGCTGGTTTGAAAGTCCCGTTATTTTCATTATTATGTAATCTAGTTATAATTATGTTAAATTCTTTTGATATCTTTTTGTAAATAGATTTTCGAAAACTTTAAATCTTGTTCTGTTACTCAATAAGGCATAGTCCGTAACAATATATACATATGATAATACTGCGGTTGAGTGCGTATTGATGAACATGCATATTAAAATGGTGTCTTATGAATTTACACTACATAGACTATATTTAGCCTTCATTTGCGAATTATAACTAATGCTCGACAAGATAAAGGCTGGCAGAGAATTGAGTACCATAAAATAACGAATTTATATAAATACAGGCTAGCAAAAACATTACAAGTTATACAGTAGGACATGGTAAGCATTGAAGAGGAGTATAACAGAGTAACGTAAATACGTGTTGTATGTTCGTTTGTTTCATCAGGTTTTACGCCATTTTCAACATTATTTCAGCCATATCGTGCGGGGCGGTTATCCTAACCAGCTTTCCTGGACTTCATTTAGGCCTTAACCAGTACTAACCACATTCTATCCTTAAGCTTCTGCCAAGCTACCCCACATAATTTAGAGGACAATTTAACATAGGATGTAATATCTTCAGTCAAATTTGTCACGGACAGTGTGAGCCTCGCCTGGGGTTCGAACTCACAAGCTCTCGATCAGTAGACAAACGCTCTAACCACTGAGCTAGCCAGGCGGGCGAAAATACGTGTTAGAGAGGTAAGAATGGTAAAGAAATGTAGTGCGACTTTACAGGAAATGGAGAAAAGTGCATCAACGACAGGCCAAGGAATAGAAAGGAATGATGCAATGTCGGGTCAAGGAATATTAAAGATTGCGACAGACAACTTACAAGTTGAGAGAAGTTACAAAGACATGTTAAAAACAGAAAAGAGTGTGATAAAACAGTACAAGAATAGACTGTTCAAGTGTGATAAAGTAGGACAATAATAGACTGAAGTGTGATAAAAAAAGGAGAAGAATAGACTGAAGTGTGATAAAACAGGACAATAAAAGAATGAAGTGTTATAAAGCAGGACAATGATAGACTGAAGCGTGATAAAACATGACAAGAATAGACTGAAGTGTGACAAAGCTGGGCAAGAATTATAGAGGAGTTAATCAATGTAATGACTAGATTTAAATGTAAGAAAAATTGACAATGGAATAGAGAGGAGCGCGATAAAAATATGATAATAATAATGTACATACGTATGGCATGAGAAACGATTGATTGGAAGCTTCAATCATGTGTAAACAAATGTAATCGATTATGTTCACTATTATATGATATTTAGCAATCGCTGTCTATTACCGTTCCATGCTTCCGGTTGATAAAAACAGAACTGGAAAATGTTTGATACATTTGAAGACGCCATCTGTGAGGGAACTAGTGATATACTCTCCGGCCATACACTGTACGTGTCAAACACAGGACATGGATGATCCTTATGCTGAAAAACAATACGACAAATTGTTAGCTTATATAAATATAGAATCATTTACTAATGCGCGTTTTTGTTTCTGGTTATGCCCGACCTATTTCTCCAGGTTTTATGACAGGCATATTTGTAATGTTTAAGCCACAAGTTTAAATACAATGTACCCCATGCGAGTTGTTAGTTATTACATAATTGTACACAAACATATCTACAACAGATGTATAAGCAAATGAGTACGATCACCAAAAAAGTATAGAAGTGCAAGATACCTTAAGCAATATGAAGGCCGATCCATCGGTGTTAATTTCTTGTATGATGTCCGCATCAGCCGATTTTTCCCGGACACATTCTTGGATGGTAAATATGGCTTTGGAATTGAAATAATGTAAAAATTGGACAGAATATTTCAGAATAATATCAAAGACTAAGTTGTCCAACAACATCAAATACCGATTAAAACTGGCTCGAATGTTTTTTCAGAAACGTTATCTAACACGACATTCTTCAGTTTAAGACGTTTCCTAGAGTTGCCATTGCACATTCAAAATGAGCAAATGTATTTCTACAGGAAAAATACTTAGTATTTAACCATTTTATTATTGCTTAAAAAATGAGTTGTTTTCATAATAAAGGTAGGTAATAATTTTACTAAATGTTTGTATAAAAGTAGCATGACTTGGTATGCATTTCTTTCTTTTATTTTAAACTACATATGCTAAACTATGTTCTGGAAAAATAAAAACTTTTTCCGAGCTAAAATGTTCAATTTTTGGTAATTTTGCATGCTTCGGGCATTGTTGTTTGTAAACAAATTTAATAATTTCTTGATTATTATCAAACATGTGTCAGTTTTTACATTCTGTAATAGTTAAGACACCTTTGCTACGAGGATATGAAAAAGAATTACTGAGTTTGTGATAATATCTAAGGTTTTATGTTATTTAATGTTTGACATCTTTGCATCAATTCGAGATAGAAATATATTCCAGATTAGAAAGAAATGCGATACTTGGACTTTTGACGTGCAAACACGTCACAGTGATTTATACGGAATAATTTATTGTCTATACATGCGTTAAATATTTAATCAAACCACATGTTTAAAACACACAAGCTCACGTCTACAATTTTGGTAAGGTTTACTAATGACTAATAACTTACTGATTCATGCGTATAGGAAGGGTATATCAGAAAAAAATAAGTAACGTACTTTTTTCAATTTTGTCCGTATTTACTGTAAAAGATGGAAGATATCCATTTTCATCCCATTTCTTGACGGGCGGCAGTATCAAAGTGTGGCCAACAGTATCGAATCCTGCCAACGATGAAACAATGTTATTCAAATGGAGCTGACGTTTTTTATGTGTTTTGCTACGAATCCATTTTGTTCTATATATTCCTCTATTGACTTCAGAAAACAGACCATCACTATGCCTGTTCTAGTGTATGAGCTCCTTACAAAGGTCTAGCGCTAGAAAATTGGCATTTTAAATCACACACGTGGCATATAAGTTTATATTATGAAAGCGCTAATCACACGTGAATCAGTTCGCACGGATATAACATACTCGTACGCAGTTCTCACGCAAGTGTGTTACCTATTTAAATACAATTAATAAGAGTGATTTATTTTTTTACTGTGTTAATCATCGGAATATAACAGTTTAACGTTTGTCTCTGATAGTATTTGTTTTACCGATGTAGCTGTTACAGAAATTAGAAGAAGACACCAAGCACATACTTGTCCTTACCGAACTCTATGTAACAGTACCGTATGGTACGGGTTTTATTGTCGGAAGGTTTGTAAGGATTATCTCCCTCATCGCTGATGTCATGTGCTTCTAAAACTTTAAGATTAGTGGCTACTTTCATTTTATTACGGACTGTTGGATTATATAGCGACAAGGAAGTATTGTATTGTTTTTTAACAATTTGATGTATTTTGTATTTTATTTATTTTTGGAATTCACTAAAATATTGTAAGAATTAATCGATAAGGATTTTTTTTCGACCTTGCTGATAATTGTTACTTTTGCTTGTAGTTTTTACGGAGGAGATTAAGGAGAATATATAATATAAAATTCTAGGACTCCTGTAAATCACTTGTCGATATATACCAACAAATTATGGCAAACAACGTGGATTTTAACGGATGCCAGTTACATTCTTATCATTAAATGTATGTGGCTAATCCTTCAAGACTAAACGAATGTAATTGATACTTAGTGATTAAATGTATGTGACTCAAACTTAATAATTAAATGTATGTGACTCAAACTTAATAATTAAATGTATGTGACTCAAACTTAATAATCAAATGTATGTGACTCAAACTTAATAATTAAATGTATGTGACTCAAACTTAATAATTAAATGTATGTGACTCAAACTTAATAATTAAATGTATGTGACTCAAACTTAATAATTAAATGTATGTGACTCAAACTTAATAATTAAATGTATGTGACTCAAACTTAATAATTAAATGTATGTGACTTAAACTTAATAATTAAATGTATGTGACTCAAACTTAATAATTAAATGTATGTGACTCAAACTTAATAATCAAATGTATGTGACTCAAACTTAATAATCAAATGTATGTGACTCAAACTTAACAATTAAATGTATGTGACTCAAACTTAATAATCAAATGTATGTGACTCAAACTTAATAATTAAATGTATGTGACTCAAACTTAATAATTAAATGTATGTGACTCAAACTTAATAATTGAAAGTACTTAACTAAAACACATCAGTAAAATGTAAGTGACTTACACTTGGTGCTTGAATATATGTGACTGAAAAAAAAATGCAAATACCTGATGGACAGTCGGTGTTTGCATCGAATATTCGAAAGTTTGCATCGGGCCACGTGTCATTGTTGCTCGTATTGTCTGTGTTGTTCTTTCGTTGACAGAAATTTATGGTCATTTTATACTCTGAGAATGGACCAAACATATGACTTTGTGATGATGGCCACGTTTTCTCTGAAAGTAAACGTCGACATCGAGTGCTATTTCCATCAGATGTCTCATTGAAATTGTCACACTGGTTTCTAAGTGTATGTGATAACATGAGTTGTGGAGTCTGCCAAGTAAATGACAAATATCCTCTCTTCCATTTACCTCTTGGACAACCATGATTTGACATTAGTAGTGTATAGGAACCACTAGGCCATTCATCCTTTTCTAAAAAGCATAGATATATACCAATGTTATCATTGATTTTTTACGAGTCAGTTTAAAGATTTGTAATTTTGAAATATTGGAACTTCGATATACAGTGAAGCCTCTCGAAAGCAAACCCCTTCGGGAGTAGCAAAATTATGTTGTTACTTAGAGGTTTTGACGTGAAAGATGTCCAATCTGTTTCAGTACCGACTGAAATGAACAAATTATGTTTATCATAAGCAACATAGATGAACGACTACACATATATTGTAGAGATTGGGAGACAATCGGCCACAAATGACGATCACGATCGGCGATTCCGTTTTTCTCCAGACAGACAATCATTTGTTTTAAAACTTTTGGATTGTTCTGGCCAAGTCAGATGAATCATCTTCCCTTTTGTGCTTATATTGTTACTGGTTTAATTCAAGGGAAACATAATACCCTCAGCAATGTACCTCTGAGCATAGATTATAACACGTTCAGTCAGTTAGAGTTTCATTTTATAAGACAAAATTTTCTAGAACTTGTGCATTAGTAAAAATGCTAAGTCATCGTATTTCATTCGCATTCAAATGTACGAACTGTTCCAGAGTACTTTTGGTTCCATTTAATCCATGACATTGACCAATTTTTGCAACAAACACGATAATCAACAATATATGATTTTTTTCATACCATATTTTAAATCCGGTACATCCGAAACAACCCATTCACCATCTTGAAATGATAACAGACTGTAGTGGAAGTCGTCATCCTCGGAGGAAGAACTCACTAATTACAAACAACAAAACTAGCAAGTACAATAAAACATTTACAAATCAACATCTTTATAGCTAATGTAATTATACTGATCATTAAAACACTAAAATACAAAATATTGGTAAATAAACCCAACTGAGGGTTCCGATATTGTACAAAATTAGTTGAATAGTGGCCTCAAAGGTGTAAACAAACTGTCGCCATCTTGTATTCCATTTATCGTAGCTCATTTGCATAAAAGAGCTTACATTGCATGTATTTAAAAATAGTTTATTCGTAAGATGAATATTATACATGTAGTTGGAAATTCATAAAACACATTTTTTTCTTTGTTCTCTTTGTGATAGAAATCGGGAACTATTTTAAATTGTGCTCAAAGGATTATAATCAAGCAAAGTATACACATATACGTCTATGTGATTGAAAGAACGTGCATTGTGTATTAAGTGTACTAGACTATACTGGTGTAACACACCATTATGTTAACATGGCTAACCAAGGGAAACAACCGGTAACTTTAAATGATGTTATTTGTCATTATCTACTCTTCAAACATCGATAGAGGCAAGTAAGAATGATCTTATTCATGAAGTAAGGAGTGTACAAACATATTAATCAAGTAAAAAAAAACAAAGAACACGCAGTCTGATTTTCTGAAATCAATCGCATACAAGTTAATTGGTATGGAAGCTAGAACTCGAAGAAACAACTTTATCTTTAGAGGTTTTATAGAGAATTATGGTGAAAATTGTTGTCAAATATTGCATGACATATTAGAAATTGTTTTGACATAGATCCTGACCATGTTTATATAGCGAGAGCACACAGACTTGGACAGCGAGGTCCACGGAAACAATTTCAAAGGAGACCAATCATAGCAAATTTTCGAGACTATGGAGTCCTGGAACAAATGATGAGCAGTGTATGAAGGCTACGTGGTACAAACATTTCGATTGATTACGACAATCCGAAGGAAATACAAGAAGCTTGCTCACGTCTTTAGCCGTTGTTTAAGTCATTAAAACATGAAAACCCAAGGTCCATGGTGCAAATCGTATATCGGCAAAATTCATACAAGATGGGTCACTTATAAGAGACGAACTACCAGAATTGGGCCGATATGTGAGTGTTAACAGGCTGACTCAACTTAATCAGTTAGAAATTGTTAAAACTCATTTTAATGAAAAATCACCAGAAATTGTCGGAAATACCTGCAATAATCAATGTATGAATGCGGAAAATGTTCCAGTGAAAGTTGGATGACAAAACAACCAATGATTAGTCCTGTATCTTTTGTGCCACCAATCAGCGCGAACATAAATCTCACACAATCATCGGATGATGAATCAACAATCAGCGCAGATAGTGTCGGCAAATACAGAATCTTCATTTAGAAAACCACAATCAAGTAAAAACATGAGTGCCAAAGTGAGTGCCAATATTATATCATCGTTGGAAACTAGTCTGAATTCATTAGTGTTAGTCTACTAATCCAACCATACATCCAGTGAATGATAGTTGATCTATACCTGGTCGGGCACATACATCTTGACCAGTGGCCAGATTTAAAAAACGAACTCAATCTGCAGCTCCTTATAGGAGAAAAAGTGTTAGTAAAGGCTCGGTCACAACCCACTCTGCGTGTTTTAAGTCCGTACGTTTTTTGGGGAGGCCACGGCCGCCGCGTTTTTCTGACAACGTGGGAAGGGAGTGGCAAGAGCAGGGGAGAAGTACGTATATGCACGTCACTCGCACGGTTGCGTAAGGTGTACGCCACGCCTGGTCATTATCAGTTGCGCGCATTGCACGTTGCACATGTGGTGAGTTACACGAGCTCTCCACGTACTATCGTCGTGCGATTGCCACGTTAACGCACGAAGGCCGTACTTGCACGTGTTGTTTGCGAACTGTGTCCTTTCTCACTCGTGAGTACTGGGGTAAATACGTAGCCCGTCCGCAGGCCGAAAGCAGCGAAAGTTCCTCGTGCACGAAAAGTGCTACGGCGTGTCTGCGTGCATCCAAATCCGTACGGAGGCGGTACTCACCACGTACGGATCGCAAAGCTTTGCCACGTTTTTGCAAGTAGACAGCACGCAATTACAAGTACGACAGGTTGGGACCACCGCTTCATGTACTAAAAGTGCAACGGCGTTTTCTGCGTGCTTCCAAATTCGTACGGAGGTGGTACTAACCACGTACGGATCGCCAAGTTATGTCCACGTTTTTGCATGTAGACAACGCGCAGTTGCAAGAACGACGGGTTGGGACCGGCGCTCAAGACTAGTAGTGACAGTCCACATATTTACCTGAATCCAAACAAGGAAACGTTTACAGTGGTGATCATGAGTCAACAAATACTGGGATTTCCAATACACAGTCAGGTATATCTATTAATAGACAATCATTAAACGATGGACAATGTAATGATAATGGAGGACGGGAAGGTCACGCTTCGATGTACACTGTTAAATGTCCAAGACGTACAAATAAATAACTTTCAACTGAATTGAATACTTTGTTTGATACTCATGATATTGTTTTATTAACAGAAACATAGACACATACGGGTGGATAATTTCGAATATTTTGTTTTGAATAGAACTGAAAACAAACAATTAAGTAAACGAGCATCTGGTGGATTAGTGGCTGCGTTTCGCTTCCGCTATGTGAATATCGCTCTCCGATTTGTTAGTTCATTGTCCGGTTATCGTATTAAACATCGATTTTATAATTAATTGACGGCGCTCTTAATAGGTTTCAAGAAAGTACCATGGGGTTGCGTAATCGATTTGGGAGAAGCTGGTTATTTAAAAAGTATTTTCTTTCTTTTCATCCTTTTCGGAACAACTTGATTTGACCTGTACGTTTCCATTAAGTGATAATAAATGTCAGAATATGAATTAGAATATATTTATGTGTTTAACCATTACTACAAAGCTTTGGAAATGTTTATTGTATATTTAATAGCTTGTCCCCAAACGGTTAGGTTACGCTTTTTTATAGGTTCGTTCCTAAACCTTACTACCCCCAATCCACCAATGTCCCGAAAACTGTTTGATGACTGTTTTCTAAAAAACAGTTTTAAATTTAAAAATCAACTACATTTGTTTTTCTGTTGTTCATACAAGCCTGTATGATGGAGAAACTGTAGTTACAATGACCAAACTATGCAAATGTGCATGGCCTTGTAAACCTCGTCGCCTCTCGTATTAAACTGATTCCCGTTGACTTATGTGTACTTTGGTACACTGCAACATGGAACGGGAACCAGTTTAGCCTGGCTAAAAGTTTTACGGAACATTGTTGTGAATGTCATATTTCAATTTCTTTGTTAGTTGTCAATCCTACAGTTGGTAAACTTGACATGTTGTAATGTTTGTGACTCACCAAGTGACGTAGACTGTAAACATTTTTAACTAAGAGTCAATTCATGTCTTAAAGAGACAATGCTAATATGTTTGTTGTTCTGTTATTTCAGTGTCCTCCGGTGTCAGTGAACTTGCCAGTAAAATAATGACATCACCATAAAGGTAAAGATTTTGAACTGTGGTATGGTATAGAACCATCAGAATGTTGCAATAAAGGCAATGTGCTTAGCAAGTCAGATTTTAGCAGATCATGTAATTTCAAATGGTATGACATACTTGAAAACCAGTTTTTTAAACGGAACAACCCATTCTTGTTGAATATTTATTGGTCGTTGTTTTACTTACAGAAAATAAGAAACACTGAAACTATAAAGTGTTACCAGTTCTTTGCAGCATTTATAGCATGCCAATGTAGTAAGAAAGCAACTACTAATGTCTAAGTTTCAAAATTTGGTGAATGTCTGTTAAAAATAAGCCCACATATCTTAAGCTGCTGAAGCTGTAAACAGTAACTAATTAAAAACAGTAATATTGTATGATAAAGATTGCTTTGCATGTATTACTTATAATGACATGGTGTTGTTAATTTCCAGCTGTTTTATTTTGTCAAAGCACATTTCTTCAATTTTTAAATTGTAATGAGTTTATTTCTTTCCACTATTATCTATATGATATGTCTGAATTATTTGTTGCATTAATATACATTTTAAAAAAAATATGTTAAAAAATGTAATACTTATTTATTTTTTCTTCTTTTTGAAGGTGTGGGAGAATATTGCTTTGTACGTGTCGGTTGGTTTTTGTGTCTAATGTATGTTGTTTGGTAGGTTGACCAAATAGTTTTCGTTCAATAACAAGACGGCACAGCAGTTTCCTTACAATTAGTAAGTTGTGAACGGTTGGGCATATGGTCTTCAAACTTTAAAGCTTTACATCTGTAGTAGACCTGTATACATAGTTCCCACATCTACAATATTTACCTCACTTGGTGGCCATCTTCAAAGGCGAATTTGACCAGCATTGGTAGAAGATATTTGTATTTTTGTTTTGATAATTCTCGATGTATAGGATATTCATATGTGACAACTTTATTTCATTAAAGCTGATGTGCTTATGGTTTTAACAACTTTATGATTAAGTTATCTTTTATAAATTGAGTTGTTTGATTACTACCTTTCTGACTTTCTTCTATTAAGCACATAAGTAACTTTCCATCAAAGATGGCTACCAAGCGAAGTTAATATTGTAGATGTGGGAACTATGTATTGATTTGAGGTCATAAGGTCAAAGGTCAAGTGACCTTTAACATGAATAATTATTTTGCTGCCATGGGATCATACATGTTTAACAAACATCTCTTTTTCCATACATGCTGGTTTTTTTGTTGTTAGCTCATCTGTCACATAGTAGCATGATGAGTGGTTGTGATCAACTTTTGTCCATACATGTGTATTCCATTTATACTTTAACCAAACCTTGAAGAAAATTTGTCATGATGATCATCTTTAAAATCAAGGTCAGTTTGATATTGGGTCATATGGGCATAAGAAATAGAATGACTTGAACAGGTTACAATTTGACACAATCTTTATCAAAATTATTCACAAATTATTATTTCTGTAGAATAGCATTCTATCAGTTCAATCAATTTGGTCTGAATATTTATCTTCAACAGGGGAATCTCGTAATTTTTTGGTGAAAAAGTAAGTCACATGTTTGAATAGTAGAACAACATTGTGAACATACCAGAGGTCATAGAATATATTGATCCGACCTTTAGCAAACTTTATCATACTGTTCATTTAATATATAAAATCTAGTTCAAATTCATTACTGGCTAATGTAAGGTCAGAAGGCAAAATCAAAGTAAAAGCTTGTTCGCGCTGTAAAGGTCACGTTATAAACCCTATGACTGATCCTTGTGCAAACAAATATTATGCTTGAACAAAACATGTGCGCCGTCTTTGATGCTTTGCATCAAAATTAGTCTTGTTCTTTTATGAATGATTGATCCTATTCATGCGTCCATTTAGATCTTACATTACTTTCAATAAACGTTTATTGAAAACCTCTAGTTGATCGTTTTAATGTTTTATGCATTACTTGTGTGCTTTTGACACACACAGATAAGTATTTGATCTGATTGTCATTACTTTATTACATTAATTACCGATACAGTTTTTTTTCTTTTCAAACAGAATTCCAAAGGTGAATTATTTCAATAAAGAACGCCATCGGCTGAAAACATCACTAATATTAAAATTTCGAGCCTCATGTAATATTAATATATGTATTCAAATTGTACTATTTTGAAAAGTGTTTTTTTCTCTGTTTGGTAACCTGTCCACATTGATTAAAATAGTATTCATTTTATTAAAACATGCCCAATTAATACATAATTCATTTTTCTTTGTACATTAACGTCGCACCAACATTCAGGGTCATTTGGAAACTTTACCAGCTTGAACGGCGGAGGAAGTCTATATGCGTACACATGGATACAAAAATTGACAACCTGTAAGCCAGCGGCGCAGCTTTGTTGTCGCACAAACGAATTTGGACACAAGTGTGAAAATTTGTGCAAATTTGTCACCCATGTCTTATTATGTTGAACACATTTGCCTTATTATAGTGGATCAAATCGTAGCAGCCAATTAAAGGTACGATAAGCGGACTGTAAAAATTTCGTTGGTATTAACAGGAACAGAGCAGAACATACATTTATTTCGACTTGCATAAACTATATCATCAGTACAAATGCATTTTCAACAACATATCTACAAGGTCACATCGAATCAATATGATTTTTACATCAAGTGTATAAATAAATCAGCAAATTGTAATATGAATCAATCAATCAAGAGGATGAACATATAATTTTTAACATGATTAATCCTCAATATAAACGTGAGTACAAATTGGATGCATGTATAATTATAAACAAATCAATATACTATAAACATATTAATATACATTGTAAATTAAATTTGATTCAACCTTAATATAAATACACAATTAAAAAATAAAAATTATAACATTTGTCCAAGTATGATTATCCTAAATTACTAAGTGTCACGTTTCTTACATTAAGAGCATTTTTAAATTAAAGAGCTAAATTTCATGGTTTTATGGTTTTCATTTTCAATAAGTTGTATTAATTAAACATGCTAGGTCGAGCGTAATAATATTGATCTATGTATTTTTTCTAATGTCTTCAAATAGCTGGCAAATTGGTATATTCATATTCATCCTCAATTTCTAAAGTATTACAAAATATGCATAGACGTTCCATTCTATCTTCTCTATTTCTGGCATATCGTCCAGTCTAAATTCTTAATAAATGCGCTGAAATTCTAATTCGAGTAATGAATCAAAGCTCTGAAGGTTCTGTTGTTGTTCGGAACTACAAAGTAGTCAAAAGTTGTACTTCATTGTAGGGTGAGGTATTGGACTGAGTTTTGGAAAACCGAACGATAGTTCGCGCATGAATTTTGATGCAGATAAAAGTACTGCGCTTTACTACACCCGTCATGCAATTGTTAAAGTTGTTCCTGTTCCATGTGCTTTCAGTACTTTGATTTATGTTTCCCCATCTGATCACCAAAAGTAGTTCAGCAATTAGTATATAATTATAGTCTGCATTTACATGCCCCTTTGTATACTCAACTTATGCAGAATGTAATATATCATACATGAAGACATGCTCGAAGAAAAGGATTCGCGATATAAGCATTAAATTAATCGATTTAAATTTCCCGATGAACCACTTTTGGTTTTTAGATATCTGGTTGACTCACAGTTATCATCGCATATTGTCCATGAATTCAATGATGACTTCTGTATGTTTACAATAGAAGCTAGGAACAAGACTCAATTAATCAAGTCAAAAAAAAACAACGAACACGCAGTCTGATTTTCTGAAATCAATCGCATACAAGTCAATATGAATGGAAGCTAGAACTCGAAGAAACAACTTTATCTCTAGAGATTTTATAGAGAATTATGGTGAAAATTGTTGTCAAATATTGCATGACTTATATGAAATTGTTTTGACATAGATCCTGACCATGTTTATATAGCGAGAGCACACAGACTTGGACAGCGAGATCCACGGAAACAATTTCAAAGGAGACCAATCATAGCAAATTTTCGAGACTATGGAGTCCTGGAACAAATGATGAGCAGTGTATGAAGGCTACGTGGTACAAACATTTCGATTGATTATGACTATCCGAAGGAAATACAAGAAGCTCGCTTACGTCTTTGGCTGTTGTTTAAGTCATTAAAACATGAAAACCCAAGTTCCATGTTGCAAATCGTATATCCGGCAAAAATCATAAAAAGATGGGTCACTTATAAGAGACGAACTACCAGAATTGGGCCGATATGTGAGTGTTAACAGGCTGACTCAACTTAATCAGTTAGAAATTATTAAAACTCATTTTGATGAAAAATCACCAGAAATTGTCGGAAATACCTGCAATAATCAATGTATGAATGCGGAAAATGTTCCAGTGGAAGTTGTTAGTCATTCCGGAATGACAAAACAACCAATGATTAGTCCTGTATCTTTTGTGCCACCAATCAACTCGAACATAAATCTCACACAATCATCGGATGATGAATCAACAATCAGCGCAGATAGTGTCGGCAATACATAATTTTCATTTAGAAAACCACAATCAAGTAAAAACATGAGTGCCAAAGTGAGTGCCAATATTATATCATCGTTGGAAACTAGTGTGAAATCATTACAGTGTTAGTCTACTAATCCAACCATACATCCAGTGAATGATAGTTGATCTATACCTGGTCGTGCACATACATCTTGATCAGTGGCTAGATCTAAAAAACGAGCTCAATCTGCAGCTCCTTATAGGAGAAAAAGTGTTAGTAAAGGCTCGGTCACAACCCACTCTGCGTGTTTTAAGTCCGTACGTTTTTTGGGGAGGCCACGGCCGCCACGTTTTTCTGACAACGTGGGAAGGGAGTGGCAAGAGCAGGGGAGAAGTACGTAGAAGCACGGTTGTGTAAGGTGTACGTACGTGACCCGCACACCACGTCTGGTCATTATCAGTTGCGCGCATTGCACGTTCCACACGTGGTGAGTTACACGAGCTCTCCACGTACTATCGTCGTGCGATTGTCACGATATCAAACGAAGGCCGTACTTGTACGTGCTGTTTGCGAACTGTGTCCTTTCTCACTCGTGAGTACTGGGGTAAATACGTAGCCCGTCCGCAGGCAGAACGAAAAGTGCTACGGCGTGTCTGCGTGCATCCAAATCCGTACGGAGGCGGTACTCACCACGTACGGATCGCCAAGCTTTGTCCACGTTTTTGCAAGTAGACAACACGCAATTACAAGTATCAAGACTCGTAGTGACAGTCCACATATTTACCAGAATCCGAACAAGGAAACGTTAACAGTGGTGATCATGAGTCAATAAATACTGGGATTTCCAATACACAGTCAGGTATATCTATTAATAGACAACCATTAAACGATGGACAATGTAATGATAATGGAGGACGGGAAGGTCACGCTTCGATGTACACTGTTAAATGTCCAAGGTTTAATAAGCAGACGTACAAATAAATAACTTTCAACTGAATTAAATACTTTGTTTGATACTCATGATATTGTTGTTATAACAGAAACATAGACATTTACGGGTGGATAATTTCGAATATTTTGTTTTGAATAGAACTGAAAACAAACAATCAAGTAAACGATCATCTGGTGGATTAGTGACTGCGTTTCGCTTCCGCTATGTGAATATCGCTCTCCGATTTGTTAGTTCATTGTCCGGTTATCGTATTAAACATCGATTTTATAATTAATTGACGGCGCTCTTAATAGGTTTCAAGAAAGTACCATGGGATTGCGTAATCGATTTGGGAGAAGCTGGTTATTTAAAAAGTATTTTCTTTCTTTTCATCCTTTTCGGAACAACTTGATTTGACCTGTACGTTTCCATTAAGTGATAATAAATGTCAGAATATGAATTAGAATATATTTATGTGTTTAACCATTACTACAAAGCTTTGGAAATGTTTATTGTATATTTAATAGCTTGTCCCCAAACGGTTAGGCTACGCTTTTTGTAGGTTCGTTCTTAAACCTTACTACCCCAAATCCACCAAAGTCCCGAAAACTGTTTCGATGACTGTTTTCTAAAAAACAGTTTTAAATTTAAAAATCAACTACATTTGTTTTCTGTTGTTCATACAAGCCTGTATGATGGAGAAACTGTAGTTACAATGACCAAACTATGCAAATGTGCATGGCCTTGTAAACCTCGTCGCCTCTCGTATTAAACTGATTCCCGTTGACTTATGTGTACTTTGGTACACTGCAACATAGAACGGGAACCAGTTTAGCCTGGCTAAAAGTTTTACGGAACATTGTTGTGAATGTCATATTTCAATTTCTTTGTTAGTTGTCAATCCTACAGTTGGTAAACTTGACATTTTGTAATGTTTGTGACTCACCAAGTGACGTAGACTGTAAACATTTTTAACTAAGAGTCAATTCTTGTTTTTGAGAGACAATGTTAATATGTTTGTTGTTCTGTTATTTCAGTGTCCTCCGGTGTCAGTGAACGTGCAAGGAAAATAATGACATTACCATAAAGGTAAATTTTTGAACTGTTGTATCGTATAGAACCATCAGAATGTTGCAATAAAGGCAATGTGCTTAGCAAGTCAGATTTCAGTAGTTCATGTAATCAAATGGTGTGACATACTTGAAAACCAGTTTTTTAAATGGAACAACACATTCTTGTTGAAGATTAATTGGTCGTTGTTTTACTTACAGAAAATAAGAAACACTGAAACTATAAAGTTTTACCAGTTCTTTGCAGCATGTATAGCATGCCAAAGCAGTAAGAAAGCAACTACTGATGTCTAAGTTTCAAAATTTGGTGAATTTCTGATTAAAATAAGCCCACATATCTTAAGCTGCTGAAGCTGTAAACAGTAACTAATTAAAAACAGTAATATTGTATGATAAAGATTGCTTTGCATGTATAACTTATAATGACATGGTGTTGTTAATTTCCAGCTCTGTTTTATTTTGTCAAAGCACATTTCTTCAATTTTTAAATTGTAATGAGTTTATTTCTTTCCACTATTATCTATATGCTATGTCTGAATTATTTGTTGCATAAATATACATTTTAAAAATAAATATGTTAAAAAATGTAATACTTATTTATTTTTTCTTCTTTTTGAAGGTGTGGGAGAATATTGCTTTGTACGTGTCGGTTGGTTTTTGTGTCTAATGTATGTTGTTTGGTAGGTTGACCAAATAGTTTTCGTTCAATAACAAGACGGCACAGCAGTTTCCTTACAATTAGTAAGTTGTGAACGGTTGGGCATAAGGTCTTCAAACTTTAAAGCTTTACATCTGTAGAAGACCTGTATACATAGTTCCCACATCTACAATATTTACCTCACTTGGTGGCCATCTTCAAAGGCAAATTTGACCAGCATTGGTAGAAGATATTTATATTTTTGTTTTGATAATTCTCGATATATAGGATATTCATATGTGACAACTTTATTTCATTAAAGCTGATGTGCTTATGGTTTTAATAACTTTATGATTAAGTTATCTTTTATAAATTGAGTTGTTTGATTACTACCTTTCTGATTTTCTTCTATTAAGCACATAAGTAACTTTCCATCAAAGATGGCTACCAAGCGAAGTTAATATTGTAGATGTGGGAACTATGTATTGATTTGAGGTCATAAGGTCAAAGGTCAAGTGACCTTTAACATGAATAACTATTTTGCTGCCTTGGGATCATACATGTTTTACAAACATCTCTTTTTCCATACATGCTGTTAGCTGTTTTTGTTAGCTCATCTGTCACATAGTAGCATGATGAGTGGTTGTGATCAACTTTTGTCCATACATGTGTATTCCATTTATACTTTAACCAAATCTTGAAGAAAATTTGTCATGATGATCATGTATAAAATCAAGGTCATGTTTGATATTGGGTCATGTGGGCATAAGAAATAGGTCATAAGGTCAAAGAAAGACTTGAACAGGTTACAATTTGACACAATCTCTATGAAAATTATTATTTCTGTAGAATAGCATTCTATCAGTTCAATCAATTTGGTCTGAATATTTATCTTCAACAGGATAATCTCGTAATTCTTTGGTGAAAAAATAAGTCACATGTTTGAATAGTAGAACAACCTTGTGAACATACCAGAGGTCATAGTATATATTGATCCAACCTTTAGCAAACTTTATCATACTAAATCTAGTCCAAATTCATTACTGGCTAATGTAAGGTCAGAAGGCCAAATCAAAGTGAAAGCTTGTTCGCTCCGTACAGGTCACGTTATAAAACCCTATGATTGATCCTTGTGCAAAAAAAAATATTATGCTTGAACAAAACATGTGCGCCGTCTTTGATGTTTGCATCAAAACTAGTTTTGTTCTTTTATGAACAAGTGATCCTATTCATGCGTTCATTTGGATCTTACATTACTTTCAATAAACGTTTATTGAAAACCTCTAGTTGATCGTTTTAATATTTTATGCACTACTTGTGTGCTTTTGACAAACACAGATAATTATTTGATCTGATTGTCATCACTTTATTACATTAATTACCGATACATCTTTTCAAACATAATTCCAAAGGTGAATTATTTCAATAAAGAACGCCATCGGCTAAAAACATCACTAATATTAAAAAATGTCTAGCATCATGTAATATTAATAATATTTATTCAAATTGTACTATTTTGAATAGGTTTTTTTTCTCTGTTTGGTAACCTGTCCACATCGATTTTAATATTATTTATTTTATTAATATATGCCCAATAAATACATAATTTATTTTTCTTTGTACATTAACGTCGCATCTGCAGTCAGGGTCATTTGGAAACTGTTTTCAGCTTGAACGGCGGAGGAAGTCTATATGCGTACACATGGATACAAAATTGACCTCCTGTAAGCCAGCGGCGCAGCTTTGTTGAACCGTAATTTTTACACAAACGAATTTGGACACATGTGCGAAAATTTGTACGAACTTGTCACCCATGCCTTATTATGTTATAGTGGACCAAATTGTAGCAGCCAATTAAAGGTACGATAAGCAGACTGTAAAAATTGCGTTGGAATTAACAGGAACAGAGCAGAACATATATTTACTTCGACTTGCATAAACTATATCATCAGTACAAAGTGCATTTTAAACAACATATGACGTCGAGCGCAGGAAAACGTCCCTTACGACAATCAGACGAGAACGTCGATACAAAGGTTTATACATGACCGCGCGTATCCAATGACGCTATGTAAACAAAAATTTATTTCCGAGTTTAACAATTCGCTGTTTTGCGTGCTTTATAAGAAGAAGCGGCATCAAAATGTACGTTTATCAAATAACCTGACTTCTTTTTTGTTTAAATACGAGTCGTCTACCGGTACTTTTTTGCCGCGCTAATCTGACTCCATGTGTAAACACGAATATCGCGATGTTACCAACATATAAACATCCACTACTGATAATTCACGGGTAAATTCCCGGAATTTTTAACACTTGCATACAAAACATCCCGTATATTTAGCTAACGTACATAGAACTCTTGATATTAATTTATTTTACCTCCATTTCGCTCTATTTACAATTGTCTCCATTTTACGAATGTGTGTCTTTTGCAATGAAATATTACACTAATTAGACAGGTAATGACGTCATAAACAAATGATAAACAAATGGAATCAACTTCGGCGGGAAAATAGAGTGGTGCAATAAATATTTAGACATTTATTTACGTGTACTGTACACCGGCTGCATGAAGTTGTCTCCCGCTACGATCTTCATATCTGTACCAATATTGACACAAAATGACTTAAAACATTGACATTTCGATGTCAGAAAGTCTTCCCGATCATGTTGTAAAAAATATCATGTGAGTGTATATATGTTTAATATAATTGTGTGTATATTCGTGGGATTTTCTTTCATTTAAATACATTTTATGTAGTAGAATCTACACCGGTACCGTAGGCCCGGGACCCATCGTACATGCCTGTCTGGAATGTGTGTACTTCTTTCCATCAGATTCACGCAAGAGTAAATTTGTTCGAATTCTTTTCAAAGAGACTTTCGCTGATTATTTGTTGGTTTGACCTGGGACCATTTTATAAATATTGTATAATGGTCCCAGGTTTGAGGAAGACATAAATTCTTTATTTTGCCTTGATTGGATGGCATATATAATTATAAAAGTTTTGACTAATTCATTTAATGTCGTCCATGTCAAGCGTTTAAAAGCTGCTGTTAGCAATTAAGTTTCGTTCCGTCTGGCGGTCTCAAATCGCACTGGTAATGCCCCTTTTGCTTTTGCATTCCGACTTCCCTCCTGCTTGGCACATTTCACCTTTGATTTCAGCCTCCGACTAGCATTGTAGCCAAATCTAAAAACAGCTTTAAACTGTAGCCTGAAATTTTGTCTTGGAACTGTTGCCATATTTACCAAACTGAAGGAATAATGTCAGATTAACGCCATACATTGCTACAATATGTATTCTTTTGGTACAAAACAGACTCCGGTGTTCCCGGTTGATGTAAATTTGACTCTTCAATCATGCATAGAGTAGATAATGCAAGGAAAATAAGATGGCTTGGCACTGTAGTCCGCTCACATACAAACCAATTTCAAGGTTTCACAGGGTGCTAGAAAAAACGGCTTAGCTACTGATGGAGATCCTATAGTTCGTGGAAAGCTTATATTTTTCACCTTAGACTGGCGTATGTTTCATAAAATTCGGTGAAGAAATAAAATACTTTCGGCTATTTTCGATTTCTTAGCGGAGCAAATGTTTACAATTTCGTCTTGGAATTGATGCATTTAGTGATGTCAGAGTCACATGGTATTGCTACACTGGAATCTGCCCATCTGTCAATAAACGAACCGAATCCAATCCTACTATAGTAAACAAACATGGCGTTGAATTTAGTACACTATCAAGCATTGTGTTATATTACTGAGGATGAAGCAAAACTACTTTTTAAGTGGTGTTCATGTGTACATACAGACTGTGTAATATTCAAGTTGTTAATCGGACTCGCTAAGAGTCTCAATGATCACGTGACATTCACCGAATGCTATTAGCTGTTTAATATCGTTGTCGTCTCGTCAATGTCAATCACCTATAAATTACTAGACACGTGTCAATATTTCAATAAAAGTGGTATCAGTTGACTGAGAATTTGACTCTGCCTGGTGGGCTACAACGAGAACTAGTTTAGTATTTATATGGGCACTGTGACGACAGGGTTCGACAGATCCGAACGACAATCAATAGCTTACTGGTCCAGTCTAGTGCATCTTGCTATTTGGTAGCCCGAATGGTCGAGCTCTTGAAAATGCAGCCGAAACTCTTTATGTCAAAGGTCTTAGGAAAAATTGTTCGATCTAAATGAACTTCGATGTATAAATTATAAGAGAAATTCGCTGTGCTTATTACATTTTGGAGCGATCGTCGGTGTTTTGTAATAATCATTTAATCGTGTTATAAGACACGGAACACAGTATTTATACGTTTCGATGTATTTATTTTAGCAACATGTCGCAAATAGACAAAACATTATAAACATATTCACACAGACTAATTTTATAATCGCGAGCGCGGACACTGACTTGTTTACGCTATTGTCATTAATTAAGTATCGATTTCGGAGCTCAATACAAAAGATGTCCGATCAGGTGAGAAATGATGACTTAATTGGTTCGACATAGACGGTCACTTTATGGTTCGATATAGATGGTCACTTTACAGTTGAAAATCTATGTTTGGGACCGTTATACCATTTTTTTACGACAACGTACCCTCAGACAACGGAAACAAATTGTACATTTTGTTCATGAATTTTGTCTGATGAAGTTCATAAAAAATGTTCATGAACTAATTCAGGAACCATAGGCAGTCTTTACATAAAGGTGTTTTTCATAAGGTTCATGAACTATTGATAAATTATTTTTGACGAACCATTGATGAACAATTCAGAAATAAGCTCATTTGAAAATTGTTCACGGACTCAACAGGGGTATTATCATCATTATGAATCAGAATTTGAGGGTCAAGTATATAGTCTTGAAAAAACTTCTTTAAGCCAATCAACCACAATTATCAAGGAAAGGCTACACTCTTAAAGTCATAACATTCAGTGAGAAATTACTAGCTGAAAACCCAAACAAATCCAGTATTCAGTACACATTGAACAGTATATAAACCGTCTGTACTGAATTTCTGACCCTGTGTCATTAAGTAATCTTTCTACACTGAGATTGTGGCATTACTTTTGTGAATGAAACTATTTCCAGTATATAGTAAATCTTTATCAGATTATGAATGAACTTTGGTGTGGACGAATAATTAGTTATCATACTTGTTAGTTTTACAGTTTAAATCGCCAAAATATTTCACATGCTTTCAAAATCAACAGAATTCTGCAATATATCTCTAACTTTTATCAAAACTGTAAAGTCTGCAATTTACACTTATACAACGAACGGTACTATTTTTGTAGGCAGATGAGTGGCGTCACTGTTTTGTTTCTACAAAATGTGGTTTACACCTATAGGAACTTTGTCGTAAAAATATTTAATTTTTATTGAAATGTTTAAATCCGAAAATCCATGATTATATTATTGTATTTATTTGGTTGTTGATGGTGTTATACAGCACGAGGACCAATTTTCCTATTCACTAATAGTACAAGTACTCGAAAACGAAAGTTTGTATGCATGTAAAATTTAATATAATTTATTTGTTGCTTAATGTGTCTAAGGCCATAAAGTGAGTAAAACATTGATAAATTAATCTGTCGTGTATGACTTTGAAATGAAAGGATAATTCGGATTTTGATACATTAATTACTAACATCCAGAACACTGGCTGTGTGTAATTAGAATATTTAAACATAATCTAAATAGAACAGAACAAAAAATCGAGGACTTATATATGAAGTTGTAATTGTTTCTTAAACAATTTCCTCAAAGTCAAGTCAAAATCCTTGTCACTTCACGCGTACGTGAAAATATGAAGAACAAAATATACAAACAATGGTATAATGCTCTCAACAAAATCTACTGACCATTAATATTTATATGATGCTCAATGTCAAATATATCTCAATAAAGAATTGTCGCTTTTATTGGTGTAGTTTGAACCTTTTTTTAAATAACCATCAATAGACCTGCTCAATGCTAATTGCATTAAAACTGTTAATCGACAGACAAATGATATATCAATTCGTAGTAATATACAATGATGATAAATAATAAAGATTTTTGTACATATTCTATAAAATAAATATTAGAACTGTATCATAAACACGTCATGTTCATTCATTTTGAAAATATCACGCTTTTTAAAATAAAATTATTCACACTAGAGATATTTACTACCGCAAAAGAAATTGTCAAATTTATATATTTTTTCATTTAAAATTTTCCTTACAGTATGGCTACAATTTGTCTTCTGAAATCATCAATTTACAATATTTTGTCGCAACAAAATTATGGAACAGAATAAAAATTTCTCGCATCTTTTCGTATTTACAAGAACTTAAACAAACATCTATAAGGGATTTTCTACCATAAAGCTATTCAGATAATATAAGTATAGGATAGATTGCGAGTAACTGTTGTCTATGAAATTTAGAGGCGAGCTCAGCAAGCCGTCAGGGTCTCATAAAAATAATGAAGTTTTCTATTATAACAACCTATTGTTAGAAATTGTTGAATATTTTAATTGCCTTGGTGTAACTTTGGATTGTACGAGCACCTTCGTACTAATTATCAGAGGTCTAAAAGGCAAAGCCTTAAGGACAATTTACATCTTAATAATCAATATTAATATACCATACGTCCCGATATTTCATTACAACTTTTTGACGCATTTGTTGACTCGATATGTCCTATATGGGGTATAACCAAATCTTTAGAACTTGAACGCATTCATCTTCAATTTGCAAGATAATATTGGGAGTAAAACAATCAACAAGGAACGCGGCTATCTACGGTGAATTAGATCGGTACTTAGTGTATGCCAGTCGTTTTGTTCAAGTTATGAAATATTGGGATAAAATCATTAGAACAGATAAAATTCTGCTAAACAGTTGATTTACATTCCTTATCTCAATACCATGATGAAAGAGAAAATTGGGTCTATATTGTTTAACAAATGTTAGATGAGTGTGGATTTAGTTATATACTTGATAACCAAGAAACTTTTGATGGTAAACGATTTATCAATTTATTTAATAATTATAGATTGAGCTTTACAAACATTTTCGGTAATATTGAATAAAATGAGATACTTAAATCCCTGTACATTCATTTAAACCGGAATTTGGTATATATCAGAATACTTAATGAAAATCAATTCTGATTAATTTAAGCAACCGAATTATTAGATTACGTGTAATTTGTTTATTGAAACTTGTCGACACGGACGAAATAGAACACCCAGATATGAAAAAATGTTATTTTTGTGGCTCATATGTATAAGACGAATATCACACATCATAACATGTAAGCCTTATAAAAAAACACGCATGTATAAGTTTATTGAATTGCTAAGCTGAACAAACAGATCGACATTATTAACTTTAGGCAACTTACTTTCTCAAGCATTTAAGCGTTGTGAAAGTGTTCAACCAAACATGTTAGTTTAAAAGCTGCATCATTTTGATTTAATAGTTAAGATAATTATTAGCATTTATTATACTCAGTTATAATACATCATAATCTTTGTATACAATGTAATTTAACTACATGTATTTCCTTTTGCATTCGATGTTAATTAATACGTTTTGGAAATAAAGGGAGAATAGTAAATATATCTTATGTGAATTTGTCATCGAACAATTTGTGATAATTAAACGGTTCTCTCAGAGAATACAAGACAGTTACTAATTGATGATATAACTTTTGGTACATTAAAACACTTTCTGTTCCCTCGTCTTACACAGACACGTATTTATACACGGACAAATGACATAAATATTTTTGTTACAATTAAGACACAATTTAATATAAATTTACTATTCTTTTTGAAAATATATAATTCATTTCTTACCTTTGATGAAGTAAATGATATACAATAGGTGTAAGGTCTTCATTGCTGTGAAACATCGACTACCTTCCAATGAATGATTAGCAAACTGATGTTTGCGTACAATTAAATAACACGCAGCGATTAGTAACAAACAGATTCACGCTCGATATTGATTCGTTGAAATCCAGATCAGAATACCATTAGCAAAGTGAGTATTTAGTCAATAAGGTAATTAGATGCATTAGTTAAATATGTTTCAACTTTAAACCTAGATATTTGTACAATAACGCATTGAGCGGACTACGAGCTATCAGCTTTGGACTTTTCATGGGTTATGAAAGTCATGATGCTTTTTCACAAGTATACATTCAAGTTAATATCATGTTAAATTTGATATTAACTTGAATGTTTACTTGTGAAAAAGCATCAATTCATGAAACTAATCATACGTTTGAACAAACCGGAGAATAACCCGAAGAAAGGGTGTCACAAGATGATTTTATTCACTATAATATATAAAATTCTACAAAAAATTACATTTCATTATCTGGTTGATAGAGCTCTACTGCAACCGTAAAAAGTTGAACGTACACGAATGCGCAAAATTAGCACAAAATATGATACATATGATTTTATCAATAAAACATATTTACAAAAATGTTACAAATAAAGAGGAGGATCTAGAATACTAAAATCGTGTTAAATCCAGAAGTTGTCCTCCTTTATACCGTTATACCGTATTTCTTGTTTTAACCCATACCGGTGTCACTGTAAATTCTACACAGTCGTAAAAAGTATACATTTTTCTTGTTATTAGTACAAGAAACACAAACATAAAATTCAACATTCGTCTTCAGTCATTCTCTTTTACCTTATCGATGTTCTCATCAGTAACAAGAATATATACATCCTCACATGTGAAAGAGGAAGATTATGAAAATAAGTATATCATAATTTCACAATAGAGTTAAGATAAGATAAGATACTACTTATTTCAAGTCGGTAGGACAACAACAGTACAACATAAGCTATCTAAGAGCTATTGAGCCGACTATACAATAAAAACAAAATATATAAGAGCTGCATGAGACAAATGCGTGTTTAAAAACATACAGACTATAAGAAATAAAGCACATTTAAAAGCATCTATAAATAAATAAAAAGTAAATAATAACTA
This sequence comes from Lutraria lutraria, assembly GCA_964023205.1. Classification (NCBI taxonomy): domain Eukaryota; kingdom Metazoa; phylum Mollusca; class Bivalvia; order Venerida; family Mactridae; genus Lutraria; species Lutraria lutraria. Next base: position 33,215,245 of record OZ026835.1, read on the forward strand.
AAAAAACTTCCGGGATATATAATCAAGACATGAAGACATAAGAGTGCGCGTGAAACATACTATACAATTGAAAATTAAAAGAAGGCACAGAAAATAAAAACCTAATTTTAATTATGAAACAAACAAAAGCCGTAATATATGCACTCATACTTTGTCATCAAAAATATTTTAATCTTTATAGCCTCCACAATCAGGTTTTCATGATACTTAAGTAAAAAAAGCATAGTAAAAAGAAGGTGTAAAAATGACAAGAAAATTGTGAGCATTGACAGAAAATATGTTATAATTTAAAAGTACATCATTACAATGGTACATACTTCCCGTTCATAAGCATAAAGCGAAATTCATATTACAAACTACTACATGATATGCACATTTCAGAACGTCATAGCCTCAAAAATAATATTTGTTTGTATACTGTATGACTGAAAGTTGTAATGATTGTATCAATTTGATACCAAACATAGGTCGTGGGTTATCAGTTATAGAAGTATTCAGTAGGCGGATACATCTAATTGTCTGTTTATGCACATATTTATTCATCAGTACCGAAAAGAATGCATGTACAATGATATACTTATGCAAATCATTGGTTACAATTCTTTCGCACATATACATATATTATATTTACCTATACATTAAATATGACAAAAGTGTATAGATAGATAAATAGTTTTAATGTAATCATTGCTTATATTTTTTTTGCAAATATACCATTTTTATTCACCTATACATTTATACTTCAAACATGACAAAAGTGTTTAAATAAATAATTGCACATCTATTTTTTATTTACTTATACAGAAAACATGACGAAAGTGTATAGACAAATAGTAGATTAACTAATTATTGCTTATACTATATATGTACATATACCTTTTTATTTACCTATACATTAAACAAGACGAAATGGTATAGATAAAAAGTTGGTTTATGTTAATCACTGATTATACGGTTCCTGTACATATACCTTTTTATTTACCTATACATTAAACAAGACGAAATGGTATAGATAAAAAGTTGGTTTATGTTAATCACTGATTATACTATTCCTGTACATATACCTTTTTATTTACCTATACATTAAACAAGACGAAATGGTATAGATAAAAAGTTGGTTTATGTTAATCACTGATTATACGGTTCCTGTACATATACCTTTTTATTTACCTATACAATAAACAAGACGAAATGGTATAGATAAAAAGTTGGTTTATGTTAATCACTGATTATACGGTTCCTGTACATATACCTTTTTATTTACCTATACATTAAACAAGACGAAATGGTTTAGATAAAAAGTTGGTTTATGTTAATCACTAATTATACGGTTCCTGTACATATACCTTTTTATTTACCTATACATTAAACAAGACGAAATGGTTTAGATAAAAAGTTGGTTTATGTTAATCACTGATTATACGATTCCTGTACATATACCTTTTTATTTACCTATACAATAAACAAGACGAAATGGTATAGATAAAAAGTTGGTTTATGTTAATCACTGATTATACTATTCCTGTACATATACCTTTTTATTTACCTATACATTAAACAAGACGAAATGGTATAGATAAAAAGTTGGTTTATGTTAATCACTGATTATACGGTTCCTGTACATATACCTTTTTATTTACCTATACAATAAACAAGACGAAATGGTTTAGATAAAAAGTTGGTTTATGTTAATCACTAATTATACTATTCCTGTACATATACCTTTTTATTTACCTATACATTAAACAAGTCGAAATGGTATAGATAAAAAGTTGGTTTATGTTAATCACTGATTATACTATTCCTGTACATATACCTTTTTATTTACCTATACATTAAACAAGACGAAATGGTATAGATAAAAAGTTGTTTTATGTTAATCACTGATTATACTATTCCTGTACATATACCTTTTTATTTACCTATACATTAAACAAGACGAAATGGTTTAGATAAAAAGTTGGTTTATGTTAATCACTGATTATACGGTTCCTGTACATATACCTTTTTATTTACCTATACATTAAACAAGACGAAATGGTATAGATAAAAAGTTGGTTTATGTTAATCACTGATTATACTATTCCTGTACATATACCTTTTTATTTACCTATACATTAAACAAGACGAAATGGTATAGATAAAAAGTTGGTTTATGTTAATCACTGATTATACTTTTCCTGTACATATACCTTTTTATTTACCTATACATTAAACAAGACGAAATGGTTTAGATAAAAAGTTGGTTTATGTTAATCACTGATTATACGGTTCCTGTACATATACCTTTTTATTTACCTATACATTAAACAAGACGAAATGGTATAGATAAAAAGTTGGTTTATGTTAATCACTAATAATACGGTTCCTGTACATATACCTTTTTATTTACCTATACATTAAACAAGACGAAATGGAATAGATAAAAAGTAGTTTTATGTTAATCACTGATTATACTATTCATGTACATATACCTTTTTATTTACCTATACAATAAACAAGACGAAATGGTTTAGATAAAAAGTTGGTTTATGTTAATCACTGATTATACTATTCCTGTACATATACCTTTTTATTTACCTATACAATAAACAAGACGAAATGGTAAAGATAAAAAGTTGGTTTATGTTAATCACTGATTATACTATTCCTGTACATATACCTTTTTATTTACCTATACAATAAACAAGACGAAATGGTATAGATAAAAAGTTGGTTTATGTTAATCACTGAATATACTATTCCTGTACATATACCTTTTTATTTACCTATACAATAAACAAGACGAAATGGTTTAGATAAAAAGTTGGTTTATGTTAATCACTGATTATCCTATTCCTGTACATATACCTTTTTATTTACCTATACATTAAACAAGATGAAATGGTTTAGATAAAAAGTTGGTTTAAGTTAATCACTGATTATACTATTTCTGTACATATACCTTTTTATTTACCTATACAATAAACAAGACGAAATGGTTTAGATAAAAAGTTGGTTTATGTTAATCACTAATTATACGGTTCCTGTACATATACCTTTTTATTTACCTATACAATAAACAAGACGAAATGGTATAGATAAAAAGTTGGTTTATGTTAATCACTGATTATACTATTCCTGTACATATACCTTTTTATTTACCTATACATTAAACAAGACGAAATGGTATAGATAAAAAGTTGGTTTATGTTAATCACTGATTATACTATTCCTGTACATATACCTTTTTATTTACCTATACATTAAACAAGACGAAATGGTATAGATAAAAAGTTGGTTTATGTTAATCACTGATTATACTTTTCCTGTACATATACCTTTTTATTTACCTATACATTAAACAAGACGAAATGGTATAGATAAAAAGTTGGTTTATGTTAATCACTGATTATACTATTCCTGTACATATACCTTTTTATTTACCTATACATTAAACAAGACGAAATGGTTTAGATAAAAAGTTGGTTTATGTTAATCACTAATTATACGGTTCCTGTACATATACCTTTTTATTTACCTATACATTAAACAAGATAAATGGTATAGATAAAAAGTTGGTTTATGTTAATCACTGATTATACCATTCCTGTACATATACCTTTTTATTTACCTATACATTAAACAAGGCGAAATGGTATAGATAAAAAGTAGTTTTAAGTTAATCACTGATTACACTAATTTCTGTACATATACCTTTTTATTTACCTATGCAGAAAAAACCAAGATAGTGTATAAATAAACAGTAGTTTTAAGCTAATCATTGAGTACGCTGGTTTTGCATACAGTGCAACATTTCCAAAGCAGTACTCTTCAGGAGTAGCAAAATATGGTTGTTGAGAGGTTGTTAATTAAATTAAATTAATTGTTTGTAAAATCTTTCAGTGGAAAAAATGATATTGTAGAAGGGAGGTTGTTGCTCAAGAGAGTGCCGCTCTGGAGAGGTTTTTATTTCTAATGTTCTCATTAAAATTGTTCTAATTTCCGAGGTTCTCATTAACAATGTCATCATTTTCAATGTTCTCGTTAACATTGTTCTCATTTATAATGTTCTCATTTCCAATGTTCTCGTTTCCGATATTTTCGTTTTCAATGTTTTCATTTCCAAAGTTCTCATTTCCAATGTTTTCATTTCTGATGTTCTCATTAATAATGTCCTCATTTCCGATGTTCTCATTAACAATGTCATCATTTTCGATGTTCTCATTAACAATGTTCTCATGTCCGATGTTTTCGTTTCCAAAGTTTTTATTTCCAATGTTCTCATTTCCAAATTTCTCATTCCCAGTGTTTCCATTCCCAATGTTCTCATTTCTGATGTTTTCGTTTTCAATATTTTGGTTTCCAATACTATGAATTCCATTGCTATCATTTAGCATTGGTATTGTATTGCTACCTAGTGCTTCTTGACCTTCGTTTACAATGTTTTCGTTTTCAATGTTTTCATTTCCTATACTGTTAATTTCATAGCTATCATTTAGCATTAGTATTGTATTGCTACTCAGTGCTTCTTGACCTAAAATGGATGTAAATGTCTTATATTTTGTGTTTAATGCGTTCATTTACTTAGCCAATATAAGCTCATGTCTCATTTGCCACATATCTAAAAATGAAATTCTCTCAGAAAAAAAACAACATCGTATTTAATTTTTATCAAGAATTTAACAAATTTAATCGACATAAATGTGTTCAGTGAAACTTTGAGACTTGAGTATTAACAGTGCCATGTAGCATAGATTTATATTTTACGAACAACGGATATTTTATTTTACAGTGCAATTCACTCTATACAACGTTTTGTAAGTATAAGATACTTTGCCAGAATTTTTACAACCAATGTGTAGATTCTACATACTAATATGTATACATTAAAATCTAAAACCGCATTTAACGACTTCAAATCGCATTAAAGATTTTAAGAAAGTACCTCTGTCGTTTCTTGTCTCAGGGCTCCTATTAAGACCTTCTGCATAGTGAGTGACCAGTTCACCATCAAATCTACTCAAACCACTAGATGCTGTAAAACATATATAATCGTAGAATATATCGAATATACCCTAATTAGCGGCGCTCGGGTGTTTTACAATTCACAAGTTTTTCAAAAGCTAATTAAATCATTTATGCTAAGTCGAAAAGAGTTTACATTAAGAGCAGGGCGTTCACAAAGACACGTTTCGGTGTGTAGACTACATTTCTTGTTAAGTAATAAATCCAGTATGTTCATAGGAATTATAGTATATAGGTTAAAAAGTTTATTTAGAGATAAAAACATTTACAATGGTCCTTGTTAATTAAAACAAACATCTATACTAATAGAAAGTAAAAACTGTATCCTAGGAAAAGCCACATGTTAACAAATCACTTTCTACTGATATAAAAGCCGCCATCAATGAAACTGACAAATTGTCTTGATAATGGACTGGTCTTAATGTTAGGTAATTTCTAAGTCAGGTTGTATAGTATATAAACTTTCCAAGCACGTACTTTTGACTTGGAAATTATTCTCTGGTCAAGCAAACACATTTATGTGTACAGTAGCTATATCAATTTTCATGTTCAGTAAAAAGCTTTGTTCTTAGCCGATCCATGATAACATTTGTTTTTACACTTTAACATAGTATGCGTTTAAATTGTCCTATTACAAAGCTGCTAAATTGAATTCCAGTTACATCTTTTTTACCGAATGCAAATTGTCTCGTTGGTGGATTCTCATTCGATATCTGAAAAAATGCTTAATTAGATAAAACCTTACTGAGCGACCACTAACATGATATTAAAAACCCGTCCGAAAATACGATGATTTTAATATCAAGTGATATTTAAGAAAGGTTATGGTTTCATTCAGATTTCTTCTCTTACCATTCTATGCCTCATCTGGAAGAACTTCGACACTATACGAAATATTTGTCATACTTTGATAAACGAAACTTAACAAAGCTGTAACTCTCGGAAAGGAAATTTTAGTTAAAAATCATATTATACCAGTAATGTTAGGTGCGATGTTTTCATGTTCTCCAATTCTCTGTTTACACAAAGTATCATCAACACTGGGTCTAGAAACACGGCTCGTATTCGCATCATCAATGTCTGCATCTATATGGTATATAATGGAAAATAGAATGAAAGAAATTGAATAATAGAATATTATATGCCCTTGCAATGAATGTACACTGGTTGTTGATTGTTGCTACTAAAGTATGTAGTAGATACAGTAACCAACAATTAATTGATACACGGTTATCATTAAGATAGTGCCTTGAAGCAGAGATTATCATATTATGAACTACGGATATTCCATATGACACTTTAACTCCATCTAGACTATGCTTCTTAAGAATACGTTATTTTGCCAAACTTTTTACAACCAATACGTATGTGTATTAAAATTTAAAACCGCATTTAATGACTTATATGTAGACTGTATTTAAATGATGTCAAAAAGGAATCTGTCCATTCTTGCCTCGGTGCTCTTATTGAGACCTTCTTCATACCGATCGTCCATTTTATCATCAACTCTACTCAAACCACCCGATGCTGTAGCAATTATAGTGCAACGGTTGAATCATTTTTTTGGAGAGAAAAAAAACAAGAAAATATTTTACACGAATCAACACGAATAGAAAGAAGAAACTGTATCTTAGGAAATGCTGCATGTTAACAAATCACTTTTCCACAGATATCATAGCCGTCACTCATACGCAAGCATTTATTTTACAACCATTAATATGATCAACATCCTTGTCAAAAATGAAATCCGATGATCGTTAAAATTATAATTTAATTGAATGAAACTCCTCTGACCTTGTGATTCACATAGTTCCGGTTGTTCTTCGTTGGCAGGTTCCCTTGCAGTACCTGGTTTAATAATTGGCATTATAGATTTTGTAATTTCTTATAAACGATCCGAAAATAAACGGTAGTGATAATGAGCCCTGAACTCTATTTCCATGATTACATAAAGTATCATAAATATCAAATCTTAAAACATGGTTCACGGTCACCTGATCAAAGCCTGGAGAATGTAAGTCTAATAAATATAATCTAAAATGCTTTTATTTTTTTCCTTTTCTGCTCAATGCAAAACATTAAGAATATTGATACATTCCACACCCTATGCAACATGTTGAAAAAAAGTAAAGACGCAAATCACTTACACTTACACATTAAGTGTAATTGATAACAAAACATTATACAAACTATTAATTAAAACAAGTAAATTATTTTTTAATCCCTTTTCATTTTTAGTGCATTCAAAATCAAATTTTTCTTGAAGAAAATTCGGGGTGTTTTTTGCACATCGACTTTGGAGAATTATTTAAAACCGCAAAATAAATGGTTGAGATGATAAGATGGTCTTAATATCAAGTGATTATTAAATTATGAAGTACTGACTATAAATAAACGCATCAAGTATTTGCATAACGTTGTATGAAACTTTCATAATTCGGTTCGCTATGTACGAACATTGAAGTTGCTGAGAAATGTGCGTAATAAGCTTGTGTTGGCAGTGCAGGTTGCATCCCCAAAGTACGTATGATCTTATATTGTTCACTTACTATTCGCAACGTCTCGATGTTCTTCACCATTTAATCCGTGATCATCATTCTGGAGATATTAAACAATAATCATTTTTACGTACCTCATAAAATATAAACTTGAGCATGTGTGATATTTTAAAATCATGTGGAAAAAAGCGTTATCCCTATCTAAATATGATCTTTATGTTTTAAAGAGCTGAACAAAGACAAAGATGAAACTTCAATTTAATTAGATAAAATTCAATTTTAATTAGATAAAATTTTCATTCAATTTTAATTAGATAAAATTCAATTTTAATTAGATAAAATTCACTTTTATAAAATTCAATTAGATAAAATTCAATTTAATTAGATAAAAACTACGAAACAAATATGCCACAAGGAACCTGAGAGCTTTCGAAGTTTCATCGAGTTTAAACATATCTAAAGGTTGGCCATATTGGGTGATGTATGAAGTATATTCTCATATATACTCACATTAACGCGTTCCTCATTTAGGATAGCCAACATAGGTGCCTGGCGTTGATACTTCGAACAGTTTGGGCAAGCAATTTGGTGGGCTAATTCCACAATTACAACTACAAAGCAACGCAGGTGTGTTTAAAAATCTATTCATTTTCTTTGTCTGCTCGGTCGTTAGTTCGTTCGTTCGTTCAGCATTTTTTTTAATACATTATACGGAAAGCGGAAATATACATTTTAAGTGTACAGTGTATAATTTATTTCAAATTAAACGTATAAAATATGTTACAGTCCCTTTGGTTCTCAATTAATTACACGAGCTAATTATATAGACCAAATGTATTTGACCCCAAAGGTGGTCGAGGTTTATAATACAAGCATGAATTAAAAACAAACATCATATCTTTAATAATGACCGATTATAAACAACAATCATTTTTCTTTTACTGTTACAAATAAGTAAGTACATTTTGTAATTAGCAGTGTCTTACCATTATTATTCCAGTTCCTGAGGCCTAGACCGCAGAAAAAACAGCGGATAAGGTCAGGTGCCGCTAAAAACAAAACATAGGTTCGATTATATAACGATGTTATCTTTTTTTTTTTTTTAACTTTTATTTTTATCACCACACAGCTTACTTTCAAGCGATAAAAAATCAAACAATGTACCACTCTGAATATAAATGAATAACCGTAAAATCTAATAAATGGACACAACGTCATTTTATTTTGCAATTTTAATTTTTAGTCACTCGTACTACTATGAGAGTGGGTAATACTTTTCTATCAATTAAAGATAAAAATAATACGACAAAAGTGTCGAGTAAAACGATGACTGGAACGAACCTACTTTTTGTCGCCGATCGTAATGTTTCTTACATCAATAGCTGAAGTACGAAACTATTTAAGGACGAATGACACCTCGAAAGTACGATAGGTGTGTTTAGAAAAGTTGTATGCCGTATCTATCCTACTTATGTCCATTAAGCCGTTAACACGACTATTTTTAAGCTTAATCACTTTAACTACACGTAATCAACATTACCTGTGTAATAAAATCCTACGACCCCAATTGGTGTACGTAAAATATTTACTGCAACAAACAATGGTCCTGAAAAAAATAATAAGCGTCACTGATTTGACAAGTGTTATTTCTATGAACAAGGAGGTTGTTGCTTGTAGAACTTTTAAAACAAAATAACACTATCGACTTGGAACTTCATTATAAATGGCGTCCCAAAACAGATTGTAGGTAAGACATATAATTCTGAAAAGAAAGAGAGTTAAACAAACATGAAGAAAACTGTTACCGGAAGTTGAATAAGATAAGTGTTGTTTTATTATTTCTAACTTCAGTTTAACATTTCCAAGCTATACTGCAACACAGAACCCAAAGAACAATTTTATTACAATACCACATAAATAATTTACAACAGACCGATATAGGCTAAAAGGCCCATGAAGGACAAATACAGTTACACAAAACATAATTATATAAATACAAAAATGTACATACAAAAAAGAAATATGCTAATACACACCGAAAACAACAGAAAAATAGAAATACTGGCAATTATAGCGATTTAACAAGAAATATGCACCAACTGCTGAAGCATTAGATATATTCTGTTAATTATAAAATATACACTGTATACGCGAAAGAATACATCGTTATGTTAATGCGTGCATATGCCTCAAACAAAACATAATCTACAAGAAATAAAAGAAAAAGAAATTCCTGGCAATTTAAGCAATTCGTCTAATAATGCAAATAAAGCTTAATCATTAATACATTTTTGTACAAGCGATATATTGAAATATATATCAAGCTATTCAACAGAACATGTAATTTACCGCAACTGACAATTGTACGGGTATTGTTCAAAGCAAAGGAGTAAAGCAATTCACTGATACACAAACATGTTGTCAACGAAACAGGAAGGATGAGTTTGTTTTTAAGTGTATTTAATTGATTCTGTCGAATGCATAACATTTAGGACCCTTGTTTTTGTGTAGTAGAGAAATAAAGCAATTAATTTATATTGATATAAACAAGTCAATTACCATGGAGACTGACTACCCGAGTAGCAATGTCAGCCACTGGTGCACTTTCTTCTTGTTGTCGGTTCTGTTGCTGATGATGCAGATTATATTGTTGCTGCTGAAATTGCTGTCGTTGCTGTTGTAGTAGATGCTGTTGTGGCTGAAGTTGCTGTTGTCGTTGTTGTAGCTGATTTTGTTGTTGTTGTTGTTGTTGTAGTTGTTGCGGAATCTGTTGTTGTTGCAGCTGAATGTGTCGTTGGTGTTGATGTTGCAGAAGTTGATGTTGTTGCTGAAGTTGCTGTTGTAGTTGTTGTAGCTGGTCTTCATTGCTGAACCCAGTTTCAATCTGTGCTCGATCAATACCTCCCTAAGATAAAGCACATGAATACAAGTTTACTTTCAAGTACTTTAATACAGGATGTGCACACTTGTTATGATATCCATGCCCTTTAAATATATATAATATATTGCATGTAGTTCGACCAGTTAACGATGAAAGTGCAATAATATTTTATTGAAAGTTCAAGTCTGATTGAAACTGAATTCAACATATTTCAAATTTTAGTTCTGTTTTAGTAACTGCAGGTAAATCGAATTAAAATATCATAAAGCGTAATTATTCTTAATTACTGCTATACTGTATAGTGTTTACATGTATTTAGCGGGAATAAGATGAACATAAAACAACGTTTAATATAAATATAATTCTAAGCATGACCAAAAAGTCACTACACTTTTTATCTGAAAGATACACGAAGAACATCCTAATGCATATACGTTTTTTTACAATACAAAGTGCTTACGTTGGCTGTGGTCTGCTCGGCATTTATACACGGCTGATTCGCCAAACCTTGTGCAGGAATGTTGTCACTTGTGTTTGTGAATAATGGACAGTCTGGTCTTTCTCGTCGGTGTATCTCCACCACATCATCATTGTGCTTCCAACACTCACGAACCATGTGGCAAAAGACGCAGGTAGTATACGTGGGACCTAGATTATGTTTGTGTATAAACCCATTATGTGCTAATGCTTGTCTTGGGCCGTTCCCTGGGTATTGATTGAATGTCCGAATACGACATGTTTCATGCCTCATTGATTCAAAATCATATACTGGGTAAACTGTGAAGTTTATGTTCCTATTTGGGAAAATTTGAAGTCTGTTTTTACGATTCTTAACTTTCTCATCTGAAGCATCATTCATGTTCAGCAAACAGTACCAAAAAACGCAGGCGAGTTGTGTAATAACAATAAAATCTTTACGTTCCACAAAGGAGATGTCTTGACATTTCCCAGCAATATCAATTACTTGATTGCTTGAAAGTGGATGCTCTTCCTGCCGATAATCGATTCTATTTCGATCTTGCCAATTTAATTCATCAGAGTTTTTGTTTGTCAGGTCGAAATTTCGAAAATCCTTTTTCTTAACCTCAGGATATTTTACTACATGTTCCATTTTTCGCTGTCTGGCTGAGTTTTCTCTATTGAATTCTAGCTCGTCAACTTGGATATCCACATACATCTTTTGGTAATCAATGTTGGAATTTGGTTGTAGACTGTCACATCCAAGACGGTCATGGGCATCTACATTCAAGATATTTGTTCTAGAACGCGAAATTTCTTTTTTATATTTGTCTGGTAGTTTTTCATTTTCCGTATTAAAAATTTCCTCACTGGGGCTGAACATTGTCTGTGATGTATCACACGTACTATTTCCATTACGCACGTTGTTGTCAGGATTGTTGTCGTCGGCGTTATTGTGAAAACATTTATTCACCGACTCATTGCGTGCGGAATGACAACAACAATAATTATTAATTATTGTGCAGTTATTGTTCGTTATAGTTGTACCTAAGTTATCTCTAACGTTATTGTTTATGACTGACATGTTTAGTTTTTTTATTATAATTTGTCTCTGTATTGTGTAAACACTCGTATCGTCACCTGAAATAAAATGCACTCGATTATTATTGTAATTCAGACAGCCTTTTGGTGTATAGATATGGACATATATACCTTGCTAAGACACCTCTTGTAAAAACACGACATCCTAGCTCCGAAAGGAAAAAAGTAATAAAGTATATAGTTACATTATGCTTTGTATTAGATAAAATAGGAAAAGGTACATCATATTAGAAATGTAATGACTCCGTTCTAAAATATATAAATTATGTAAGAAAGATTAAAGATACCATATACACTAAAAAAATATGAAGCAAACATGCAACTTCCTAATTTGCATTTGCATCTACTTGAAATTGGTGATATATTATTCTATGAAACTATGCTACCAGAAAATTAATAAGAGTTGAAACAATTTCTTTTGCTATCTACAAAACAAAAGAATACATGCACTTAAAAGCAATTACAGCTTATTCATTAAATTGAGGACTAAAATAAGCCAAAATAATACTTATTTTAAGATAGAAGGAAATACATATATTGATATATTATATGATAGCTATCAGAAGAACGTTTTACCTTTGTATTACAGACATATTAATCATTCATTCTACGTAAAGTGCTCAAAACTGGAACTGTAAATGATAAAATTTTGATATCATAGTTTACTAAAGTTTTTGTTACCAATGAACAGCCTATAGTATGGCAATACTCTATCAATCATTGGGGGCCGCAAATCGGCCTTCGTTTTGATAGCACACATTTTCTTTGTAAGTCACCCAAAACACCATTCGTCAGCTACGTTGAAGTGATATATTGACAATAAAGGATAAAAAACAATAAAGTTAAAGGTAAAATCCAATTAAGATATAATTATGTCGAAACTGAACATTGTTGAACTGGAATAACAGAACAGAACAGAATGACATCATGTACGTACATGTCTTGACGTCTAAATACTGCACTTTGATGTCATTTCTTCGACTAATAAGTGCTAGGCTAGCCCCCAACGGTAGTAGGTATAATTCTGTATAACGTATCTGAGCTTAACGTATCTGATGACCATTTTAATTATAGCGCGACAAATGGAAACAGGTGATGTCAATGGGAAATTCAACGTATTTGTTAAAACAATTTCATGTACCTAATGTGATTTTTGCATTTATTTGTTGGATAATTTGCCATATATTTGCGTAACGTATCTGACGACCGTTAAAAATATTTTCAAGTTTTGACAAATTGTCAACAATTTACAAAAATAAGTTTGTACACCTGAAAGAAAAAGCTTACATCTAATAATTGTTATGAACTTAAAGGTACAAAATCGTACCTTATTTTGTTAATTTCCTTTTATATTGTTTAATTCATGGAGGCGATAATACGTTTAACGTATCTGATTTCAGAAATGCGAACACGCTAAACAGGCCGCCGAAAAAAATATATACGTGTTTATCAATGTTAAATATCTGTTAAAACCCATCCGCTGCCAATTCCTGATTTAAAAAAAGCAAAGATAGGGCACATTATAACATTATATGTACTCCACAGTTACAGTAAACGGCATATTATATGTTGAGCGGACACACTTATTTTTATAAATATTTATTGTTTCGTTAAATGCTGTAAGTTGATATAATCGCCTAATCATCTAATTTTGATTGGCATTGTTAGAAATATGATCGGAAGTACAGATTAACGTACAAAATAAAGTTTTAAGTGGATGTTGATTATGAAAAGGCCAAAAGACATACGTTGTTCAGAAATATGACACTTAACGTAGAACGAATGAATGCTAACATCTTGAAGCGAAGGAGTTTATTGCATTCCAAAAGTGAAAATAAACGAAAAAGTGTCAATTTTTGTATTCAAATGCTTTAAATTAAGACAAGGACTTACAAACATACATATATAATATAATATGTATATAAGTCCTTGATTAAGAGAACAAATATTTTTTTTAAAATTGTATTTCAAATTAAATTATCATACATATATATATTATTTTCAAATAAAATCTATCTAATCTATGTCCACTGTATCAAGTATTTCTGTAAGACAATTCTTAACATAAAATACTAGTACTTCCTCCTCATTATATTATCTTTGTAAGAATAATTTCTTCTTATTAAAGTTAAAACATTTTATTTAACGTCGAGTTAATCTCATTGTAACGTTATTGAATTATCTTTACAGTCTAAAAGAGTTAAATACTACATATCAATTTTTAATAAATAATTTATGGTTTTTGACTTTGAGTGTAATTATAAACATTTATATTGGCATGAAGTATATAGAATGTATATCATTACTTATTTTTAAAACTTCATAAAGACAAATGCTGTTTAGATGGTTATCAATAGGTGTACACAGCTACAATAGAATCTTTATCATTTGAATAAAAAAGTTTTTTTATAGATAAACTTTTCTATACTCAATCTTAGTATCCATACATGATTGTGATATGGTCTTCCTATATGATATAATACTAAACCAAATTTTATTTCATTTCTGTTACTGTGGAAACAATTCACACATTCCTGTGTTATAAATAGATAAAATAGAATCAATTAGTACTACATACAACATAGAAAAATCTATATGAAAGCAGTTAATCACAAATGGGATGGAACTGATAATACATTCCTGTATAAGTATGTGGTACACTTTAAGTTTGGTGCATATATGTCATATCATTAATTATGAACACCATGAAGCCCAAAAACATAAATATTCTAAATAATTCAGCATTATATGGTACTATACAAGTTTGACTTACATATAAGTCATATCAGTAACAGTATTTGTCCATTTTTCAAACCTTTTTTTAAGGTATCTGGCTTGGATGTCAGGTCAAATCAAGTTTCACAAATTTATAGATTTAAAAACTAAACCATTATTAAATACATGTACTAAAATAAATCCACTGTATAAAGTGATTGCAAGTAATTTGAAACAAATATTACATTTGATTGGTCTTCTATCAACCAATATCGCACGTAATTTACAAATTTTTGAACAACGATAACTACTCTGTATATAGGAATATATTACAACAAATATCCTTAAAATGACTATAAATGTATAAAGCAGGGAGCCGTGCCTCAGTTTTTTATAACGTCCGCCGTTCGTTAGATATTTGACTTTAAAGAAATTCAGTACCCAGAACCCCGCTGTGTATTACGTAATACTCCACAGATAAAAAATGAAAACAAGTATCAAAATTCTGAGACAGGCACGGTTCCCTTGATTAACATTTCCGCTACAAAATACCGAAAACCGCTTTGAAATCTGTCATCAAATAAGACGGCAATGTTAATTCGAAAAGGACACCTACTGTGTTTTTTATGCTGAGCAATTAAAAATAAAGTGTCGGATCATTATCGTCTCATGAAATCAACGAATTTGACGCACCCCATTCAATTTTGATAGCCAATCAAAATCGCTTTTGTTTACGGTTCAATAATTGAAACCACGCCCAGGTTTGATGTGTAGTAAGAGATTTTATTACAAATTTTTGTCGTTAATGAATTAATAGTATCATATCGTACCAATACAACGACATTACGTAAGAGATGTTTAACGATGATAAGGAAAAGTCGATAAAGGGGTGCAGTATTTATTGCAATAAAACACAATTTAGAGCGTTCGGTTAGAATTTTTTGTTGCTTGGTATTAAAGTGATATTGAATCTTTGTAAATAACGTAAAATATCTGATTATGTTAAACATAAGATTACAAATATTCAGAATGAAAATTTGGCAGAATGTTTGGACTAGCTATGTTAGTCTTTGTGAATCTTATACTGTTATATCATGGCATGAATTTTTGGCCTTGCCAATTTGGCATAATGTTAACTTTTAAATTGCTGGTAAACCTTTCTTTGACAAAAACTATCTTTGCAAATGTATATTTCTTATTAATGACTTTATGAAAAACAATGGCTCATTTTACTCGTATGAGGAATTCCAACGAAAATATTCTGTTGTGACAAACTTTCTACAATATTCAAATATGATACATTCATTTCGCACATATTTGGATTTGTTACAAATAGTTCACAAAGGGATAAATGAACCCAATCCTAATCAACAAGTGATTTTAAAAAATTTAACATCAACAGATAGAGGGTGTAGACCATTCTATGACATCCTGAACAAAAATGATAAAGTTCCAATTGCAATTAGAAAATGGGAGAGAGAAATTAATGCAAATTTCATAGATTGGCGAAAAACCTATAATGTACCATTTAAGATATCAAAGGATTCGAAATTTCAATGGTTCCAGTACAAAATCAATCACAAAATTTTAGGAACCAACTACCTCTTAAATAAAATGGGTTTATGCAATAATGACTTAGGCACATTTTGTAACTCTCACCCAGAAACTTTAATTCATTTATTTTATAGTTGTGACATTACTCAGTCGTTCTGGCAAAACTTAAGTAGACTGATTAAAAGGAAATGTCCAAGCATTGATATAAACTGGACTAAACTTGACTTAATTCTTGGTAATTGAAATATACAAACTGTCATAAATAAAATAATTCTAATATCATATATATATCAATGTAAAATGAACTCATCTGTCCCAAATATAGATACAGTTGAAAAACAAATTATTATAATTATACTATAAAATCGAAAGACTCAACGCCATTAAAACATTTAATTTTTAAAAATTAAAAAAGGTTTGGGCTCCTTTGGCAGCACCCAGATACAGGACAGGTAAGGTACACACACATTAATTATTTAGTTAAAATGTATTTTTGCTCTTCTCATGTCTCTCTTTTTCCTTAACACATTTTTTGTTGTGTCTAATACGAATAATGATTATTTAAACCACCCGCCTGATAATTTTGGCCTTTTTATGGCCTTTTGTTGTTTTTTTTTCCTTTTTTTTCAGAAAAAGATACGTCTACGTAATGATATTCCGTAAAATAATGCGAATACCAATAAATGAGTATAGATATAATCATTGTTCAAGATCTGTATAACTGTATTACAGGATTTTATTTCATCCCTTTTAATAAGAAATGTTAAATATTCAAATTTCATTCAACCACCTTAGGTAAATTGTTTATTTCATTTGTTCTTTTGCAGCTCGGGTAATTAAGTATCCCTATACAACCTAAGAAGATGGTAAACAAAACGAAATATCTCCATGATTTGAAAATAAACCTATAAAAATGATTTTTACACTTACATCTAAGCCTCCTGATTACAACTTCCTCATCTTGTATTTATACCCTATTTCAGTAGTTCATTGGTTCTGATTTTTGTTGTTCGGTACGAACAATAAAGTTATTACCGTATTTCAGAAATCGCTCAGTTTTCATTGAAAACCTGCATACCGAACAGCTTCCATTAATTTAACCTTCCGCCTAAGAACATAGTTCCATTTTTTCAGTTCAATGGCATAAATACGAATTTAAATATTACGTGCATATAAGTCAAAATCAGATGGCTATGCAATATCGTAAACGAGCAATACTAGACAGTCGTAAAAAATCTAAACAATCCTGTCCCTCGGATTACTACAATATTTACTATCAGTACACACATTTCAAGAAAGGATGACGTCATAATCATCGTGCTTTATATGCTAATTTGTCTGGTTCCTAGCTTCTATTGTAAACGTTTAGAAGTCATCATTGAATTCATGGACGATGCGATGGCAACTGTGTGTCAACCAGATATTTAAAAAAAGTGGTTCATCGGGAAATTGTAATCGATTGATTTAATGCTTATAACGTGTAACTTTTTCTTCGAGTGTGTCTTCATGTGTGAGATATTACATTCTGCAAAAGTTGAGTATACAAAGAGGCAGGTACTGTAGACTATATGATATTATGCTATTTGCTTAACTACTTTTTGTGATCAGATGGGAATCATAAATCAAAGTACCGAAAGCACATGGAACGGGAACAGCTTTAACAACTGCATAGCGAGTGTAGAAAAGCGTTAGTAGTACTTAAGTCTGCATCGAAATTCATGTGCGAACTATTGTTCGGATTCAAAAACTCACCCTACAAAGAAATTCAACTTTTGACTGCTTTGTAGTTCCGAACAATAGCAGTAACTTCAGAGCTTTAATTACACATGTGACTATTACCCATTAGAAGATATTTATTAAAGTCACACAAACACATCACCAAAATTATTATTATTATTAAATCAAATGTCATACTTAATTAAATGTCATGATTTTATAAAACTAATTTCTGCTACTGGAATATTTATTGAATATTAGATTATATACATATCATGGATCCGAACAATGAGTACATGCTACTTTGATATTGTTTGCGTTTATAATGTTCTGTTTGATAATGCATAACTGTATATGTATGTTTATCTAGAAAATAAATACAAAAATCCACACAAAAAAACAACAATTATTTTTTGTCCAATAATTTTATGTTTAAATAGAAATGGAATAGAAATTTGTATTAGAAGATTCAAGTCAAGGATATAACTCCTCACATGCAAATGACACATAAGCGAGAAAACAACAAACAGACAGACGACCCGGACAAAATTTGATGGGAAACCAATACACTGGACTGTTTATGTGATATAAAGTGGAAATCATCTGAATGAGTATGAAAAAGCCCAACAGTTAGTAATGAGTTTAAGATGAACTGCACAGAAATTACTTAGTGACCTAAATCCAAAACTCATAAATAACTATAGTTACTTAATCAGTGTTTTAGGTCGTATATTTAACCCATATGAACGAGAAATAGCATATCGTTGTGAATTTAGGAAAATGTTGAAAGTGCTGCTGATTTGATTATGTTTTACAAACGCTATTTGCCAAAGCCTACCCTTTGATTCATTTAGAAGTTAGGGAGATATACATTATAGATCAATTCATTAATGGCCTTATAAAACATGAAGTTAGGAATCATGTACAATAATGATACCAAAGTACCGTAGATTCTGCCAATGCTCTAGCTAAAGAGTTTGGAGCATTTGAAAGTTAACAGGGCATACTTAGAAAACCTAGGTTTAGCAGGATTGTCCCTCAGGTTGCAGTACAGCATCTAATAAAAGGTAGAGAATCAGTTACCTTAGATAATATTGCGTCCCTGCTTAAGGCTTTTAACACTAATATTTCAAGGAGTAATAAACGGAGGTTAAACAGTCGTGATAGGCTAATAAATATTTAGTGCTTTAAGTGTCATGAAAAAGGCCTTTTATAATTATAGCCTTAAATCGTACTTAACTGTTTTTGGAAAACTATTTAAAGCTGATTTTGGGAAAAATATTTCAGTCATTAAAGAAGTGCATAAAAATGGGCCACAAAAGAATTGTTGCGAATTCATCAACCAATAGAACTTGCTTAATTACAAACTTGATTATAACTTACGTCGTCAGGCATCAATTGATTCAGGTTCATCTGTAAGCATTATTTCAGTCAACAGGTCAAGCGAAATTGGTATTAAGTTAGAAGAGCTTACAAAGATAACACCTATCATAACTGCTGCTATTGTTGGTGAGCTTAAGGTCAATGGTAACACAAATCTTACCTTTGAAATTGACAATGAAATGTTTACCTATGATTTCATAATTGCTGATCTGGATGAACTCTCAGCAATAAAATTCCAGCATATTCAGGAATGATAGTTGAGGCTTAGTCAGTCTCACAAGGTATGAATGAACAGTACAGACTAATGTTCAAAAGGGGTTTACTGGTGGGAAACGCTCTCGTTAGTGCAGACCAAAATGTTAAAATCAAGAAGAATTTAACAATTGGTAGTATTCACTCTGTTGACAGTGGTAGTTCTCTATCAGATCCAAAGCAATCTAAAACTAAAGACTTTGAACTTTCTGTCCACACACAATCTATTGTAAATGAGACTGCAGAGACTCTAAATGATAACCAATTTTTTAAACTTAAAACCCTCCTGTATTAATTTAGGGACATTCTCACTGATGATTCACGATAGGTTACACGAACATCAAATAAACGGGCAATAGATGGTTAATTTCTAAGCCAAGAAAACACGTGTTTCATTAGCCCTAAAGCTGAAATACAAAAAGTGAATGATCAGGACATAATTGAACCAAGTTCAAGTTCCTTGGTAGAAAGAGTTGTGCTTGTAAGAAACACAAGATAATTTAGTTCGTTTTGCTTGGATTATCGAAATTAAATGAAATCACCAAAAAGGATGCTTACCCATTGCTAAATATTAACGAATTATCTTATTTTTTACAAGCGTCATTATTATGTTTTGTTTCCTAGTGTTATAGCTTTATCAGGATATCATGATTGTAATAATTATCATGTGTTAATGCTTCAGGATAAGGCCTTTTTGAAATTTTATGCACTTTGAGTTGCTTTACATTTCAAGAAAATATTTCATATCAATTTGTTATTTTCTTCGACAGGATTCATCCTGCAGCTGCATGGAGAGTTTATGGTGTCCGGGCCAGGAAGTATAGTTGAAATCTCGGAGGTATAAATTCAGTATTATCTTGTGGTAACATACATGATTTTATCTTATATTATCACTTTATGTTAAACAAAATATTTTCTAGCCACGGTACAATGTGTTCCTATTTTTACATTCTCTTTCACCTGAATACATTATTTTTTGTAAGATAATACTGAATTTTGTGAATATTATTTATTGTTTAAGTATGGCTGAAAGTATTAACGTTGGTGAAAGTGAGTTACAGGACTTCCTTATAAAAGACAATCCTGTTCCAGAGTGTAACCAAGAACCGGTATACCTACGGTTTAGTGGGTTCCAACGTCATTGGACATAACATCGTAGGAAAATGAAATGTAGCCATACATTTTCGTGCTGTAAGAAGAGATTCTGTAGAGCAGATTTTGCAAAAAGACACATGAGCAAACAACATCAGCTCGTGGCTCCTCTGATAGTCAAAGAGGAGGAAAAAGTACAGTTAGTTGACCTAAAGGAGGTGATGCCATTCCGGTTGGACCACAGTCATCGTCTGGCGGCTATGAGGACATATGGTAAGCCACTTGTAAACCCCAAGGACAGGTTGCACAGAAGAAGAAGTTGTATGTGAAGGCAAGGGACATTTTGCTTGTAAAAATAATTAAAAAGGGACATTAATTTAAAACGATAAAACAGTCATCTTATTCATTGTCCACCTTGATTATTATCCGTACAACTTGTTTCCATTCTATATAATTATTGTCGTATATTTTAAAAAGTAAGTAAAACATAAGTAAACCAAGACACCTCTTCGTTATATATTTAATAGTTAGTTAATTTAATACGTATCAGTAAAACCTGAAGACGTTTGATCCAGAGTTAAACATCTATCACCACACCATAAACCTTGAACTTAAACGTTCAAACTTTGATCTACGATCATGTACATTAATAAAATTCGAAAAGAACTTGAAGAAAGGCTCAAAACAAAAACGAAATACAAATGTATTATAGAATATAAAATCCATATAATGACATAATACAGATCAGGAAATCATATAAAGGGCTATTTCAGAATGTATGATCACATCATGGCCTAAAACTGAATGTTTTACATAATTTTCTATTACAGATCTAGCACATAATGATCTAATACAGAACCTATATCCACATAATGGTAGAATACAGAACCTATAACCACATAAGGCTAGAATACAGAACCTATAACCACATAGTGGTAGAATACAGAACCTATATCCACATAAGGGTAGAATACAGAACCTATATCCACATAAGGGTAGAATACAGAACCTAAAACCACATAATGGTAGAATACAGAACCTTTATCCACATAAGGGTAGAATACAGAACCTATATCCAAATAATGGTAGAATACAGAACCTATATCCACATAAAGGTAGAATACAGAACCTATATCCAAATAATGGTAGAATACAGAACCTATATCCACATAAAGGTAGAATACAGAACCTATATCCACATAAGATGTGAATACAGAACCTATATCCACATAATGGTAGAATACAGAACCTATATCCACATAAGGGTAGAATACAGAACCTATATCCACATAATGGTAGAATACAGAACCTATATCCACATAAGATGTGAATACAGAACCTATAACCACATAAGATGTGAATACAGAACCTATAACCACATAAGGGTAGAATACAGAACCTATATCCACATAAGGGTAGAATACAGAACCTATAACCACATAATGATAGAATACAGAACCTATATCCACATAAGATGTGAATACAGAACCTATAACCACATAATGGTAGAATACAGAACCTATAATCACATAATGTTAGAATACAGAACCTATAACTACATAATGGTAGAATACAGAATCTATATCCATATAATGGTAGAATACAGAACCTATAACCACATAAGATGTGAATACAGAACCTATAATCACATAATGGTAGAATACAGAACCTATAACCACATAATGGTAGAATACAGAACCTATATCCACATAAGATGTGAATACAGAACCTATAACCACATAAGATGTGAATACAAAACCTATAACCACATAAGACGTGAATACAGAACCTATATCCACATAAGGGTAGAATACAGAACCTATATCCACATAAGGGTAGAATACAGAACCTATAACCACATAAGATGTGAATACAAAACTTATAACCACATAAGGGTAGAATACAGAACCTATATCAAAATAATGGTAGAATACAGAACCCATATCCACATACTGGTAGAATACAGAACCTATATCTACATAAGGGTAGAATACAGAACCTATATCCACATTAGGGTAGATTTACAGAATATGTAACCACATACTGGTAGAATACAGAACCTATAATTACATAAGATGTGAATACAGAACCTATATCCACATAATGGTGGAATACAGAACCTATATCCACATAATGGTGGAATACAGAACCTATATCCACATAAGGGTAGAATACAGAACCTATAACCACATAATGGTGGAATACAGAACCTATATCCACATAAGGGTAGAATACAGAACCTATATCCACATAATGGTAGAATACAGAACCTATAATCACATAATGTTAGAATACAGAACCTATAACTACATAATGGTAGAATACAGAATCTATATCCATATAATGGTAGAATACAGAACCTATAACCACATAAGATGTGAATACAGAACCTATAATAACATAATGGTAGAATACAGAACCTATAACCACATAATGGTAGAATACAGAACCTATATCCACATAAGATGTGAATACAGAACCTATATCCACATAAGATGTGAATACAAAACCTATAATCACGTAAGACGTGAATACAGAACCTATAACCACATAATGGTAGAATACAGAACCTATATCCACATAAGGGTAGAATACAGAACCTATAACCACATTAGATGTGAATACAGAACCTATAGCCACATTAGATGTGAATACAGAACCTATTACCACATAAGATGTGAATACAGAACCTATAACCACATAATGGTAGAATACAGAACCTATAACGACATAAGATGTGAATACAGAACCTATAACCACATAAGGGTAGAATACAGAACCTATAACCACATTGTGGTAGAATACAGAACCTATAACCACATAATGGTAGAATACAGAATCTTTATCCACATCAGATGTGAATACAGAACCTATAGCCACATAAGATGTGAATACAGAACCTATAACCACATAATGGTAGAATACAGAATCTATATCCACATAAGGGTAGAATACAGAACCTATAACCACATAAGATGTGAATACAGAACCTATAACCACATAATATGTGAATACAGAACCTGTAACCACATAATGGTAGAATACAGAATCTTTATCCACATCAGATGAGAATACAGAACCTATATCCACATAAGATGTGAATACAGAACCTATAACCACATAAGATGTGAATACAGAACCTATAACCACATAAGGGTAGAATACAGAACCTATATCCACATAAGGGTAGAATACAGAACCTATAACCACATAATGATAGAATACAGAACCTATATCCACATAAGATGTGAATACAGAACCTATAACCACATAATGGTAGAATACAGAACCTATAATCACATAATGTTAGAATACAGAACCTATAACTACATAATGGTAGAATACAGAATCTATATCCATATAATGGTAGAATACAGAACCTATAACCACATAAGATGTGAATACAGAACCTATAATCACATAATGGTAGAATACAGAACCTATAACCACATAATGGTAGAATACAGAACCTATATCCACATAAGATGTGAATACAGAACCTATAACCACATAAGATGTGAATACAAAACCTATAACCACATAAGACGTGAATACAGAACCTATATCCACATAAGGGTAGAATACAGAACCTATATCCACATAAGGGTAGAATACAGAACCTATAACCACATAAGATGTGAATACAAAACTTATAACCACATAAGGGTAGAATACAGAACCTATATCAAAATAATGGTAGAATACAGAACCCATATCCACATACTGGTAGAATACAGAACCTATATCTACATAAGGGTAGAATACAGAACCTATATCCACATTAGGGTAGATTTACAGAATATGTAACCACATACTGGTAGAATACAGAACCTATAATTACATAAGATGTGAATACAGAACCTATATCCACATAATGGTGGAATACAGAACCTATATCCACATAATGGTGGAATACAGAACCTATATCCACATAAGGGTAGAATACAGAACCTATAACCACATAATGGTGGAATACAGAACCTATATCCACATAAGGGTAGAATACAGAACCTATATCCACATAATGGTAGAATACAGAACCTATAATCACATAATGTTAGAATACAGAACCTATAACTACATAATGGTAGAATACAGAATCTATATCCATATAATGGTAGAATACAGAACCTATAACCACATAAGATGTGAATACAGAACCTATAATAACATAATGGTAGAATACAGAACCTATAACCACATAATGGTAGAATACAGAACCTATATCCACATAAGATGTGAATACAGAACCTATATCCACATAAGATGTGAATACAAAACCTATAATCACGTAAGACGTGAATACAGAACCTATAACCACATAATGGTAGAATACAGAACCTATATCCACATAAGGGTAGAATACAGAACCTATAACCACATTAGATGTGAATACAGAACCTATAGCCACATTAGATGTGAATACAGAACCTATTACCACATAAGATGTGAATACAGAACCTATAACCACATAATGGTAGAATACAGAACCTATAACGACATAAGATGTGAATACAGAACCTATAACCACATAAGGGTAGAATACAGAACCTATAACCACATTGTGGTAGAATACAGAACCTATAACCACATAATGGTAGAATACAGAATCTTTATCCACATCAGATGTGAATACAGAACCTATAGCCACATAAGATGTGAATACAGAACCTATAACCACATAATGGTAGAATACAGAATCTATATCCACATAAGGGTAGAATACAGAACCTATAACCACATAAGATGTGAATACAGAACCTATAACCACATAATATGTGAATACAGAACCTGTAACCACATAATGGTAGAATACAGAATCTTTATCCACATCAGATGTGAATACAGAACCTATAGCCACATAAGATGTGAATACAGAACCTATAACCACATAATGGTAGAATACAGAATCTATATCCACATAAGGGTAGAATACAGAACCTATATCCACATAAGATGTGAATACAGAACCTATAACCACATAAGATGTGAATACAAAACCTATAACCACATAAGACGTGAATACAGAACCTATAACCACATAATGGTAGAATACAGAACCTATATCCACATAAGGGTAGAATACAGAACCTATAACCACATAAGATGTGAATACAGAACCTATAACCACATAATATGTGAATACAGAACCTGTAACCACATAATGGTAGGATACAGAATCTATATCCACATAAGGGTAGAATACAGAATCTATATCCACATAATATGTGAATACAGAACCTATAACCACATAAGATGTTAATACAGAACCTATAACCACATAATATGTGAATACAGAACCTATAACCACATAATGGTAGAATACAGAATCTATATCCACATAAGGGTAGAATACAGAACCTATAACCACATAATATGTGAATACAGAACCTATAACCACATAATGGTAGAATACAGAACCTATATCCACATAAGGGTAGTATACAGAACCCATATCCACATAAGGGTAGAATACAGAACCTAAAACCACATAAGATGTGAATACAGAACCTATAACCACATAATGGTAGAATACAGAATCTATATCCACATAAGGGTAGAATACAGAACCTATAACCACATAAGATGTGAATACAGAACCTATAGCCACATAAGATGTGAATACGGAACCTATAACCACATAAGATGTGAATACAGAACCTATAACCACGTAAGATGTGAATACAGAACCTATAACCACATAATGGTAGAATACAGAACCTATAACCACATAATGGTAGAATACAGAACCTATAACGACATAAGATGTGAATACAGAACCTATAACTACATGATGGTAGAATACAGAACCTATAACCACATAATGGTAGAATACATAACCTATAACGACATAAGATGTGAATACAGAACCTATAACCACATTATGGTAGAATACAGAACCTATAACCACATAATGGTAGAATACAGAACCTATAACCACATAATGGTAGAATACAGAATCTATATCCACATAAGATGTGAATACAGAACCTATAACCACATAAGATGGGAATACAGAACCTATAACCACATAATGGTAGAATACAGAACCTATATCCACATAAGGGTAGAATACAGAACCTAAAACCACATAATGGTAGAATACAGAACCTAAAACCACATAATGGTAGAATACAGAACCTATATCCACATAAGGGTAGAATACAGAACCTATATCCACATAAGGGTAGAATACAGAACCTAAAACCACATAATGGTAGAATACAGAACCTAAATCCACATAATGGTAGAATACAGAACCTATAACCACATAAGATGTGAATACAGAATCTATATCCACATAATGGTAGAATACAGAACCTATAACCACATAACATGTGAATACAGAATCTATATCCATATAATGGTAGAATACAGAACCTATAACCACATAAGATGTGAATACTGAACCTATATCCACATAATGGTAGAATACAGAACCTATAACCACATAAGGGTAGAATACAAAATCTATATGCACATAAGGGTAGAATACAGAACCTATAACCACATAAGATGTGAATACAGAACCTATAACCACATAATATGTGAATACAGAACCTATAACCACATAATGGTAGAATACAGAATCTATATCCACATAAGGGTAGAATACAGAACCTATAACCACATAATATGTGAATACAGAACCTATAACCACATAATGGTAGAATACAGAACCTACATCCACATAAGGGTAAAATACAGAACCCATATCCACATAAGGGTAGAATACAGAACCTAAAACCACATAATGGTAGAATACAGAACCTAAAACTACATAATGGTAGAATACAGAACCTATAACCACATAAGATGTGAATACAGAACCTATAACCACATAATGGTAGAATACAGAATCTATATCCACATAAGGGTAGAATACAGAACCTATAATGACATAAGATGTGAATACAGAACCTATAGCCACATAAGATGTGAATACAGAACCTATAACCACATAATGGTAGAATACAGAATCTATATCCACATAAGGGTAGAATACAGAACCTATAACCACATAATATGTGAATACAGAACCTATAACCACATAATGGTAGAATACAGAATCTATATCCACATAAGATGTGAATACAGAACCTATAACCACATAAGATGTGAATACAGAACCTATAACCACATAATGGTAGAATACAGAACCTATATTCACATAAGGGTAGAATGCAGAACCTATAACCACATAAGATGTGAATACAGAACCTATAACCACATAATGGTAGAATACAGAACCTATAACCACATAAGATGTGAATACAGAACATATAACCACATAAGATGTGAATACGAACCTATAACCACATAATGGTAAATACAGAACCTATAACCACGAACGTGTTACCACATTAGGGCCGAATACAGACTTATGATAACATAATACAGAACCCATGATCACATAATGATATTATAACTAATTTAATTCCACATCATGACCTAATGCAAATATAGAATATATCATAATATTAGGCCCTATACAGAACATATGAACACATAAATGATTAATACAGAACCTCAATGATAACATTAGGCCTTATACAGAACATCTGAACACAGAATATTTGGCCTCATGAAGAACTAGTACAGTTCGTGTGATCACCTTACCATTATCATATAAAGTGCTATTTCAGAACATTTGATCATACATTGACATAATTCAGAACTAACAATCACATAAATGTCCAGTACAAAAGTTATGACCGAAAGTTTGCTGCAGCAGTCTCGCTATAAGGCTACATTTTATTTCAGAACACCTCGTGGTAAAATGTAAAGAGACACAAATAGTAGAAGAAACCATATTCACATAAGAAGAGGTGGATATGGGTTAACTGATGGGAAGTTCCAGTGATTAAGAAATAGAAAGTAGATCATAATATGATAATTAAATCAAAACATTAGTATCATGTAATATCTGTCAGAAGTTTATTGAAACAATAAGTTACTTACTAGCTTACTGACCATGTGAAAATGTCAACAAAGTCTTGCAAAACCCCCAAACTAAACTCACCCAACACATTGAACTATAGAAATGGCGGACAAGACAGAGTCTTAAGTAGGTCATCGTCTTTTTTCTGTCTGTAACAAAGCTACTTGGGGGTTAATCTAGTTTTGAGCTAAACCATGATAATGTGTTTGATACATTTATTTTTGATGCCAATATACTAGTTCGATCATTACAAGTAACAAAAAGCCATATTAATATATAATGACTTTATAACTTTGCTAGTGGCTAGAAGGACAGTTTAAAGTCATTTAATTAGTTTTCCTTTTAAAAACTTATTTAAGTTCCTATTTTAATGGAATTTAAGCATCAAAAAGTTAGTACTGCTCATATATTTACTTACTTTTTTGTTGCTTTGCAGTCAAGTCCACAAAATATATTCGGTGTATCTATTAATAGCCACAGTTATGTAAACTTTATTTCTGGGTAATTTTACCTAATTTACTTCCTGCATTGTCCTATGTAGGTAAAAGACCAGTGTGAAAATGTACAAGTACTACCTACATAAAAAATCTAGCTTAATGCTAACGAATATACATAAAATATACTTTAATTAGAGTTTATCCCAGATCAACTCAATATGGTTATAGGTAGGTAGAAAGTAGTCGAAAAGCCCGGTACGTGGCCGTGCTCTGTCATCATTTCGTCTACAATGTAAACGAGGTTCTTCCTGCACTGCATACAAGGCATAATGAGTTCAGATTTCAGCATATTCTCACTGAACCAATGGCATGACTGGTAAGCCAACCCTTCCATGTTGCCATACTCGGACAGTCTACCGGAATATTGTAGTAAGATGCGTTGTCCATAACTATAATGAAGTTGGAGGTGAATTTGGGGATCTTTTTTTTTCAGTGAGCCACTTCTTGAAATTATGCTGATTCATTTCGGAGTGGTAAGGACCCTGTGAACTGTTTGCCTTGAATAGTAGTTCCGCGCCAGGTATGAAGACGACATCACAAACTGCGTTCAGTGAAAGTCCAAATCCAATTAAAATATGAGCACCTCTAGAAAACAAAATGTTCAGTCCGGTATCCGCGCCTTGCAGTGGAAGTAACATACGTCGTACCTGATACAATTTCGTTTGGAAAACACCGAACGTTTTTGGAAATACCAAACGGACATTTATAGACCATACACTAATATTGATAAACTAACCTAAATTAAAAATTGTTAGTTTATGAACATGCTTCCAAGAGACCTGGTTTAAGAAATGTATTCCTCTAAAACTAGTTTTGTTAGTTTACTCTGAAATACAAATATTTTATGAAATGAACAATTACATTCACACCAGTTTGTTCTGTAATTCTAACACGCATCATGACCTTTCATGGATTCAGAATGTTTGTATTGGAAAGAATGGAATGAGATTCAGTCAAACATGATGTTAAACTGTTTTCTTAGCTAACCTCCAGTACGTATACTTCAATAAGTACATTAAAAATACCTAAAATATGGAAGAAGTTTTATTTCAGTAAATCTATTAAGCCTTGTGGCCCATGAGGACATGTACATGTATGAATACAACAAAAAACATATGTACATGCACATATATACATAATATAGAATATTATTAACAAGAAAAACTATAACAAAACGTGATAGGTAGACGAATTACAAGAAGCATATTGGTTTATGTTTTTTGTATTAAGTTGCTTTTTTCATAAAGGATATTGACTGTATATTTTATTCAATCCTCCATTATGGAGAGTATAACATATTTACATGATATGAGTAATACACATATATTGACAATCATGAGTATTTGACAAATGAATAAATTCATGTATATAGTTCACAAGTACATGGTAATATCATAACCTACATCAATCAAATAGAATAAACCCTAAATGTTAACAAATTCACCATAATCTGCTAAGATACAACCACATTGAACTTCAAATAGCATTTCAGATATCATGCCACACAACAACTTATCTAGGTCAAAATCACAGAGCAATGCCTGTATGATTTACTTACCTGATCAAGCAGACGAATAGATTCAGTCATCACCATTAGCCAATCAAATGGCCAGGATTAGCCAAACTAGTAATAGACACTATACTATATACTCGCAAACAACTATAATAAACGAATACCCATGAGTATAATTCGTCTAGAAAATAACTTATACTTAGTAATTTTATTGTGTGATGCATCTGTCAAGGAAATTTACATTTGTCTGATTATTAGGGCAGAGCTGTTGGAATTTGTTCATCGGTTTGACCAGGAGGCTGAAACGTTTCTACGGCGCATGTACTAACATTAGTACGTTAATTACTGTTGATGAGACAACTAAGTGCAAAACACTTTGGTCACCATCTCCAAATAAGTTTAAAGTTAGTCCGTCTACGAAGAAGATGTGCACAGTGTTCTGTGATGATCATTGAGACACGCTGTATTATAAGGAAAGACAAGGACAGCGAAGTATAGGAAAGGGTAAACAATATTTCTTTTATATAGAAAAGAAACTTTACAAAATGTGTAGACAATGTTTTACATTTTATTCTATACTTAATAGTTCAATTAAGAAAATTTAGTCATAAACTTATTATCACTGTAAATCAATAAAATTTATCACCCCACTTTTTGACTAGGTGTCAAGTCTACAGACCGTGACCAGACTGGTTTTATCTGATTAGGGGCAATAAAACAATTAAGAGATTAGACCACATGTGGATTTGGGGGGGGGGGTCACTTATATAGTAGCTGTTCAATGTCTTTAAGACATGATTGCCAAATTCAACTTTGAAGTTTTAGAGCATCTCCCCTATGTACAAGCCAAGCAGCTTGAGACTTCTTCCTCTTTCCATCATTGAAGAGGATCCAGAGAGGTCAACAATTAATGTCATTGATTATTTATCTAGTGCAGTTCAATCAGCGATATCGTCCATCCCACGTGACACACACTTAAAACTTAAACATGTAGTAGTCAGTAGCAGAAATTATTCATAAGCTGTTTCTAATCTTTCCAGTACTTTGATAAGCTTATTTGAGGTGATATACGCGTATTTATATCTCATATTCAGATCCTATCTAATACATCCACCGTATATTGGAAATAACCGAAAGAAAAATACGAAAATAAATCATACGTCATTTCATAAAATCCGGAATTACCCACCTGGTATTTGCGTTAGTTGGAAATACCCATAATGACTGCTTCTAAATATAGATGTGCTACTCTTAATAGCTACACGTACGAGAACATCTTTACTACATTTCAGTTTGTAATTACTGTCAAACCTGAGAACAAGATCACCCTTGGGAAAAACAATATGTTGACAGTTGACCTCTTTTCAAAGGTCAGTTTGTTCTAAATAATCAATGACAGTTTATCAAAGAATGGCCTTTATTCATAACGTTGCCTGTATTCGGTGGTGGCTGCAAACATATTTTTGATTGTATTTATTAATAGGAGAAGCAGTCCATCTACATTTTTCAGTGCAGTCATAATGTATCAAAGAAAAATAATATAATACAGCGTTAAGGTAAGATGACAGAAGTTGAACTGCCTCCTTTGATTACCTTTAGTACTTCAGTATGTACAAAGTAACAATAAATATGTGATGCATCTGGCACGAACATTTACGTTTGTCTGTTTATGAGCATAGAGCTAGCTATATAGAGTTTTGAGAATTTTGTTCACTGGTTTGTCCAGGAAGCTGAACGTTTCTACGACGCATATACTAGTATATAGTTACTTTTAGCGAGACCTAGCTTTGTCTATATGAACCAGATACCAATGAACAATCAACTAAGTGGAAAACACCAGTGTCTCCATCTTAAAAGAAGTTTGAAGATAGTCCGTCTACGAAGAGGGAGATGTTACTCATATCACAGGCTACTCCGGTGTAAATCGAAAGAAAATAATATTTGTTATCACTCACCGCCGACGAATCATTCAATTGATGGATACCTAAGGCATTACGATTCAATAGTCCACGCTTTCGTCCGATTTCGCTTCTCAGCTGCCATGATCGCACAGTTTAAACGCCGTACCGTTTTCGTGCCGTTTCGGGAAGATAGTCTCAACGATTGGTCAAAATCGGAGGTGTGGCAACCTTCACCTTTAGCAGTCATTTTGCCGGAGAGAATTTGAATCGTAAAATAATGAATCGTAATGCTTTAGGTAAAAAAAAAGTATAGGATCGGCAGCAAAAAAATAGGGACGGTCGGGATAACGGAAACAAGTAATTTTTTTAGGCCTAATATATATATGTTGAAAAAAAAATGTTTTATTTGAAACTTTATTTTGCTGTTATCACACGCCGGTGTTTTCAGTACTTTGATATAAAGCTCATTTGAAGCGATATCCTACATCTAAATCTACATTGGAAATAACCGAAAGAAAAATACGAAAATAAATCCTACGTCATTTCATAAATCCGGATTTACCAATCTGCGTAGTTACCCGAAATGACTATTTCTAAATAAAGTAAAACGTCATTTGAAGCATACAGAATGTATAAAAGCTAAAAAACCTTAATTTCTTCTGTCACTGGTGGCTTTATATGATCTAAAGCCATCAAATTTGTACCCGCCTTTAGGTATTAAACTATAGTTTTATCGACTTCATTTCTCTGCAGAATTGTTGAAAATGGCATTTTGATACTCATATTTATCTTGAGATTTTGAGAAACATTTCAGCTGCTTTACATCTGTGACGAAGATGTCTATTAATGTGCATTCTTCCTTTAGTACTTGGATAAGTACTTTTCACTAAGTAAGTGTATTTATATGGTACATCAATATCGGAAATTTAGAGCATAATATATCGTGCAATAGTTAATAACAGCTATAAATATATTCATAAAGGCCTATAAGACAGTTTTGCTTCTTTGTAAATCTATTCAGTACTTTGATAACCGGATTTGAAGTAACATGATACGTGTGTATTAGGACACTTTATTTAAATCCTACCTAATACATCTACCGTATATTGGAAATAACCGAAAGAAAAATACTAAAATAAATCCTACGTCATCACATAAAATCCGGAATTACCCACCTGGTATTTGCGTTAGTTGGAAATACCCATAATGATGGCTTCTAAATATAAACGGATGTGTTGCTCATAATAGTTACACGTACGAGAACATCTACAATACCTCAAGCCTGAGTACTAGGTCACCCTTAGGAAAGACAATATGTTGACAGATGGCCTTCATTCAGAGGTCAGTTTGTTCTAAATAATCAACGACGGTTTTTCAAAGTATGGCCTTTATTCGACGCGAATTTAACCGGTGATAGATTTTAAATCCTTACAGTATTTTGATAAGCAAATTTAAAGTAACATTCCTGTATGTTACGGTACTTTATTCTACCTATAAATCCTACCTAAAACACCTACCGTATATTGGAAATAACCGACAGAAAAATGTCATAATGTCCGGAATTACCAATTTGGCATTTGCGTTAGTTGGAAATACCCATGATGACTGCTTCTAAATATAGCAAGAATTCATTTGAATAATACTGAGTGGATATATAGAAGCTACAGAGCTTATGATTTCTTTCACTGGAGACGTTGTATCATGGTCTCAATCCGCCAAATTTTGATATGTACCTTATATAATTACTTTTATCGATTTTAATTATCTGCAGATATGTAAAAACTCGATCGGTCGTATAGTCTGGAGTTACCTGTCCCTGGCACTACGTTACCGGCCCAAAGTTGACAAGGAAATTAGACCAGAGATTACAAGGAATAGTTCAGCAGTTTTTACACGAACCAACGCAATTAGCACCCAGTAATTGAAATAAATCGTTAGGTTAGATTCATTATGTAGTTATGTTAGTCGCATTCACCACGTACTCACCACGTACGGATCGCCAAGTTTTGCCTACGTTTTTGCAAGTAGACAGCACGCACTTACAAGTATGGCGAGTTGGGACCACCGCTTCATGCACTGAAAGTGCTACGGCGTTTTCTGCGTGCTTCCAAATCCGTACGGAAGCGGTAATAACCACGTACGGACCGTCAGGTTTTGCCCACGTTTTTGCAAGTAGTAAACACGTACTTGCAAGTACGGCGGGTTGGGACCGGCGCTTTAGACTGATCATTAAGTAATTCTGAGATGTACAACTGGTCATTATAATGTGTGAACACAACTTATCGCTAATAGTCCAGTTAGGTCACGCCTTAAAATGTTAAAGTTAGGTCAGCTAAATAAATTACGTATTTAGTCTTATCTACTGTACATTCATTTCAAATAAATGTCAAGAACGGTATATAACTTTATTTCGACCGCATAAGAATACATTTTCGTACATTTTTACTTTACAAATTTAACAACCATAAGAATAACACTTTAAACAATTGCAGACTGTCTATGAGTTGGCGTGGTCTTAATTTTTCTACTCTTATAGACTTCATCCGATGAAAGGAAGGGTTTCCTCTGAATCATCCAATAGAA
This sequence comes from Lutraria lutraria, assembly GCA_964023205.1. Classification (NCBI taxonomy): domain Eukaryota; kingdom Metazoa; phylum Mollusca; class Bivalvia; order Venerida; family Mactridae; genus Lutraria; species Lutraria lutraria. The sequence goes on from OZ026835.1 coordinate 33,250,339, forward strand.
TGAGGAATTTCTTCTGAATAATTAATACTTCATGTCAAGAAAATATAGTCAAAATGAGCCCGGGCACCTTCATGAAAAAAAATATCAGTCGAAATAACAACATCGCTTTTAGTAAGAATGTGCCCCCAGAAGATTATCAATCTGTATTACATTCCAGCAGTGTTTTACCCCGTCGTTCAGTAAGCAACCGTCAAGTTTCCCAAAAAAGATGCGTTATTCAAAGGCGGGGAACAATGTGACCTTGGTTGTAACTTTCGGTCAAATGTATCTAGCGTGTCGCTTGGACTTTTTAAAAAAAAACTTATGATCAACAGCCCAGCGTTCTACTGACTCAGATTGCAGGACAGACCGAAATTGAAAAAAGGCAACATTTGTTTATGTCATTCGTAAACACAGAAAGCAAAACCGGTTCCTGGCTAGTCGTTATAATCTAACCACATTCTTAGTACCGTAATATATCGGCAATGCGGGAAATCAAAGATGCCTCGATATCATAAAAAGTTTTTAAAAAATACTGCTTTTATGAAAATATAAGAATAAATGACGATGCAAATATTAAATCATAATTTATAAATACATTCTAATCAGGTATAATGATTTAAGTATTCGCATTGGTTCCACTTCTACGCATGGTCCAAATAAAACCATTGACCAAATTATTAATAAAAGGGGATCCAGTAAAATGGAATTTTTCCATTTATAATGTGTACTTTGTTCAGACTTTTATTAATGCTAATATGTTGACTTAATTGCTTCTCTTTAACTAATACATGTGTAGTATCGATGACCATTTCACAGATCAGCATCGATTTGGTTATACATGAAATAATAGCGTAACTTTTTTGTGTATTATAATTAAACCGTATGAACAATCAAACAGGTTTAACCAATGACATTTTGGGATGGCAGCTCAAGTTCCTGAAGTAGAACTCCTGCAAAACTAGAATATTTGTTTCCGTAGAACGAGTCGTTGACTATATGGTTCTGTAGTGACACGTCGTCTCCTAAAATAATAATAAAGTAATTGAGACAAAGCTAATAAGACCGCAATTTTGATAATGGTTGAAACAATTGCAACGCCTTTGCTATACACTGAGTTGTTTTCATTTGACTGACTATACAGTATATACATTACTTATTTCTTCTTAATATTTCTTAAATACACATCGTTGACTGAATGATAGGACTTACAACACATAATCAATTGCAATGGCGATAAACTGCTCATTTACACGATTAATCTTCATCAGTCATACTGATCATTATATACTTCATATTATAAAATTGATGAATCAAATGATAATTAAATGTGTATATTATACCTTTATTAAGCTGCATTATAACAGTTTGAGAACTTTGACCATGTCTATTATCTGTACCGCGTTCATTCAGACGTACAATAGCGTTGCCATTAACAACAAGATCTGCCCAGAATTCCGCGTTAGGTCCTGTACGTAAGCTTGCAGTTAGCAAGTACAGGCCACTGATAGGGGCGATAAACACTCCTGCAATGAAAAAGATAAAACTACATGTACTTAATAGCATGGTTTAAATTTCCTATCGTATACATTAAACAAACAAGAAATGTCTTTAAAAAAGACAGATCTATGCGAAGTTTCTTAAAATTAATGTAACTTATTTACACTGTTGAAATTTTTATTAAATTCCTAAATTGCCGTTATAGTACCTTGTTAACACCACTTATCACATGATGCAAGTCACGCATTAAAATGTTGATATTAGGTCAGCTAAATAAATTGCGCATTGCAGTCTCGCTGTAAGTTCGCTAATTTTTTCTGCGCTTATAGATTTCACCCAATGGAAGGAAGACTTTCCTTCAAAATCCTGTGTTTTACAAGACCAACTGCCTGTGCGTTTGTCTTATTGCAAAAGTTTCAGTAAGTATTTACTATTATTCCACCAGACGAATCAAAATATCAACCTTGATGCGCATTGTAAGCTCCGCCGATATTTGTGACAACATCTCCAAGTACAAGATTCTGATGGACGCCAAGCTGTGTTATGGAGGTAGCTGCACTAATGCGGGCAAAAAATGCGACTGCTGTCTCCCCATATCGTGCTTGTCTTCTGGATACTGAAAATTCAGGAATGAAATACCCAGATAAACATTAAAATGGTCGCCATACCAATACTAAAACATGCTTTTTTGAGCAATGAATACTCAGTGTCAGTGTATTGGCGGAGTTATGAAACAACAAATTTGTTAAGTATCACCTCGTACCGAATACATGAAGTCTGTTTTCGTCACAAAAAGGAAACACTCCAACGAACAAGATTGGATTACCAGAGTAGTCAAGTCCGTCATTGTATGTTTGTAATTTAATATAGACAAAGTACAAAGCGTGCAACTTTTCCACCAATGGAAATATTTGTTTTAAGAGCGCACTCGATTGTCATATGTGCTGTATTGCAATCCATGGGTAAACAAAGTCGGTGCGGCATTGGTTTGATGATGTTACAGTGAATTCATGTAAATGGTTACCGAGACAAGACATTTGATAAATCAATTATTGAAACAACTGTTCCAACGCACACCTGTTTTTGAATCCAAAGATGAATTGCTTAGCGGGAACATTTTCTTTGTCATCTCAAGCATCACAGTTTTCTGTCGCTTTATCTCATCCTCTTGTCTGACTAAAAGGTCCTTAAAGGCTTTATTCAATGCCCTATGTTGGTTCAACTTTACCCGGAGTCCTCGATTAACAATCTTCTGATCTTCAGCAAACTTCTCCAGTTTGTCAACTTTTTTCATCAGCTGTTCAAACTCATCTCGTCCAATTTCAGCCTTCGCCGAGCTAAACACAACGAATATTATCAGGCACACAGAAACAGTAAAATTCATTATGTTTCCACAGACTTTTGGTGTAATGTGTTACTAAGGACAATTGAACAAGTCCTGTTATCGAATTGTGTCAAATCTGACACGTGCGCTTATCTTTGCGTTGAATGCCTTTGAGGACTTTCGTTTAACAGTTTTCGAGTTCGTGGCTAGATAATTGACCTTATACTTGTCTTATCATGTTTTGTTCTAGACTCATAAACTTTGACCATGATGTGTTTACATTAAGCCATTCTACACTTAAGGTAAATTAGCGTGCAAATGTCTTTGTCAAATTAGTCGGGAGGTCCGTGAAGGACATGCGTGCTTCAAAAATGTTATTAGTGGTCATGACAAAATTGTGTAAAATTATAGTTTCGTATGTAAGCCTACATGGGATAATGTGAATAAAATAAAGAAAATCAATCTCTTGTTCCTAACTTAAAACAGGGAGGGTTTATAAATAAGTTTTTATATGTTTGAGAAAAGCAGGGATTCTGAATGCATGCTCATAATAAATGGGTATGTAGGGTTTGTTTGTTCTTGAAAGAGTGCGAAAAAAACTAAACAGAGTTGAGTGGATGTTCAAAATGTACTGTTCCTAATTTCCTAGGACCAATAAAAAGTCTACTACACTAGGGTCGCAGGAAAATGAGGGTGGTTCAGGTTATTTTACTGCAACTGTATTAAAATCCATGTAAAAATGAATGTGCCACAATCTTAATTTTAGACTAGAATTGTGTCAGGAGACAGGAATGCCCACACTGAGAGCTAAGTTAAATTAGGGGCCATAACTCCTGTGAACATGTTTGGATATTAATCGAAGTAGAAATTGACCTGTATTTTATTATTATACATCATGTGATATATAAAATCCATCCATGAAATATTTCTATGAAACCAAAATTTGAACGGACGGACAGACAGGGTATTAACACTTTATAGCCTTCAGAACGGCTGGTGTCATTAAATTCACTAAATATTCATTATAAGTAAAAACATGTACAATGAAATGTGAAATTTTACGCCAACTCACATTTCATTCACCAGCTGAAATTTTATATCCGACTTGGTAGTCTTGTATGTTTCGGACCAATTCATACGTTTTATACTATAAGAAAGATTATTAAACAATTTTGTACGAATACATGTATTCTATGATCGAGGTATACACAGTCTTGGACTTTACACCATGGTCTTAGATCATGTTTATTAGTTTTACGACCCTTTTCAACTAGTTCTGGCTTCCAAAACTTTAAAAGCCGCTCTTATTTTTTTGCCTTTCATGCATCCTTTCACAGTAAATAACACCTCAAGCTACTTTTCAACAGTCAAATGCATACTTTCTAAACATGTACACATTGCCATTGTTACCCACAACTATAAAAACATCTTGCATGTGATATTAAATGTAAGAGTACTTTTGACAGATTTCTGGCACTCCTAAATTGACCCACGGTGAGGTTGTGTTCACTTAGGTTTCTTATCAGTCTAAGCAATCCTAGTATGATATTACGGTATCTTAAGCAAAGGTAAAATGACAACAAACGTGTATGAAAAATTTATCTGTTTTATTCATGATTTTAGTAAACAAAGACAGACTCTTTTATGAGGTCAGACAGACAGAAAGACAGACAGAGAGATAGAGACAGATAAGACTATGGAGTGGTAGAGAAAGATAAATAACATACATAGTACCGCAGGTACTTACAGAAACATATGTAAATTGTAATAGAACACAAAATAGGTAAGCACTCTGATTCAGCCTCAAATATTCTTCACAACAAATGATAAGTATACGGTGTTGTATGTATGAAATAGCACATGCTCCCATCATGAAGTAAGTTACATTTTGTGAAGATACAAAATCGACATATTGTAGCACTTACAAGTATAAATATTACAAGAAAAACTTCCATAACATGAAGTATATACCACAACCCGCATGTAACATTTATGATACTCTTAAGTTTTCAATGACAGCAAGTGAAAATTATTTTATTCAAATACAAGAATGGAAAAGTTTTTATTATCTAAATCAATGATTAATAAATTTATGGACTCAAAACCATAGTGAATTAATACAATTTGATTTAGATATTCATGTATATAAATTATGCAAATAATTACTCAAGGTAACAAATATACATATATTCATACAAAGCTTCCAATTATACAAAGAAAATAGTACTAAACCTAAATACATGTTAAAAAAGCACTATTTTTCTATTACAATCCCTGATTAAATTCTCAAATACTGACAGAAAATTTTGATAAGCTGAAAATACAAATACAACACACAGCAGTATGTTAACTGGTTGCATTGAAGACATATAATACAGACGAAACTCTTATATGATTGTGTTATACACTGACTGAACAGAATGACTGATATATAACTATATAATAATGAAATACATGAGGCTCCACATCAGTGAAAAAGGATGTAACTAATGGTTTAATGTATATACAGTTACAAACTTTTGGAACTGAATGGGTGAAATCAAACTATAACCATGAAATGATTTTCTATGATGAATGGGTGTGAATAAGTCTATTAATCTCAAAATTAGTGATAATTGATGAGCAGTGAAACATGTATTATCCATCTCGGTTTAGGTCCGAGTCCAAGCCATCGTTGTCGAGTCAGAATGAGAATTGTTGAGGAGCATTTGTCGCCGCTGTGAACTGATAACTGGTAGCGCCCTCCTCAGCTGTAGGAGCTATATTCTCATCTTCCTCCTGAATAAAAAGGGAAAAAGAAAATCAGAAGGCACTCCCTATGACCATAAGTATAAATTAATAATACAAAATAAGACTAAATGCTAGAATTTCTGCATGTTAATGAGATACAGAAACTGGCAAGTACAAAAAACAGCTCATGTCATATACTTATTTCATTAATTAAGTACAACAATTTGCATAATGAAGGATATAAACTTGGAAGCTTATGAAATTAGATCACGTACATTCATTAAATCAATGACTTACCTCTCCACCGAAGTATTTCTCAATAAGTTCGAGAGCAGCCTTGTAAACTGTCTCGTTCTCATGGTTCTGTAATCCCTCAATCTTATCTAAACCACCGGCTTCTTCAATCATCACAGTCAGGGCTTCCAAAACATTCTGTCCAGCACGCTCAGCGGCCTGAAATAATAGTACACGTTTCACTTGCTTCTAAGCTCAGGCTATTTTCCCCTTTATTTATGGTAGCTTTATTAGAGTCCGAAATCATACAAAACTGAAACTTGCTTCTTAGTATGAAATCCAGCTGGTAAATTAAATGCATGTTAACTAATACCAATACCATGCCAATCAAAACTATGAATCCAGTCTTGGCGACAATTTGGCAAGACAAAATAATTATTTTTAATTAGATGCCGACTGGCCTTGTAGTCGACAAATTATGATATACATTCAGTTGATATTAAGATAATCGGTGAATTTTTTCATACCTATGGTCAGGTCAGATTGGGAATTTTGGAATCACAACTAGGTTACTGGGAAATTTTATCAATATTAGACAATGCCAAATAAATCAAGTTCTCTATTTTACTTGCACTAGTATAGTATACTTCTTGCCAAAAAATGTTCGTAACTTTTCATTTTATGTCCATTTTGAAAACAAAAATGTTCATTGGGAATTTCTCCATTTAGATTTGGGGAAATTGAAGACTAAACGCTATTGGGAATGGTTCATATACCGTACCTGTCTAAAGAAAATAATCTCTGCAGATTACTTACCAACAAAATATTGCCTAAGGCATCCAAGATGACTAATATAACTTTAGACTCTTTGACAGTCAGCATGTTACACAGATGAGGCATGACTCCAAGATTGACCAGAAATCCAACTTGTTCCATGGTACCACCGGATGTCAGATTGGTCACAGCCCAAACAGCTTCCTTCTGGCTCTTGTAATCTCCCTGTAAATATATGGAAATCATAATCTTAATTTTATCAAAATCATTGGTACCAGCTTTATTATCCTACCACTTCAAGAAAATTGTTATACAATCATAATAAAAAAATCCATGTTAGCTTGATGCTTTATTTTATAGAGCAAAGTAGCCCTGTGTCTAATCAATATATCATCATGAAGTATTACTGCATCCAAAGCAGTAAGATTCTCTATCTTTAAGTTACTACGACTATAAGTGATTTTACCCTGTGTACACCAGGGGTCTTCCTCAACCATTTAATGCAGAAATTCCCTTAAATAACCCTGACCTTAGCACATTGTTAAACCCTGGAGAATAAAACAAGGTATTAAGACGACTTACCCCTTTCAAGATATCAATAATAAGAGGTAGAAGTTCACAGTTGATGACGGCTTGAATTTGTTCAGCATTTCCTGCAGTAATATTAGATATTGTCCAGGCTGCTTCTTTTTGTATGTTTAACTTCTGATGTCTCAACAATAGCTGGAACACTGGAAGTGCTTTACATTCTATCACATGCTGTAATGATATAACAATATAATATAAGTAAATAACCCACAAACCATGTAACAAGAGTTTCAAACTAACCAATCAGTCAATTAATTAATTTACATAAATACATGAGTTTTCATTTGACCCCATTCCCCCTCTGAATAGTATGTTGTTTCCCCAAAAATGAAGAAATATTCCACCTTTCTTAAAAACAAGAGAACGCTGCAAGCGGTGCTAAAGCTCGCCTGCTCACCGCCTCAGTGAGATCTATCCACCTATGAAGTTCTATGTAGCTAACTCTTCTATTTTCAGAGTTATGAGCTACATTAAAGTTTATGCACAGACCCAGACAACATAGTGATCACAATAGCTTGACTTTTTCTTCGAAAACAGCTGAGCAAGAAATGCCCCCTTCTAAAAGCCAAAACCCCATGTCCCCAAAATGTAGATTGCCCTGATAATGGTTATAGCATCCTTTGCACATGTAATGATAATGACATAATAATTAAGCAATATTTTAAGGCTGAAAATAAAAATAAGTTTGTTTGGAATGCTCCTACCTACTAACGAAAATCCTAGCAAATAAAAAAAAATTTACTATTGTTATACAGTAAAAAAATCCCCATCTACCTACCCAGTGCTAAAATCCTGGGTCGGAGCACTTCAAAACAACCTTATTTTTATTTTCAGCCTAACCTGTCACAGGTTTTCAGCAACATATTTTCCATAAACTCTTTTATTGACTTACTTGTGTTTGTTGATCATCTCCAGTCACAATGTTACCTATAGATCTAAGTGCTGGTGTTATCACAGATACTTCTTTATGTTGTAATAATTCTATAAGACATGGAACAACTCCTGTGGAATGAATTGTTAGATTTCAGTATTCAGTATGTGCACACAAACTGAATGAATAAACTTTTTTACTGAGCTTAAGCATCGTCGTTGAGTTTTATTAGTAATAAATATGCATTATACCAGGGCTTTTTTTCACAGGTTGGGGAAGGGGCCTTTTCTTTAAATTTGGGGAAAAATAACGCATAATTTTAGCAAAAGGGGAAGAAAAAAAATAATGTAAATTGAATTTTTGGGGAAAACTGCATGATTTTAAAGAATTTTCTGGAGGGGAAGACGACTATTAACAGCCCCTGCTAAAGAAAGAAAAAAAGCCCTGTATACAGTCCCAATATGTTTCTCCACCAGCAACTAATAATTTCTTTTCATGAAGTATAAATCTTAAGATGGAGATTTTAAGACTTCTCGGAATTTTTCTTTTGTGGACAACTGAATGTCAAGCCAACAGACAGGGTCATTCGCCAACTATCCCAACTAAGATGGCAAAGAAAGAACCAGGCATACACTTGGATAAAACCAATGACCTTCTGTAATTAAACTAGTAAGACAGCTTCTTCACAAAGTCAAATTTAGTTTAGCCATTTCCTCACTCAGGGCTCAAACAAGTAATGCCCAGATCAGCTGCAAAAGCAGAAAAAAATCAGTCAAAATTGATACTAACCACTGTTGATAACTTCTTGTATTTTATCATTTGTACCATCAGTAAGATAAGACAATGCCCAGCAAGTGTCTGTTAACACATCCTTATCCTGATGGTGAAGTAGACGATTCAGAGTTGGCAGGAATTGTTTCACGACCTTGAAGTTTGGTGGAGGGTTCTTGTTACGACACAGGTTAGATAATGTCCACGTAACATTTCTTAAGAATGAAGCCTGAAACATGTATATATATTAATAATATATATAAATTAAGTTGTCCTTTTTTCTATATTCGTTTTTTCCTGTATTTACATTCATTGTGGATTGTTTTTAACTACAATGATGAATTATAAGACTAGTACACATGTATACATCCTGAAATGACAAGTTGAACCACTTAAAGTAAATATATTCTCAAAGTGTTACAAAAGATAAAACATGGTCGAGTGATTAAAGTCACTTGTCGCAGACTTAAAATCACTGTAACCTCTCACAGATAGACGGTCCTGGATTGGAGCCCAGCTACCGACCATGTCACTTTACGGGAGAAGTTAGGCAGTTGCTTACATAGGATAGGAATCTAGTACTGGTTCTTCCCTGGAACGAGGTGAACTGTCTGCTTCATTAACTCTAGACTGTTGAAAAGGGGCGTAAAACTCAAACTTAATCATATATGTTTGTGCCCCCTTCAAATATAGCAGTACTGGTTAACATAATCATGGAGTTCCACAGCTGGATTATATTGTATTATTTTAATAAAGAACACAATCTGTAAGTTAATGTTTTTTTAAAAACCATGGTAAATGAATTTGCAGTTGGACTGTAACTAAGACTTTAAGTGACTTTTACTTACATTTGTATCATTCTGAACCAGACGCAACAAAGGCTCAACTATGCCACATTCAGTAACATAGTCCCTCATTTCTGGTCCATCACCTAAAAAATATTTATAACAACATAAGGATGACAGTTTTTACAGATTAATTTATAATAAAGACTTAATTTCATTGCTCACAAAAATACTAGCATTCTGAACTGTCTTCACCATTATGTTAGTTTAAAATCATACATTCATTTCAATTTACTCCATTCTTATTTTGTAGCACTTAAAAAAGCAATACTTATTTGTTCAACCCATGATTTAACCTAACCATAACACAGACATATATATCTTACCAGCAATATTGCCCAAAGCCCACACTGCCTGTTCACACACATTCTGGTTGGTAGATTCCAATAACTTGACAAACTTTGGCACAGCTCCAGAATTAACCACAGCCTTTGTCTGTTCACATGTCCCTGATGCAATGTTGGTCAAAGCCCAGGCAGCTTCAAATTGAAGCTCTGGTCTACAAAAATACAACACACATTACAACTCAAGTTTTTGGTAGATATAACCAACTGACACAAAAATGGCTGATACTACACTATCAAGAAAGATTTACATTATCAATAATTTTGAGTATTTGGTGACCAAGATTCAATCTAAAACAAATTTTGTTCTCAAAACCATTCTTTCCTTTGACTGAAGTGTTACTCTGCCATAATATGATTCCATCTTCTTTGCTCAATGTTGCTAAAAAATGAATCACGCTATCCTATCCAACTGAGCTAGGGGAACTTAATGAATCTAACTAAAATAACTTACCGGTCTGCATGAGACAGATATTCTACCATACGAGGAATGACCCCTGATTTGATGATGTCATCAATTGGTGGGTTCCTTTCCTTCGAAAGCAGTTTACGTGCAGCTTGAGTTGCTTGCATCTGAAGAGCAGCATCATTACCTTGGATACCAGCAACAATTTCAGGCAATGTTAGAGCAGGACCTGAATTTTGCTGAAAACAAATGACCATTTCTTCCATATAAAATTTATCATTTAAACGATTGAATTTGAAATGTAGTAATCCTCATTTAATGCTGTAATCATACCATGGAAACAAAACAAAAATCCATGCTAATTTTCTGTTAAGCACACATCTAAGTCTTCTAATAAAATATTTACGTAAAAATGTGACAAAACTATTTCAAGAAAATAATCAACTTCTACTGTGAATTCATATATAACAGTCACTGAGTCAAAATACCTTGTTTGAAACATCAGCTAGAGGACTGGTTGGACCACCATCTTCTTCCATGGCAATGTTTCGACGTTTCTGCAGCTGGTCATCCTTGCGTGCCTTACGGAGTTCAACATTCACATCTTGTCTCCTACGGCGCATCTCCTTCAAAAGTGACAGAAAAATCATTTTAGATGAGGAAATCTTAAATTTTTCAGTGGGTAATGCTCTATCTGGGGTTCAATGCCTTGCTATATAGTATCATAAAAAATCAAGTTATTGCAATGGTCTTAAATATTTATATTACAGTAATTGGCACATGCGCTTCTTTTGTTAGATTCCATTTCATAATAACACCCATAAATTTCTCCCTCAAATTGTGCAGTTTGAAAGAACGGTTGTTGGTGGTTGCAAGTATGGAATTCTGTCAAAATTAGTAAGGACAAGGAGATGACCTTGGGGTGAAGCTCGGGAAAATTTGCATTTTCGAACACCACAAAAGAACTATATTATTTGTGCTAGGAGACTGATAATATCCTATAGGGTCATAAAAAAATTTCTAAAATCCTCTAGCAAATTTGTATGCTACATAATGCTCACATGCAATACTTACATCACCATCTCGTCCTTTGTTTTTGTATTCCTTAAGTCTTGATCCTTCTGGCATTTTGATAGTTTTGGGGTGTTAATGATGTAAGGACGGAAAATCTGAAATAAGAAAAATTCTTCAGCATCATATTTTGAACAAATTTAAATTTTCAAAGTTTAACAGTCTTCAAATTAGTTTTAGAGTTTTTTTCATAAAGTATATAGTTGGGCAACCTGTCACAAAAAATTAATACAAAGACTGCTGAAACCTCAGTAAAAAAAATAAATTTGATACCTTTCGTCTACTTTAAGGTCATATTAATACTTTTAGTACCATACATAGTTCCCACATTTACAATAATTACCTCCCTTGGCGGCCATCTTGCTTGGCAAATCCAACAAGCACTAATAGAAGATATTTATATTTTTGTTTTGATAATTCTAAATATAGGATATTTATATGTGACAACTACATTTTCTTAAACCTGATGTGATTGTGGCCTTACCAACTTCATGATTAAGTTATCTTTTATAAATTAAGTTGTTTAATAACCAATTTTCTGATTTTTTCTATTAAGCGCATAAGAAATTTGCCAAGCAAGATGGCTGCCAAGGGAGGTAAATATTGTAGGTGTGGGATTAATTCATCACACTGTCACCATGTTTTTATTAAGGACCGATTGCAGATGAAAACCATCAGATGAAATTGCCAAAAATCTGTTACACAATCCCAAAAGTTCGAAAATTATATGGTACAAAGTATTTATAAACTAGCCCCCCCCCCCCCCCCCGTCCAAATCTGTATTAATTATTACTTTTATAAGAAATCTGTAGTACTAATATTTATGAAAGTAAAGTTTTAAAGAACAACCGACTTTAGACCTGCAATGTAATGCATACATTGTTGCGTTATTGTTCCCATCAAGATGCATTTTTCCCTTTTGAGGCTTTCAAAGTCCCCAACTTTCCCCTAGGCTATGGCCCTAAATGTTAAAGATGTTTACCACTGTATAACCAGATGTAACAGCAATCAAATGAAATCAATACTTACAAAATTTGAATCACTTTCAAAAAATGTTTAGATGACTTTCAGTTTCAATTATTTCACCAAGTTTTTTCAATTCCTTTTTTTTTAAAGTTTTGAACCAGATTTCTGTGATGTGCCTGAAAGTAGATGATCGTCGTTGAAAATGAATTTTATCGAAAATATGAAACTTATCAAGATTTATCATCTCCGACAGTGTCTACAGATCATGATTTAAAATATTGAAATAATCAAACAAATCATATTGTTCAGTAGATCTACAATACTTACAGTACACGAATCACGATATTTATTCAAACTTAACTGAAATGTCACTCGCTTCAGTCGATTATTAGACTGACAAAACAACTTGACACACCATTTAATGAGTAAATATTGTAAGAAGAATATATAAGTTAATATTAAAATACGAATTTAGACAAAAATATACTTTCTTACAAGTGAAAAAATGCTATCTTATTACCGTGATGATCGCCCTGCTGCTTTCGAATTTTAAATTTTGCAGATGGTATGGCACGACCTGATGACCTGTATTTTGATTGGACAGTACGAAACCGGAAATAATTATGATTGGTTATTGTCATGGTAACTGAAAATGACTTTTTCTCATAGGATATTTCGATATAAGACAAAAAAATACAAAAATGCGCTTAATTACAAATATATTAAGAGCCCGTCAATTTATAATTTACACAAATGATTTTCATTTTGACAGGTTCTCGCTCGTGAAAACGACAAATGAAACTACCAGCAAGGAGTAAAAATAACAGCAAAGTATCAATTTTATAAAGCGATTAGCGTGAATAAGTATAAATAAACTAAAATACATTTACTAGTGGAATATATACAACACAGTGGCGTGTTCTCTTTTATTCGTTTCTTTATTCTGCTTTCTATAATCAAAGAGTTATTTACAATGTGTATATAATAATGCTCTCCTTTACACAAGGACTTTATATATGTACATACATATACCGTATGTATATGTCCATGGTAACTACTGTCAAACCTGTGAACAAAGTTCGTCATCTGGGAAGACATAATATGGACTTTAATGACAGGTGGTCTTTATTCGGAAGTCATTTTTTCTCATTAATCAATGACAGTTTTCAAATAATGGTCTTTATTCTAAGGGTTGTCTTTATTCGGAGGTGGCCCCTAACACGGGTTTGACTGTATAATTATACTAACATTTCGCAGATTTTTCTGTTTTACTTAATTTACAGCATCTGAAAACCGATTATCACACAGAGAAGAAAAAGATCGAACTTGTTGATATATTATGATTTCACTGTGTTTGTAAATTAATGATTTTGTATTTTAAGGATATATTTATAATTCTTTACTGTTTTTATGTATGTGCACTTGTAATTTTAAGCAGTTCATATTGTCTCTCATAACTCAAATTGAGTGGTTTTGTGCATGTTTAAAAAAATACAATTTTATCATTTTATATGTATATTTGTGACAAGCATGTACATGAGTGAGACGTTAATAAATTTATCTTTATCTTATACCAACATTGTAATATATAAAAACCAAAGTACTCATGGCAACTGCACTTACATAGTTTTGTATTGTAACATGGAACAAGAACTAGTTTAAGGCAGATATAGAAAAACTGTACATCCACTCATATCGAGGGCTCAGCGCAACACTGTCGTAACTTGATCTTATTTCAATATGAGTAATGACACTGTTGCGCTGAACCCTCGATATGCAGTTTCTCGGCACTTCAGTTTCAACTTTCCACACGCTTCCATGAGTCAAAAAAGCTCAGACTTACCTATATATACATTATTTAAATGAGTATGTAATAAGAAACAATGATGATTGATGGACGGTCTAGTGGCAACGCGCTGGAATACTAATCAAAAGGTCGTGGATTCGAATCTTTGCTCCGCCATCTAATATTTCAGAGACGCTTTTTCAGTGTCCAAATTACCGAGCCAAGCATTCGATCTGATTAGAAACTCACAGGAAAACAGGTGCACGAGTACGCGTGTATCGGTGCTTACACCATGCACGATAAAGAACAAGGAAAACCATTCGAAATAAGAGTTTGGTTCTTCCGTACCTTCTCTCCACTCTCATTTGGGATAGTTCTGAAATGACGATAGCTGTCAAACGGCAATTTAATAACATAATAAACACAACAAAGAATTGTTTACGTTTAAAAAATACACCTACCATGATAAAGAACTATATATTGATTGATACTGACATCCGAACAACAATTCACATACATGTATTACAAATTCGATATGTAATGTTCGCTTCTTAATTTTGAGATTCAAATTTGTAATGATTATTAATTATTCAGTTGGATCCCATCTGATGTTCGCCGCGCGCGTACATACACGTGTACTTGTTTTTTTAATATAACAAAATGATTTTGACATAAACGATAGTTTCATTTGCCGTATATGTGAAACGACTACGTTTACAACAAATTGATATCGCAAAATTACCACTGAACTGTTTGAAGATATCTCGAAGTACGAAATGTAGTTAAACTTATGGGTTAATTAATAACCTTATCAATTATTGTTGAAATCCGAGTACATGTACATTTTTGAACTATAGAACAAAATTAATATACATGTAAAGGGCTATATCACACTACATAAAGTTAACGTTGGAGAGACATCGAAAACTCACATGAAGCAATTTTTATCGTCTGTGGCATTATAGTTTTAATTGATTTCCAAAATGAAAGCTGTTTCAGTTACACGGAGTCCTAGGTGCGCGTCGACTTTAATATGATAATTTAGGAATAGTCGCCTAGCAATTTGAGTACGTCACTGGAACGCAATAGCTGGGGCATATGACCACGAAGTTACTATCAAGGCCTGTTAGATATAGCCACTGTATCCTAGAATATACGTTTATATTTACCCACGATATGTTGTCGTATAGCATTTGAAATATCTATTTACAAACGGATTACGTACGATATTTATTTAAGTGAGTTGTTCTTGTAGTACAAATCCCCAAATCTGCGATAGTTGTATGAATTTGCAATACGAATGACATTAATATAATAAGGATATTATACATTTTATTAAACATGTCTATGGTCACAGACAAAAATAAAGGTAGGTCAGGTACTTGAAATAAGTAATTGTTTTACGCCTTAGCAGATCTAACGTACTCTCCTTTCGGTAGATTTAACCACTCGGTACGTTCAAATTACATGAACGGCATCCAATATTCTTCAATCCGGATCTAATGAACTAGAATGCGAAATTAAACACAAAAACGACACAAGCAAAATACATGTTTCATCAATATACTTGGAAAACAATTCATTCCGTAAATAAACAATCAGATTCATCAACCAAGCTTCCTTAACAAATTATACAAACAACAAGTTGATGTGGTATGTGATCCAACCACATCCTCTTAATTCATCAACATAACACGAGGCATCTAGTGCAGTACCATATCTTAAGTATTCCAAAAAGTGCGTTTCACCAGACTCGGAGGTCTGCATCGCTTCCTTCGACCTAAATATTACTCATAATGACCTGACCAACTATCCATATCTTCCATCTAGTTTTATCCTTAATCCGTGTACGTAGACGAATCGTACTCAATGGTCAGTGATTGTACTCAATTTGGAATTGTTTTTGCGTCTCAACTGCTCTCGATCAAAGCAATTGCGTCACGAAGGAAGAATGTCGTACGTAGAATTACACTACTTCTATTTAATTGCATTCATTGAAGAACTGGTTGAACTTCCATGAAGTGATAACATAAACAAAGATTAATGGATATAGGTTACGCGCATACTATTGTAGATATTTGGATAACTTATCATGGTTTTATTCGAAAGAGGATATAAAATTACTCATTTTCAATAATTTGTAAACATTGGAGATACTAGATTTATTATAAATAGAGGCGAACTTTGCAAAGAAATTCAGACATTTACTTGTAACACAGCTGCAGGCTACATAAAGACTACGGAAGAAACTACAACATTTAAACTGGAGATTGAAATCAAGTAAGTTTATTTAATCATTTTCAATTAAATTTCGAATTTACGCCGAAAAATGCAAATTGTTTAAAGTTTATTATGTGCGCAACTTGTCGGGTTTCGTGCAACATGGATCATGGAGAGTTTTCTCAATGCTAATTAAGTAGACTGATACGGTGTGATGATGCTGTATTAAGGTGTATTTCGGGATTAAAATAGTTATATGGACCGAAAACATAATATATTTGTATCTTTTTGGACTGATTGGGTTATTTAGACCCAAAATACACACCACCACAGCTCTGTCTAATGGGTTATTTAGACCCAAAATACACACCACCACAGCTCTTTCTAATGGGTTATTTAGACCCAAAATACACACCACCACAGCTCTGTCTAATGGGTTATTTAGACCCAAAATACACACCACCACAGCTCTGTCTAATGGGTTATTTAGACCACCACAGCTCTGTCTAATGGTTATTTAGACCCAAAATACACACCACCACAGCTCTGTCTAAAGAGTTATTTCACAAGGGGACAGGCATGGTATATTCATGTCGTGTTGCGGTGTTTTCGGGTAAAAATTATCAAAACACAAAATGTACAAATTATACGTGTTCATTCCATTTATTGTAAGGTTTTATCTGAGAATGTGTCATTTTGGTCATTTTGTCAAACTAAATGTGCTATTAACCATGTCTCACCGAGAAGATAAAATGCTTCTTATTTAAATTGAATTAATGACATTATTTTCTTCATTTTTGTTTTAGATGAACATGGCGACAAAAAGTGCTATTAATTGTTCTCTCTACTCAGCCTGTCTAGTACTCATTTATCACGTACTGATGGTAACAGCCCATGGTCGATTAATAGAGCCACCATCTCGTTCCAGTATGTGGAGATATGGCTTCCAAACACCAATTAATTATGATGACAACCAACTTTTCTGCGGTGGATATGAGGTAGGTACTTGTACAATATTCTTTCGAATTGCACATTTAGACCATACTTTAAATTTATTAGCAACCGACGCATGGTTTTGTGATCCAATGTATTAGACTTTTTCAAAGTGTTTATTTATCATATACACGTATTGTATCATCAACTTCAGGATCAATGGAATCAAAATGGCGGCCGGTGTGGTGTATGTGGAGATCCGTACAATGGACGACGAGAAAACGAGGCTGGTGGTCGCTATGCAACAGGAACAATTTCCCGCCATTATACTGAAGGTCAAATAATAACTGTCAGTATTGACGTCACAACTAACCATGGTGGTTATTTCGAATTTCGCATGTGCCCGAATAACAACCCATCAAGACCTGCGACTGGTGAGCTTGATTGATGCTCTTACTTAAAATGTCGATAAACTTGTAACTGAATACTAGTATAATAAAGTATATATATCTATATACATAAAATGTTAAAAAATATCCGAGTCAAGCAAATTAATAATGAAAAATAACTAACATTCCATATACGTGAATGTTAGTTATTTTTCATTATCTATATACATATAGTATACCTAATTATGTACTTAGATCTAGAATCTATAGTAATGATTTTTTAAAACTTAAAATTAGTGTCAGCTATTAGGTCTACACTATTATAGTATTCAATGTATCATAGATTTTTAAGCGTTTTATATGATTATATATTTCCATCCACAGAGGCTTGCTTTAACCAGTACCTCTTGCACCAACCTAACGGTAATACAAAATGGCAGCTGCCAACAGGACCTGAAACATTCTCTGCAAGACTTGTGTTACCACGTGGTCTGAGGTGCTCTCAGTGTATCTTACAATGGAAATGGAACACAGGTAAAAATGAATTCTTGTATTAATTTAAAGAACTAAAAATTCTCATTAATCAGTCTTTCTTTTGTATCATTGATAGAAATTAAATACATGTACAAATGTACATGCGTTCACTATATATTGCTATTGAATTAATACTATTTTTGCAATGTAGTATTGTAATTTAGATTTGTTTCTCTTGTTGCCTAGATTTACAAATTACTGCACTGTTTGGTTACTGAAACACGTTTGTGTTTTTAGACTTGATTAATCATAGTGTTCAATTCATTCATTTTTTGTAGCCAGTAACTGGGATTGTGACGCCAACAATCGTTGCTGCAAAGGGTGTGGTCCCCAAGAACAGTTTTATGGATGTGCCGATGTATCCATAGCTTCCGCTGCTAGTGCTACTATCAACAATGCGTTTGGAAATAACAACACCAATACGGGTGACGGCATTCAAAATCTTGGAGTTGGTCAAATTGGAGTATCTCAAGGGGGACATATACCAATGTCTGGTCATATTGGTGCTCCCTCTTCAGGCTCGGTAAAATGTGTAGCTACTGCAACTTGGAAAGCAAAATACGCCTATGCTGATCAGTGGTGCCAGACACAATGTGCAACTGGAAACTGCCCATCTCAATATTGCCAGGATGCCTGTAGAAATACGCAAGGATAAAGACATTTTGAAAATATTACATAAACATTATGTGATGATCTCAATTTTGAACATTTTTATACATGCTTGTGATTTTTTACTTTATAAACATTGTATTTATACATTACTTATCAAAACATTGATAAATTTGCACGTTCTGTATTGTGGAACATTTACACAAAATATGTACATTATTTATTTTTCTAATAAAACTGAAGATTACGTAAGTTTTGTCGTACATGATGGAGTCCTTTCCTTTATTTTGTATAGAAATGGAGTCCTCAGTCATTTGCTACTGATTACCTTAATGAGGTTTTAATTTCAACACATACATGTATAACTATATTAGTAAATGTAATGAGTCAGTCACGCAAAATAAAATATATTATATAATTATTCACACAGACACGAATGTTTGTATAATGTTGAATGATCATAGAAATCTTATAGTTAGCCTGTTCATTATATCTTGAAAAGACGGGGCACGAGACTGGTAGCAAAACCTTCAAAATGTGGGGGTACACATGTAGTACTTCCTGTTTTGAAAGAAAATCTGGACATTTCATGAGAATTATATTGCACCGAAATAAAATCAACCACGAACTATCTAGAGATACAACGTTTATATAAACATACGTATAATTAACAATATGAAGTATGACAACGTACACTACTGTTTATGTACTCTTATTAGAAAAAATACCAGCAAAATTAACCGTGACATATATATAGAAGATTTCTACAGCCAGTACGTTAACTCAACATCAATATTTTGGACGATCCTATGACACAATAAAACTTCATCAAAATGAACATTTTTAAAAAATGTATCTATCAGATATTTATGAATGTTGAATGAAGAAAAACAAGTTTTGTCTATGATCAAAAGAACTCGTGTTCATTTTTAATAGTCTTTTACGTATTTGTTTACACAAAGAGCAAATCTAAACATTCTCTTGTCCTATGATCACGTATGAGTATTTAAAGATCGTGTGGTACCTATATAGAGCAGACTGACTTACAAGCAGGAGGTCGCGTGTTCGATTATCGCATCTTTTCTTCCTCCTTACATTTGGTGCCGAGAGTGTGTGAGTAGCTTTGGAAGAGCAATGGCTGAGTTAGTCTATAAATTTAATTTGGCTTTGGTATGACCCAGTCCGATTCGCTCAGTTTGTAGAGCATCTGACTTGCAAGCAGGAGGGTGTTAAAATTGGTTCTATATATAGTCCAGCATTGTGTGCATTATTTTCCTCATCCTATAACACTTACAAAAAATGTTAATACTCGGTTTGTCATGCGTTTGTGCGTTTTAAAAAGTAGTCACGAGTCAGTTTTGGTTGTTGATGAGATTTGTCCATGTCTTTTTCATTCCTTGCTGTTGTTTTCCTTTCTTTGACTTATTCTCCCTGAGCATGCGCAGTTGCATTGTTTTGGAAAATCCAACATGTCGGCTGACGAAGATACCGAACTTAGAGATTTGGTCGCACAGACGCTAGAAACAAATGGCGTACTTGGAAAAATACGCGTAAGAACTAATTTTTTATTGTTTTTTTATGATACGTTAAACATTTGAGTTTTGTGCATTGCAGAATGTCAAGATCGTCATATTGAATCTAATTTAGCTTGCTGAGACTTGCATATTATGTGGGTGGGGTAACACATATTTACACATGTAGGTGCTTGTCAACCGATGAACGTATTTGAGTCTTTAGTTAGTTGGTAGAGAATGATTAGTATTTAGATTTTATAGATATTTGAAATCATTCTTGATTAGTTGTCATTGATGAGAACATGTGCATTTCAAACTTACATGCATTGGACGCAATGTTCCCACTCACTTCTAAATTTAGGGGTAAACTTACCCCCTGGGTTCAAAATCTGGGGGTAAGAAAACTGTTTTGGGGGTATAAACATTAATGGAAGAAAAAAGTCCCAAATTAACATTTTTAATATTAGTTTTACATTTACTTGACTGTAAGTACATAGCTGCTTGAGGCTTCCTTCGAAGTAAAACCAAACTGCTTTACGTCAGTGACATAATTTCAGACGATGCATAAAACGTGTGCAGAAAAGGATAAACAAAGGTCAACACAGAATGGTTTTCCTTTATTTTGCACAAAATCGTCAACTACAGTCCAGAAAACGAAACCCGTCTACTTCTTACACAGAATGGTTTACGCACATTTTGAGTACGAAATATTACCGATACTTGCATGAAACGAAACCCGTCTAGTCTGGTATACGTCATGTTAAAACATATGCCTTTCAACCAGTGTTTATTTATACTTTGTCACGTTTATAGGTCATGGATTTTCGGAAAATCCTAAATGTTTGCACTTCTATGTCGTTCCAATAGTGGTTCGTACTCAAAATTTTCGTACGTGCGATCTCGCAGCAAGTAAAATTTTCTTACGTGATTGTTGATTTAATTGCGTGATTTACGTAATATTTTACGTGAGTGGGAACACTGTGGACGTTTGCAAAAATTTGTTATCAACAAATCCAGTTGCTTGTTCACCCTGATGGTCATGATGGAAATAAACTCTTTCTCCCTGTGTCAGGCAAACCTTCCAATTAATTTGGGAGCCTGTAGTGTTGATTCTTATTTTTTATGTTTACTAAATGGTTTATGTGTACCGACTCTTTAATTATTGTTGCATGCTGACTATTAAACTATTTGCCTTTGTATTGTGGACCTACCAAATGTATTAAATCATGAATGGTCTTTATAGATGTGTGATGCTAACTTTATGCGTTCATTTACATGACAAATAATTTACAATTTATCATTGTTTGCTACATTACTGTCATTTGTCTTGTAACCTTTATCTTTGGTGTCTGCAATTTCTCCCTATTTCTATATTGTCAGTGATTGAGTGAAATGCATAGATCTGAATGTTATACCCCTTCATTATAACTGAATCTATTCATTATCAAGATGGTGTTAATAGCTGCCTAAGTCGGAGTACTGGTTCCCTTGTGACTGTGCATAGTATTGTTTCATCATCCATCTTACTTTATGATAATGCTGGATGGACAATGTTAGTATAATAGTATATGTATCAAAATTGTTTCTAATATGACTATGAGATATATGATATATCTGCTACAAGTCATCCATAACTAAGTGAATTTTAGGGGGGGGGGGGGGGTCTGTCCATTTTTATCATGTAAGTCTGGAAGCATTGACTAGGATCCTTAGTGGTATGACTTAATTGGAAAACAAGACTGTTTCCAACTGTTTGTTTAAATCAATTATTATAAGATTCCACACAGTTTCACTCTCTGAACCTAACTTATGTTAACTGTGAGTGTGGCATGTAATAGTATTATACTAGCAGTAGAGAAAACACAGTGTGGTGCCGTTTTGATATTTAAAACCAATATTTACAAGAAGCATCATGTGATCACAGTCTTCACGAAAAACTTTTTTAAGCACTGGAATTCAGTCTAGTGAAAATGCAAACTTTGCCGAGCCCACTTGCAGTGAGCTCGACATAATCGTCACAATGGCGGTTGCATGTCTGTACGTTAGTTAGTGTGTCCGTCCGGATCCTTGTCCGGGCTGTATCTCCCTTATGCATTGACACTTTTTAAAATAACTTGGCATGATTGTTAAACACCGTAAGATGGTGTGCAGTGCGCAAAATCCAGGTCTCTAGCTCAAAGGTCAAGGTCACACATAGAGGTCAAACGTCAAAAATGAGCATTATAGACCTTGTCCGGGCTGTATCTCCCTTATGCATAGACCAGGGTTCTCAATAAGTTTGTGGCAATCAGGCCCAAAAGCTAGACTAACAGGCCTGCTAGAGGGGGTTTGGGCATTTTCTAGCAATATTTTATAAACTTTTGAGATTCCTAACCAGCCCAAACACATTTCTAAGCGGCTAAATTGGCCTGCAACCTGCTGTTATTGAGAACCCTGATAGACACTTTTTAAGATAACTTGCCATAATTGTTAAATTGTTTAAAGACCATATGTTCTTGCTTACACCCAGATCCATAGGTCAAAGGTCAAGATTACACATGTTGTCAAATATATTTTCCTTGTCTGCAGGGCTGTGCCTTCTGTTTGCATTCAAGGATTTTGAAATAAATTGGTATAAAAGTTTACTTCAATGAATTGATCTGTCATGAACATCACCCATACTTGTAGTTCAAGGGTCAAGGTCACAAGCTGTCTAAACGGTGGCCTCGACATGTTGCCCTTGGGCATCTAGTTGTTCTGAAACATGTAAAAATTATCACTGAAAATTTTACTGGACCGTCAAACTACTGACCTTATCAAATTTACTGGACCGATGGCCATTTTGATGGACTCGGTCCAAGGTCAGGTGCTAACTTCGAAGGCTTTGATTGTAAACTTCATGGAATTGTCTCATGTATACTTTGTGACTATACAGATCATTGTCCTGGCTTCCGTGTTTTTTTTTTCAAGATGGGAGTTTTTTAATAGTAGATGGGGTCTGGGATATAAACTGTGTAGAACTAGGGCCTGGGGAATATGTTCTGATATCAGGTACTCACTGGGAGGCTCACTGGGAAGACTGGACTTGCCCAACTGTGTTGCCTCTTTAAATAAAGTCATTATTATTATAGACCCCAAAAGTTGCAT
The DNA here is from genome assembly GCA_964023205.1 of Lutraria lutraria. Lineage (NCBI taxonomy): Eukaryota > Metazoa > Mollusca > Bivalvia > Venerida > Mactridae > Lutraria > Lutraria lutraria. Next base: position 33,273,853 of record OZ026835.1, read on the forward strand.
AAAAAGGGCTTGCATAGTATCTTAGCTGAATTCAACGACACAGATTTAAACTCACTTCTGTCTGAATATCTTATCTTTTTTGATAAAAAATCTTGAATGTAATTATACATATATTCTTTATTATATCATTGATGGTAATATATGAATATTATAAAAATATTGACAGTTTGTTTTCTTGTTTTATTCAAATTTGGTTTAAAATTACCCTGTTTACTCTAAATATCTTATAATAAATATTCATGTGTACATAATACTATGAAGGTTGTTAGTATGTTGATCACTGATATGATTCTAATATTGTTGGGCTTTAAAAAATACTAACATGAAATTATTGAAAAATATTTTTTGTTAACCAAGTTATTTTAACTGATTATCACTTAGTCAGATCTACAATGATCTAAAGTCATTAGACTATCAGATTTATAAATCTTATTGTTACAACATTCCAATCCTATTTGGGTCAATTTAACAGCTTATTATTGTCTCAACAAGCTTGGCTAAAGTTTGTTATGTTGATAATCAGTATTTTACTATTTAACTTAAGTGCTAAAAGCCTTGACAGAATATTATTGTTCAGAATTTTGGTTAGTATTCAGTCATGTAGTTCTGATTATTTTGTATAGTAAAACAATACTATGATCAAAATTTTTTACACATTACTTACTAATTACAAAATGCACTTCTCGAAACAAAACACTTTTCTGAAGCCAATTTTCAATACACTAAAATTATAGCGAATACATTGTGTGACCAACTCATTCAGAAATTTCTGACCCAAAATTTCTTTTAGCTTTATGGAAATCTCCATTTCTTTTTTATTCCTGTTTTTTTTTTCTAAATACAAGCATTTATTATATATAATGTTATCAAAAAGCAAATGCCTATCTATATCTACCGAAGTTTAGATCATATTACCATAACAGTGTACCAAAAATTGTTATTTCAACGATTGTCTAATTATGATGATTACCGGTAGTTGAATTTTTTTGGTAGATTGTATTTACCTATTTTGAACTTAAGAAAAAATCTTCAAAAGGATTGTTGTAAATGTGAAAAAAGTTGAACTAGCTAGTTGTGTTCTACTGATCTGAATTGTCAAAGTATTATAATTAGATTTAAGCTATTATGGTTATTAACTAGTTTTGTTAACTGTTTGAAATTATCAGTGTAATGGGAATTTTTAAAATTTGTTGTACATGATGTAGCCAGGTACTATTAGTCAGATTTGCAGTTAGTCAACTTTCAGTTAAGCCACCTAGTTATACTGGTACTATATTAGATAGTTCAATACGTAAAACCTTTTAAAAAATTGATAGTTTACATTCATATGTATTTTTTTTAAATTATTATTTGTTGTTTATTGAAAAATGAATGTTGTCATTAAATGTCTAAAACATGGATCATTTTTACAAATTGCTAAATTTCATGGGTGTGTTACATTTAGATAAAATTGTTTGTTGTTTATATTATATTATTTATATATTATATTTAACTTGCCCTGACCTCTAACTTGGTTGCCAAAACCTATCGGACAACCTTTAGTCTGTGTTTTTTCTCTCTTCATTGGGAAAAATCCTTAGCCTGTTGATATTGGGAAGAATTATCGATTCGCTAAAACTGCTGATTTGGGAAAGAAAATATCTTGTGCAAGTTTGGATTTTTGGGAAAACAGCATGACTTTAAAGAAATTTTCAATTGGGAAGAGGCCTTTAATAGGCCTCTATTATAGAAGGTGAAAAACCACTGTTAGTGTAGAGCACTGCTACATGTACCTCAATATAAAGTAAAAGTATTGGTCAGATGATTGCTGTACACACTAGAGAAGGAATTACAGAAGTTCAATTTTCAAAGAAAGTAAATACACTGTATAGATAAGATTCATTACTGTCTCAATTTAAACTGATAGGTCTACAGCTCTTTAGGTTTCTGAATATTTATCTTGTATATTGTTTGTAAACATCAGGAATAAATCTATGGTTATTTTTTTTCAGGCACAGTTGAGAGCCAGTGTGTTCCTTGCCTTAGAAGAACAGGAATCAATTCAGGTATATACATGTCTTATTGCATACAATGTTGCAATAAAAGCCTTATAAATATGTTGATAGTGTAATTTTTAGCATAAACAGCCTAACTTCTTCTATTTGAAGATTACAGGTTTATTTTTATAGCCATAAATAATCTAATTGGGTGCATTGTCTGGGATAGAATATATATTACATGAATCAGTTTTGAAGAAGTATTGATTTTAAGAACGGTACAATTTAAGTAGAAATAATAAATGTTTGATCAAATGAATAATAAATGTTTAAAAGGTTAGATTTGCAATTTTACTAAACTCTTGGCTTACAATATTTTTATTAAAAACTGAGTGACTTTCTACTTTTTACCCAATATAAATTTGAATTTGCATATGATATAGATATATATTCTGTCTGTTTCCCTTCTGTTAAGTAGTCTCAGCTGTCCTGTGATAATATATAGAATATCATGCGTTTGGTGCAAAATTGTTGTATCTGTCTGTTAATTTTTCTATATATGGACTGTAACACCGGCATATTGATTTAGTTGTTATTGACAATGTTTTAACAAAATGTCCTGAATCAGTGATAATGAGGCTATCATAGGATATTATTTTTGATAGGTTTGTGGTGGACATAGCCAGCAGGGGTACACGAGGACAACTGTTCTCACAGTGTACCCAAAGGCCAAAGGAGGGCAATTAATTATCTGTCACTAATTGACCATAGATTGACACATTTAGAAGAAGATAAGTGACAGATAACACATTAAGAAAACACTTCAAAGAGCTGTGGCGTAAACTACAAAGCATAAGATTCACATTTACAAAAGATTGCATTGATAAACTAGAGGCATATTAATAGTACAAAAAAAGAGTACCGGTAAAAACGACGTTAGCAAATGACTCTGACTGTTTATTCCCAGAGTAAAAGATATTTCCAAGCTTTTAGAGCTCTCACTTTCAGTTCATTTCTTTCATATTGTTTTTTTTGTTGTTTCAGAATAAAACACCATTACTAAATCATGACTTGAAGAAGTTTGTTTCAACCAAAGAAGGTATAGTTGCATGTCTCATACTTATCAATATAATGATAAACTTATAAATCTTCTTATATGGTTGTCATCAATGTCTTGTTTTATGGAATCAAGGATAAAGGAAATGTCTTCTGTTGCTGAAAATAAACAGTCAATTACAATATAGCTAATTCCCTTCAATTTGTCAGTGTTTTGAGCTTTATTCATTTCTTCAATTAATTAATTGTTACTAGTATTTTTGTCCTGTCTCTCTAAACTAACCAATCAAAATCTTGGAGGTTTTTTGATCAGGTCACTGCATTAAAGCTGTCTGTTTTTGCAACTAGGTAAGAGGTCAGAACAAGTTAAATCTACATCCTTGTTATCTGAAAAGGCAAGTAAAAATATTACAAAGGCAGAATGGAATTGTAAATTTGGAACAAAAACATGAAATCATTTTATACTGTTTAAAATTAATTAGAAAGCATTTTGTTTAGTGTTCTAACAGTTAGATATAGAACTGGGCAAGTTTGTCTATGGAAGGGGCAAGTTGATATTTTAGTCTCTTGTTCTACAGGACAAGTAGATTTTGAAGTTAATGTAGAGTCCTGGAAATGGGCTGAAGTATAAATCCGATACAGACAGCTTTCATTACTTTTGTGCTTTAATAAATTGGTACAATAATGAATTGAACAATATTTTCATTTTCTCATCTCTGTTCAGGTCAGACCGTTGTAGGATTAGTCAGAGAATTTCTGGACTTTTTCAACTTAGAATTTACACAAGCAGTTTTTGAGCCAGAATCAGGATGTGTGAGTATAACTCTGTCCCAAAGTATTTAGTTGAGATTGTGGTTAAGATTAATTTCATGCTATTCAACTTATGATTTAAAATGTACGTTGTTCTCGAGTGTTATCAAATTTTAGATTATAATTGTGATTACAGATTTCTCGATATTTTTCTGTTTTTAACATTTCCTATGAAATATTTTTATTGTTCAAATGTTTAAATACATTATACTGTGTTTTATGGAATATTCACCATGCTGATATTTTCCATTTTGATTTGATACTATACAAGGTTGTTATGTGAGGAAAGAAGATAGCTTGTTTTATTATGTTTCACATTTTCATATCTTAATACTAAAATTATGTCATTTTGTTACATAGCCCACAAATTATGAAGGAAGGAGTGGTCTGGCTAAAGAACTTCATATCTCTGATAGTCATGGAGGACCAAAAATGCCTTTATTGGCTGAAGTGTTGAAGAGGCCTCAGGGGGGGAGTGCCGGTGTTGGTCGAATGACCGGAATGGAGGTATACTTCAAATTATGATATTGTTATCTTGCTATGTAACAGTTAAGATGGTGTAAAACATGTGTGGTTAACGCTTATTTTAAAATTAAAATCATATTCCTGTTGATTAATGTTTTTAGTTCATAAATTTACTGTGTAATTCTTGTGAGTTTATTAACTTAGTTTTTGCTTTGTATTGGAGTCGCACAAGTAAAGCTAATGTATTTTTTTTAATCATTAAATTTTTGGTTGTTTTAGAGTCGTCTTCCAGTAAGTTTTGTTTCATGACTCAGTGAAAACTTGCTAAAACATGCTGTGTGTTGGTGTGAAGTTGTGTGCTATTAATATTAAAACAAAACCTACCTTGTCTTCACCATATTCATGCCAACCTGTCAATTAACTTGTTTTACTGTGACTGTAGATAATTTTTAGGTTATTGATTATTTCAAACATTAAACTTTTTAAAGAATATGGATTGATAAGATGTACAATGCAGCCATTTTTGAATTATTGTTTGTTTGCATTTTATGAGAAATTTTCATATTTGAAGATCATTTTAAATAGATACTAGTTTAAAATGAGTAGATATTTTATTGAAAACCAGAGGAAAATAGACACCTATGTGTATCTATGTGTTTAGTATGTTTTTAAGTCTTTTGTATTGCACTATTAGGAGTCAGATACTCAGATTAAGATACCTGAGGTAAATATAGATGCCTGGTTACCTGCTTGTGTCCAAACGATACATTATATTATACTGCTGTATACATTGTGATGTTGTATTATAGTTAATATTACTAGTATTTTATGTCTAAATGTGTGTAGTATAATTTTAGTTAAGCATGACCTTTTCAGCCAACTTATCAGTATACAACTTGCTTGTACATTTATTTTAAGAATTTCATTAATAATTCACCTTTTCTCATCTTACTAAAAGACTTTATTTGACAATCTGCTTCCTGGTTCCATGCATGGGTTCTGGTGTCCACTGGAATGGTTCTCGGCCTGCAATGGTGTAGTGAACAAGCAACTAACTTGATTATAAATGTGGCATGATTCCAACTCAGATTATCTGAATAATTATATTCCTAAAGTTTACCCAGCCTTGAAAACATTCATGAAAGTCATTGTTTTGTAACAATTCTTTATTAAGCTTGTTAGGTACCTGAACTCTCCTTGTTTGTGTGTGTTTACAAATGAGTGCTGCTGTATGATTACTTACCTCCTCTAGAAATAACGCCAACCTGGGAAAACCAGTTTAATTATGATATGACGTTGGTGATATCAGTTCATTTTCCCTTAAATATTACTCTCTTTTTAATGCCAAAGGTAGAACAACACGAGTGTGGATAATTTCTAAAAATGAAGATTTTCTAGAAAAAATAATTGTGCTATATGAATATACAAAAAAGTGAAAATATAAAACTTGGCCGGTTAGGTTAAAAATTGCACAGCAGCACTCGAATGTTCATTTAGATGTATGTGCTAGTTTTTAGCAATACCTTAGTTCCCATCCTTTGTAGATTGTTGAACATAATCATTGGTGAATGTCCTATTTAAAGAGACTGATTCCTAATTATTATGCATTTGTGTTGTATATAATTGAACCTTGAGTACAGTTTTTGTCTTTATTAACCCATATGTGGTGTATTGCAAGATGCTAGCATAGTATTCATTACAAGGAATCAATAAAATTTGAATAAAGCTGTTAACAAACTTATCAACATAGTATTGGCCTAAATGTAGACTTAAATGTTTTTTGCCTATAGATATGTAACTTATATGTAGCTACAACTTAAACAACTGGAGATGCTGTAAGAAATGCAGTTTTTTAATACACAAAAACTTTCTGTGAGAAGACTGATTTAAATTTTAATGACCAAATACTCATCATTTTGATATTGGAAATTGTTTTATTTAAGATTGACACTAGTTGCATGTGATTCACAATGTAACGGGATAAATCATAAGAATATGCATGCATGTGACTTGTATATCACTCACTCACCTAAGAAGTATATGATCATATGTCCTTTATGATTAAACATCATTTAGAGTTAGTAAATATGTATCTAATTTTGATAGATATTGCGAATTGGTTTGTTGCATAATATAATGTCCACATTTGATCAACAGATCCTGTGAGAAATTAGTTACTACCAATGTTAAGTCGTGTTTTTCTTACATGCTGTATCATTTCTATAAAAATAACATAGTCAAAGTTGAAGCATTATTTCATACAGTTTTGTTCAGTAAATATTTCCGTACTATCTTCAGATCTGATCAACCTTGTTTATAATGTAATTAAGTCTTCTGATTATCGAAATTTGGACTAAAGATGAGACAACCGGTTGATTCAACAATATTACATTCACTGTATTTTTACGTTATAAATTAATTAACTATCTTCACTTCTTTTGAAGGAGCTAACCCCTAAACAATTGGTTGATGCAAGAAAGAAATTTGACTATTATGACAGGGTAATGTATATTTATAAATTATGAATATCTTAATTTTTTAAATACTTTGTTTTCAAATATACTGTTTATGTTTTGTTTATCTTTTATAACAGACTGAGAAAGGTATTAGAATTATTTTGTCAGTTGAATTGCTGAGAATTATTTTGTCAGTTGAATTACTGTAGCATTCTTTTTGCATTTTAAAGCCCCATGAGCTTTTTGCTGTAGAAAAATATATGCAAAAACATTTAATTGCTGATATCATCCCAAGATAATTATTTACGACGAAACAAGCCCTTTTCCGTCTGGAAACACTAATTTCACTGTGATTTTTGCTTTTGTAAACTTGAAATATGTATAGCGCGGCGCGTGACGTCACTTTACTACGTGTGCATAGCACGACTGCGGGAAAACTCAGGTGTTCTATAAATAGTATTTATTTCAATGATATTGAAAAAAATACGATAGTTGTTTCGGAATATTTTTTCTTGCTATAAAGTATGCACGGGAGGAAAACACACCGGATTCCTCTGTTATAGAACAAACAGAAACTATTAGGACCAATACATTTATAAGCTTATGGGACTTTAATTTTGTTTGAATTATTTATTATTATTGTGTTAATTTATGATTTTTCAAACCTGTATTGGTGGCCACATCAGAACAAAGGACACCCTGTATATAAAGACAGTTCTAAAATAATTACTCAGAACAAAATGACCTCTGAAAAGAGGCCACCTGTCAATAAAGGCCACATATTGTTTTTCCCAACTGTGACATTGACTATACATGTATTTCATTCAAATAATTCTTATATGTTTATATTGTTATTTCAGGATAAAAATGATGAGATTGATAAAGAAGAATTAAGAGATTTGTTCTCTGATATGTTCCCAAATTTTAACAGGTTTGTATATTTAAGTTTGTTACAGTAAGAATAATCAGGTGTCTTGATTTTACCATTGTTTAGAAGTTACAAAATGTATCAGGATTATTAAAGTTTTAAACTTTTTGGCTTGAAGCATATTACTTAAATTATGATTATTTTGAGAGAAGTACATGATAGAAAGCTGGTCTGCAGGCTTTTGGTTCGTTTGAACTATGGGTGCAGCACATGTTTTCCGCAACAATATGGTATAAAATTGTGGTTAAAGCGATCAGTCCTAGGCTTTGATCATTTGTGTGGAGAAGTTGGCTGTCACTTAATGAGATAATGATAAGTATCTGATGGTTGATAATTGACACCATTGAATAGTTGACAATAGACATAAAATCCAAAATATTGAAAATAAACTTAGTAAACTCATTTTGAAACTGCAAATGACCATGTCTAATAGTGTTTTAACTTGTACGTTTTCTTATAAACATAAGTCAGCTTGGGAATGTTGTCTCAGACACTGCTTAGTTGTGTGTTGAAAATGTTGTCATAAATTTGTTGTTTCAGGAATATGTTGGACAGATATGTTAATGATGAATTCAGGGCAGCAGACAGAGATATAAGTAACAGTAAGTTCTCATTGTTATCATTAAGACTTTGTATGGGAAATTGTGTTCAGTATAATATAATAACATACACCATATTACATTGTGTTATTATGTCAAATTCAAATATTCTCACTATTTTTTGTCAGTGTTAAATTCATATTAAAATTATATAAGAATCATATTAGTTCCATTCAGAACCAAATTTCACTGGTTAGGAAGCTGTCTAGCTAGCTTAGGGCAGGTCGCTAGTTCTACCCAGGTTTATGCCAGGGGTCCTTCTCCATCACTGAAGCTGGAAAAGTTGCCTAGTGACACTGATAGTTGGTGTGGTGTAGCATTTTCTTCACATTTCATATGTGTTGTATTATTAATGTGGCAATCACTTTTGATCACTTTTTTCATCCTTCATCAAATATAAAACACATTCACAACTTAATTATTAAAAAAAATGTTTGCCTCATCCACTGAAATACTTACCTGTCAGAAATTGCTTGTGGGAAGCAGCTGCTTAGCTCAATCGGATGTGTGTTAGGTCTACAGAGGCCAGATTCATGAGGCTAAACCCTGTAATCAGCACATACATTGTAGGATGGTTAAGTAGATAACATTATGTCTAAGGCCATTTGTCACCTGACACAAATGTTGGTTATTCATGTGGAGAAGTTAGCAGTTAAATGCAAAGAACAAGGTTAATGTTAGTACAGAGTACAGAAAAATGTTAAATGCTTGTCTGTATATAACTGTAATACTGTATAAAACAGGCATAAAATAGAAAAACATATTTAATTCTCTTAATTGAATTTTGATGATTGTCCGTCAATTGACATTATTGTCACAGATCATTTTTTGTCCATGCATCGATTGTTTATGTTATTATATTGTAGAATCCTATTTCACTATTACTAGTAGAGGTAATTTACAAAATTATTAAGCATGAAATCTTCATCTTGGCCTGTTTAAGCATGCATATCATGTCTATGGAATGTAACTTTTGTTTTATGTTTAAAATATTGATCGTGATTTTTATATGTTGCCTAGTAACCCCTATAATTTGAATCTTCATGAATCCAAATCACTTTCTTTGTCGTAAGGCGTTCATGATTTGTCTATGTGATTTAAATTATCATTCTTTTAAGTTTGTAAAATATTTTTTATCATATGAGAAAATACAACATGTTTACATGCTTGTATTATTGCTTAGAAGTTGTGTTTGTAACTACATGTAATTATTTTATATATTTTGAGCTTTGTATTTTTTTTGCAAAAGAATTCCTATGAACAAACTAGTTATATTTTTTAATTTCTTTTCCAAAGCATCAGAGATATATGTGTCAGATAGTTTTTACATTGTGTTGTATATATTGATATGTTACATGTGCTAGTGTATGTTTGTTTGTTTCTAGTAACTTTGTTAAGTAGGTAAAATTGTTTGCCGGGAGTCTATTTATTAGTTGTAATGAACATTTTTGCTAAATGTTTCATTTATTTATGTTAACATTATGGTCCTGCCATACCGTACAGTATTTTTTGCCTGTCAGCTATAGCCTGAAATACTTTGAATAGAATTTCAGATATCTCCAAGGCCCAAGCTGGGAATCGAACCCGGAACATCTGGATTGACAGTTCAGCGCGTTACCACTGAGCTATATCTGCTACATTTATATTTATGGTCCTGCCATACCGTAGTCTTTTCTGACTGTAATTTATATCATTCTGTTGCTTTGAATCAAATACATTTCAAAATCAAAATAAAGCTTAACTTCAAATGGTCAGCATTTTTAACTGTGTAATCTTAAACAAGATTATAGCCCTGGTTCATGTTACACATTATGGCCCTTTGAATGTTTTGAAACACTTGCAATATTGAGAAATGTTGTGCCATGTTTGTCATCATGTGTTTGTATATAAATGTTGGTGTTATAGTTAAAATTATTGTATGCATGCTGAATGTAGCTGTGAATTAAACCATAGTCCAATTTCATTCTCCCTTACATATACACATATCAGAATTCTATCCATTCTGAAGAGGCAGTTTGACTGATAATAAAGTAAGGCTGTGGAACATGTTCATTGAGATTTTTTTACATAAGGAAAAATAAATACAGTCAACTGTCAATTAAGAGTTACCTACAAGTATAAATAAAGGCGACCAGGTGAACTTAGGTCATTTTTAGCTCACATTAAATCATCTATACAGTCAAACCTGTGAACAAAGGCCATCCTGATAAAGATGAAATATGATCTTTATTGACAGGTGGCCTTTATTCAGAGAACATTTTGTTCTAAGTAATCAATGACGATTTTTAAAAGAGTGAAAAGAAATGGTATTTACAGGGTGACCTGTATTCGGCGATGGCCACAAACACAGGTTTTACTGTATTAGAGAAGACCACTGTGCATGAATGCCATATTTATTCTCTCTTTGTGGTCATTATTCAAAGGTTTGACCATGTATGTTTTCATTCACTCATATTTATCATTTTATATTACTTAATTAGAATCCAGTGTGAATACTGTGAAACTATACGATTGTACACTTTATAATGGCAGAAAAAATAGAAGTGATATTAAACGTTTTAGAACTTTTTAGTTCCTGTTCTTGAAAGTCATTCATTTTGATATCAGAAAACTTACTGCCCATAGAAAAAGAATTATGTTCAGGTTTCTGTTGTGTTTATTATCTTAATCATATCTGTGTTTGTTTTGTCTTTCAGGTATAAGTTTTAAGGAGTTTATATCAATGTATAAACGCCTGTTTTTGCAATGTAGAAGTGTTGTTTCCAGTGATGTCAATGATATTCTGTCACCTACATCTCCCAATAAATCCATTTCATCACCTGTAAGCAAGGTAATATTTAATATCAGTAAATTAAGTATGTATAGAATTTCTGAACAGCACTGTAAAGATTTTGCTTGCTTTGATGATTTTAAGGTCCCCTAAGGACTATTACAAGATTTGATGTAAATTTAAAGTGAAGTTTTATTTGGGTTGTGTACAAGTCTGGACATTCAACTAATGTTCAAATTCTTGAAATTCATACTGATCTTATTGACATCAAGAAGACAGATTCCCTTCAATGAAATACAAGTTTATAGTTAATCAGATTTCTCATTGTTCCTAAATTTCATAAAGTTTCACTAATACGGCCAATACTTATCATAAACATTTCTTGTTTGATTCCCTGCCTACAAGTTTGGCAAAATTAATATTTGATGGCAAAAAAGTATAGGACCAAAAAAATGCTTAAATAAATATAATTATCTTAGCTGAGCTTTGAAACTATGGCAGGAGAGCTATCAATCAAAGTGTCTGGGATTGAACTCTGGTGAGGTTAATTTTCTTCAGTGTTTATTTTGAATACTGTCATTTAACCATGTATTATTGGGAAAAAGTTAACAATCAAGAAATATTGGGATGAACTATTTTTTTCCACACAGGCAAGTATCTCAGAACATTCTGAACGCAGTTTGGTAGATTCGAGAAACAACAGAAGTATGGAAAATGGCCCTAAACAGATTTTACACGACAACAATAATACTGACACAGAAGAGGATTTCTTTGATGATCCTGTACCATCATCTGGCAGTGGCTATAAATTTGGCAGGTAAGAGTGAAAAAAATTATTATAAGATTTTAGCAATATCATTCAACTGCAATATTACAATTCTGAGTGATGATGGCTCTTTCAAATTCAATGCTAATTGTGTATTTACAAATTACCTAAATTGGCTGACTGCTGATATCCTATTTAAATATTCTGCAATTAATTTTGAACTGATAATTTCGAAAGTGCCATTAAGCTTAATGTGTTGTACCGATTATACTGTAAGTGTTCATCTAATTTGTAAGATTTTTTCCAGGCTTTAGTCTAATCTAACATACAAAATAGATAGTGTGACATAATCATTGTATTGATGTATGTTTGTGTTGCATGGACATGAATTTGTCTGCATGTTATACAAGTTACTGTTATTTTAATGAATTATTATAACATTTTGTTTAAGTTGATTACCAGTAGTATTTAGGAAAATAATGTGATAATACAGGTGAAACATACATTGTGTTTTTGATATTGAATATATCACAGTTTTACCATACTGCACTCATATTTTATTTTTTATGAAAAGACAAATAAAATTAGAATCTTTATGCTGATGCCCCAGATTAGCTATTTGTTGGACTATGAAAGTGTCTGCTGTTTGATCAGTCTAATCATATAGCTGTGCCTTGGACCAATATTTTTTAATGTCCGCAAACATGTCCTTGTTTCACCTGCTGACCAAACAATGTTTGTTGTGATGAAAGTGTGATGGAATCAGAATTGATTAAAATCAGCTGAGAAAAAAGTATCTTTCTCATTGAAATATTAGCATATTAACCAATTAATCAAAAACCAGCATGGTCTGTGTTGAATATAGACCCATTTACTAATTGCGTGTGTACTTCTGCATGTATGTTATATAATTAACTTTGTACTTTATGTACCTTAACAGGAATCGAAGACGAGTAGCATTGTAAAAATAATATAATAGTGTAGAAACAATGTCCCATATATCTGTCCTTACATATGACATGATAAATATATAACTCTCTAAGTTTATTTGATCCAATTATAACACCTTCATCATTCTATGAATACTATATTTACACCTCTGAAATTGATCTAATTTATTTCTTAAACAGGGTAACGTTATCCTTGGTTTTGTTTTAAACTTCACCCTGTTTGCTCTGTATTTAAAGAAAGACAATTTGTAACTTGGATACTTAGTTATAATACCTAAAAGTCTTAAAAAATGGCAATATTTGCCTCTGTTGCATGAAAATAAATTATCATTTTCATGAATCATTTAATCATCATAAAATTCAAAGCATGACATCATTTATTTCATTTGCATGGGTTTTTTTGCATGCCTTTTAGTTTTACATTCCTTGTAAATTCATTATTTTTTGTTATTCCTTATCCTGACCTTGACCTTGTTCATGTTTCAAGGTCATTTTTCTGGTATGTTACTCGCCTATTGCATCATCTATTTCATTCTGATTATTGAAATTAAAATTTTTCATTTGCATGCTCCTTGTATGATACACATCCTGCAAAAGATATAATTAGCATAATTCAATTATCATTTATTTCTTCATTTTTTTCCACTTTATTTATTGCAATTGAGTTATCATCTAATTTCAAGTTATCGTAATGATTGGCAAATGTTTATAAATTGTACAAAGTTTGATAATGAGTTTTTCCTAGATTTGCCATTAAAATAATGTAATAATGAATTTATGATGTACAAAAAAATGATGAAAATTATAAATATAATGTAAATACCACCGTATAAATGCTTCAAATCTTGTTGATAAAATAATTTCATTAAGGAGTTCTAAGGGCTGTTTGCTTGAGTATTCACTATTGAACCAGAGAAATGGGATCCTGTTTTTGTCTGTGGCTGGATTGAATCACCTTCTTATTGTCTCTCAATAAGGCCGGAGTACTGATTTCTAAACCAGGAAACTGCCATCAAGATTATAAGTTTCAAGAATTTGTTTGGTAATCAATGACGTAGCTTTTAAACACCATAAAATTGATTTTGTGAATATAGTGTTATAGTTTGTATAAATATGTTGTTTCTACCATGCTTTAGTAAAGCAGAAAGTCCTACTGATGGGCGACGTGGTGGCGCTGGGCGACCGTCACAAATACCTGTGTATTCTGCCCTACGGAGGTTAGTTGGCTCGAAACTTATAAACCTAGCTGAGGTGTGGAAATTTCTAGTTTGGTAACCCACTTGTAGGTGATTCACTTAAAATGTAATTTGCATCTATTTAAAATAATCTTACTTTATATTTCCAAAAGTACCTTTTCATGTGGTAAACATAACTTATATTGATGAAGAATTCAACTAGTTTTGACTTCCTAGAATACACACAAATAATATAAACTCCATTATATTCATTTTGATGCGTGAGATGAGAGAATAGAAAGTGCCTTAACATGATAAGGTCATGTTTGTCAAATTTCTGGTTCTTCCATATGAACAAGCCTGTGTTGCAATGTTTTCAAAGATTGGATTATTGCTTACAATTAGTAAACCTGGTGCCTCAAATTCCACACCCCAGCTAGATGGGGTGAAACAGTTGTTTTGTTAATCCTCACCATCCTAGCCATGTGTGTCGGAGCATCTTACATAAAGATCCTAGCTGATTGATGTAACTTGTATAGCTTGCCATATATACACCTGTATATTTACAAGGGTGACTTCAAATGTATTTCTGTTAGATATTAAAATTTTGCTGTTCACAGTCTACTTGAAATGCATTGTTCTTGTCACCAAAAACAACAGTAATTAAAATGAAATGAGTTAAATTGATGTAAAGATTTTAATAAAAGATGAAATGCTGACCTTCATTGCGAAAGCTTAAAATTCAGACTTTTTGTGACTCCAGTCGTTAACATCTGACATTGTAATAAGATAAAAACTGATAAAAGTATTCCGACAAGTTAAAACCCTGTATTCATGTTATACATATGTATATTATTCATCATTGAAGATACATATGAATACAAGTTATTGTCATGAAATCATTGTACAAACATATTAGTGTAAAAAGCAAAATTTTATAGACTTCTTCAGTACACTGACAGCATCTTGAGTTTAATTAATACCTGCTTCTCAATTTTAATGGCATTGTTGAAGAATTTGTCCCATTAAAATGACTATCCATTGAGTGCCCATTAAAGTATTCTGTGACAGACAAATAAAGAAAATGGACTGATCAATTCATAATTAATTCAGCACATCAGTTTAAATCCCTAAAACCTATTTTTCTTGAGGATTTACCAGTATAAAATTTATGTTCCTTTTCATATATCATGTCTTTTTGTAATCTTTTGTTACTAATACACTTATAAATGCTTTTATTGTTAGCCACTGATTAACGGCTCACTATCCCTTCTTATTATTGCCAGAATAAATTATCAGTTATGATTTCTAAACGCTTTATTTATATACCAGGTGTATATATGGCAAGATTAACTTTGTTTTATGTGATGTCTAGAACCTTAACAGGTGTGAAGAATATATATTGAGTAGTGTCTGGCCAATACTTCATTTTTTATCAACCATTGCACAAACTGCTTATTTCCGTTCTTCATCAAATTTCAGTATTTCTATAGTTGCTATAGTAACCAGCTGTAGACAAAAACTGACCTTTTCACAAAATGACCACCATCCTTTTCATTCCAAACTAGAGTTCACAAACTTCACTATTTCTTCCAAGTTTATCTTCAGGATTAAATACCATAAATTTTATAAGGTTAAACACAAATAAATTGCTAGGTCAGCCAAAGAACTCACAGTACCATGTACTGTATAGTATAAGTCTTTGGGTCATTTTTCTTGCATAATGAAATAAAAGCAGTTTGTGTTATAATTTATGCTTACTGGATGAATGTGGAATGTTATTTAACTCTCATGTTTCTTGTATAGAATATATGTGGCTGTTTTTTGGCTAAATATGTTACGCCATTATGTTATTGAATGCTGTGGACATTATATTTTAACCTTAATGTGTGAATGACGTGATATATAATCAGCTTTACGTTCATTATTTTGTGATAATTACAAAATACTACCGGTATATGACTTATATACTGGCATTATTACCATTTATGTGTTCTAATATACTAATGTTTTATATTCTTCATGGTATATAAAAAGCAACTTGTGTCAACTTCCTGAATAATTCATATGGTACATAATTTATACATATTGATATTATTCATCAGATTTAATTGAGACCCCTAATATTGGCCAGTAATTATATACACATACTTAAATCATAGTTTAAACTAACATTGCCCCTTAAATTGGTAAATACTTATATTTGTATTTGGTATGTTCATTTTCTCCCTACAGTGTAGTGGTATTTGCCGAGGGTTTTCCCCTATTTATATATACCTTTTTACCCAGAAAGGGCAATGGATTTGGTGTTATGTTTTTTTTTCATTTTTTTATTACCGGTACTTATAACATAAACAAACAGTAAGGTGGAATTGGTTTAATCATGTTTAAGGATTTTCTAGTATGTTAGTAATGTGTGTTATATTTTTTACATTAGGGGTGATTTTGTGTATTTCTTAGGGTAAGAAAACTTGATTGTTGGTGTTATTTTACAGTTTATTTTTATTGATAATTTTCAGTTTTAAAATACAAATGCAGTTTTTTTGTTCGGCAGTATCAAGTTTAGTATATATTTCTTAATGATCTATCTTAAGATCCCTAACCTGGGAGCTGTCATCTATTCTTTGAGAAAATGATCAATCTACTTAGTTGATTTTATTTGTTTCTAGACATTTTAAGTAGTCAAATATGACTATTATGAAATAAAATCTCATTTTTTTTATTTGTGCACCATTCTGCCTTTTACTTCTTAGATTTATAAAGTTTTACAAGTTATATGTTAAGTTCCATCAAGGTACATCTGGATTAATTCTGCATTTTTTGTCTACTTTGATGTTTTTATGTTATCTTTCTTATGATGATGTTTTTATAGTTGTTGTTGTGGTAAATGTTGTTTTCAGAAAATAGGGTTTCGGTGTTCAGAATATCAAAACAGATGAAGTTTTCACATGTCTGGTAAGTATGTGTAATCTTACAATATAAATACAGTAATGTATTAACTCAGTATGTTTGTTCATATTTTAGTGATGAGAAGCCAACTACTAATGGTGTTACACAGAAATCAGGGTCCCAGAATAGGGGCCAGAATTCAGGGGGTATGAGTTCCTTACAAGGTCTTCCAGCGCTCACAGGTGACCGGAATGCAGGTGGCAGAAAATCTCGTAAGTTAATACCATCACTCAGCCATGTCAGTGTTCCATAGTGTATGTTGTAGTTAATTGTATGATTCTAGATTTTATAGAATTGTGGGTCACCTTTTGTTGAAAAAAGGATGTTTTGTTCATTATTGTGAAGTTTTTATTCTATGGTAATGTAAGGAATATATCAAATATAGATATGTTTTGAACAGCATCTTTATTTCCTAAATGCATTCCTTCTTTAAAGAGGCTAAGCCATTATGTGAACATAATTCTATTT
Organism: Lutraria lutraria; assembly: GCA_964023205.1. Taxonomy (NCBI): domain Eukaryota; kingdom Metazoa; phylum Mollusca; class Bivalvia; order Venerida; family Mactridae; genus Lutraria; species Lutraria lutraria. The sequence continues at coordinate 33,291,221 of OZ026835.1, forward strand.
GTTGTTATTCAACAAAAGCTTTGCTATTTTGTACAAATTCAAAGTTGTTTATCAGGTCAGTTACCGGTATTTCGACATCAAAATTCAAGTCATAGTGGTAAGATGTGTTCACAGATTTGAACTGTGTGTCTTTAAATTGTCTTTTTCATGTAACAAAAATTATCAGTGTGATTCCTCCAATTATTGTAATTTAACAAGATTTATTGTGTAATTTTCCAAAAAATATTGTCAGTGGCTATGACAATCAAATGAGTATTTTTGTGCTACCAATGAATAAATCCACAATTGTTTTTTGTGTGTTGTTTCTGCACCTTTAACATCAAAAACTGCATTGCACTGTTATACAATTATAGTCTATGTCTAGAGTTATGTGAGTAAAATTTAGTGTACGTCGCAGTTATGCAACAAAGTCTTCCTATTGGTTGATTTTGGAATTTACTCAGTGATCCAATGGAATGATTAAGTTTTTTGGTTGGTCTTAAAATATAAGTGATATCCCAAAAATCTAATTTGTAAATAAAATATCTACCTACCTGATCCTTGCGGTTGCTTATACTTATATTGCCAATTAAAGCATTATTCTTTGCTGATCATATCATTATATCAACATAGTCTGTGTGCCAGAAGATTTAGTTTGATTATTGACTCTTACGGTTATCATTTTGTAAAGAAGAATTGAAGGAAAACATGTTATATAATCAACTTACTAGTACTAGAGAGAAATAAGGAAGTTTATTTAAATGCAATAAATACATGCTGTGTATTTTGAGTATCGGTAATTCTCTTGTTTGCGTTAGAATATTGCAGACTAATATTTAATGGTCACCTTTTGAAATGCAAAATATTGTTATATGAAATAGTGCATTATAACGCTTGTAGGTTAATTCACGTTTATTAGGTTTCATAAATATGCCCGTAGCAAATTGCATCCTAAATTATTTGCTTGGCATTCTGTACGTGAAGATATCTCTTTAAACAAGCATAAAATTGCAAATTTCGCATGAAGTATTTTTTAAAATACAAAAAGCTGACAATTTTGGTCAACTAGTTTCAAAAGCTTAAGTTCACACTGTTATGCTCTTGAAAATTAATTAGTAAGATTTTCATCCGAATCATTTGGAGATATGGATTTGGTGGGCGGATTATATTGTGTGTGACCGACGCCAAATAATGTTAATACCAAGCGTATCATGCTTGAATTTATACAATTTTGTTTTTATATTAATAACATCTTGCAAGGATGAATCTAATAGTTAATTTTCTGTTGCATGAACTTTGTCATCAAATATCACTCATGTTTGGTTCTGGTGTCACCATGTTGTTTTGTTTACAGCTCAAGAGGGTTCCACAGACAATTTACGTGCCATGGATAAACGAATGGCTGACCTGGGACTGGACGGTGGTGGGTCACATGTTTTCTCTATGTCACAGCATTTTTGGCATCTTAACTTTTGTGTGCTTATTACACTGCCACTAGAAATGTTAGGTTGAATTTAGGTCGGCCTTTTGTTTAATTTATGATTTATGGCTAAATGTTGTTTTAATATGTTTACTGCTTCTCCAAATAATAATTATTTTTAATGGGTTTAACACATGTTTTCAATAGTACTTAAGTTATATACTGGGCAACAGTTATTCTGCTTTTCTGTGTCTGTAGGGTTCAAATTAGTGAATGTTTGTCCAGGACTGATGATGTCTCTGGTATCAGGCAAGACAATTGCATTTCACTTTGAATGTTCTATTGAAGGTTATTCAGAGGTGACAATATTCCGTATATATCTGGAATTCTGGATTTAGCTGTTCTGAAAGAGCAATGCTTTCTTAGCAAAATAAAAGTTATATGATGAAAATATCTCAAGTAGTGGAAAAGTTATGGTCAAAAACCAATCTGCTCAGAAGGAATTTCTTTAATAGAAACTGAGTTAAATATGGAAACATTGTGGTTTGGCAAAAATGGTCGGCCGCATATAATTTTCAGGATGTTTAATTTGGCTCTATTGACATCCCTGTTATTGGTCTTACACCTCTAACTTACATACCTGTTAAATGTAAGTTGTCTGTTGTTTACAAAATGTTGGGGAACTGGTAAGTACTGCCAGGTAACCAAGGAATATTGGATTAGGTGAATTACTCAAATACTTATGAAAAATGCTGTAAAAGAACAAACAAAAAATGTTTACTGGATTCAATTGCTATAACCTTGATACATGATTTGTAAGTTCATTTTTTTTATACATGACTCAGATATAGTATGGGTTCAAACTTTTTATTTAGCATTAAAAATATTTGTAAGCAGTTTTTGTAAGCATCAAGTAATTTATTGTCTTTCTTCACATCTTGTACAATTTGTGGTTATTTATGTGAATATGTGAGGTAGACACATGAAATCATGTTTATGTCTGTAATATATATGCAACAGCTTGTCCTAGTCGGCATTAATTAAGAGACTTTTGGTAAATCATCCATTCTATAAAAATGCAAACTTGTTTTCCAAAAGAAAGTAGGAAATAAAAATTCCTTAATTAATTATTAATGTAGTAAATGTTCTTTTTTAAATTTCATACGTTTGTTGTTAACTGCAAAGTAACTGGATTTTACAGTGGTTGTGCAAAGCCCTTTCAGAACTTAATGTTTCCTTTATATATTGTAGATGCTCAAGATTATTCATATGAAGATGATTTTGTTAGTGAAGGGTAAGAATAGAATTAATTTGATAATTTTGGTTCATAAAATATCTGAATAATTATTGTTGAGACTAGAATAATAAAAAGTCATGTTGATGACTTGAAAAACAGTTGTTGCCTATGACCATTCTCAATCACCCCATGTCAACCAACCCAACTTTGACCTTGACTTAATTTTGACTTAGAATGATTCTGTACTAGGTTAAGTAGATTTTGCAGTTTCGTCTAGCACCAACACCGCTTACTAGAACACTTCGATACTTATACATGTATGTTGTTTATGTCTGTTTCTTAAGAGTTTAACATTTGAATTCTTTCATATGTTAACTTTGTTTGGTACAGTACAATCTCTGTAGAGCAACACCCTGTGGGAGCTTCAAATATTGGCATTTGTTTAGAGGTTGTTGCTCTACAGAGGTTGAATTTAGAGTAAATATAAACTTAGGGAAATTTTGAAGGTGTTGTTATAGAGAGGTTGTTGCTCTACAGAGGGCTGCTCTGGAGAGGTTTTACTGTATATTAAACGTGGTCCAGATTAGTGAGATTCTGCTGTATGGTATGAACTTATGTGTATTCAACTAGTGCTGGATAGTTATTCAGTTCTTATCTGTGTTTGTTCTAGGCACAGTTTAAGCCAGAAGAGTCCAAGAACAAGATCTGAAGCACAAAATGGCAGCATTGCTGAGGAAATAGAAGAAGATATTGATGAACTGTCTATTGAAGGAGATGATTTGTTACGTAGTGAGAAAAGTGCTGTAAGTCTGTTTATGTTTCATCAGATCATTTTAGGTATATACAGTGCTAGGTTTTAAATGTAGTTCATATAACAAGTCTAAATATTGAAGCAATTACTTTAAAACTATCCTGTTATTGACCTATAGTAATGCACTGATAGACTTGGAAAGATTAAACTTCCTTACTTTAGGACATAATATATATGGTCTGATAAATCTGTCTTGTTTCTCTGGATAACTAATGGCAGATTATTGTCCTCTGGATATCTGACCTTGCCATTTAAGGTCGTTCAGCTCTGTATTAGATTGTCTCCCTTTTCAATGTGATATATTCAGTGTAATCTTTCTGGGTTTTTTTACTAGATTTTGCAAAAATATTTTTTTGTATAAGTAATATTTTAATTCAATTGATATGGAGGGTGATCTTTTTATAAATAACCAAAGGTATGGCGTATGTGGATGATTAAGTTAAGAATAGATTTAAAGAAGTATTTGAATTTCCATCATCTTATGGTATGTTGCGGATGCATTTAAAGGACTTCTTAAGGAGATAGCGGTACTTTCTCTTTTGCTGAATCAATTAAGAAAATACAGTGCAACCCTTCCAAAGCAACACCCTTTGGGAGTAGCTAAAATTATGTTGTTATTGAGAGGTTGTTATTTTAGAGAGGTTAAATTAATAGTTAAATCATGCAGTGAGAAAAAATCATGCTGTTGTTGAAGGGAGGTTGTTGATCAAGAGAGAGCGGCTCTGGAGAGAAGGTTGTTCTGTATTAGTGGTGTGTGGTATGTTCTTATATTGAAGATTCTTTTATTTATAGTTTGATGACATCACAACAGACAGGACGATCTCTCAACATGAAACTGGCTATGATTATATGGAAGACTTACAGTCACCTTGAACTAACTTTACAATTAGATGTGAACTACTCACTACTTTCAAGTGTCAAAACAGAACAGTTAATAACAACTTACCAGCCAGTGATACAAACTATTCATTTCTATGAAATGGAAATCTGTTAACAATTAACCAAAAAACTACTACAAATGGTCAAAATCTGTGACAAAGTTAGAGTTGTTTACCAAAGTATATTAACTATTCACTACTACCTTATACTTATAAGTTCTTATACTAGCAAGACATGTGTTTTTAGTATTAATATTTATTTATCTGGAGGAACACTTACAGATTAGTGAGTTTCCTGTAAGCATACGCTGGTATACAATTAGTCGTCTCCATGACTTAGTTATAGCTTGCCTCTATTAAATTCATTCAGTTTAGTTTGAGAAGTTTTGTTTGCATATTTTTGAAAATTCTTGTCTGATGAAAAACTGAAACAAAGTTTACTAAGTCTTGTTTTTGTATTTAACTGATTCTCTTAAAGTTTGGACATGGAATTACAATTATGAGTAAAAACATGAGGTTTTAGCATATGTTAGTCAGCCATATTATACCAGAATATATTTTTAATGTCAAGCATAATGTATGTAGGTCCATTGATCTTTGACTTTAATCTGATATAAGGGTTACAACATGTTGTATAGATTTTATATTATATACAGGTATATCTCATCCTTGTTTACTTGTAGTCATATAATATTGCTATTTATTATGATCATATACTAGTATAAATATGATGCCATCTGCACATAATACAGTTATTTATGACTTCAGTAAAGCCATACTTTAAATGTTCAGTGCCAAACATTTAGCCATATAACTTTTCATCATTGATAATACTTGCTATAATTTGCCAACATGGATGGTCAACAATGTGGTAAAAATTCGATATTAAAAGAATTGCATTTCAAAAAATATTCTTTTTGCAATTCTTGACAGAAATTTTGTGCAAACATGAGCATAAGTATACTTGTAATATCTATGCAAGCTTTATATGTTTTACTTGGAATTATTCTACAACTGAAGGCATTCTTTTGGTATCCTTGTGAACATCATTCAAACTAGCATTTCCAAATATTCATTGAGTTCGCCTCAGTGTAACATAAGACCAGATTTTTTAATGCTTCTGAAACTACTAGTTTAAGCTTGTGTATTATAAATTTGCAATATGTTTGAATTTTGTTTAACCATTGCTGAAAAGTAAAGGCCAGTAAGCTGTCCCATAATACTTCTGAAGCTTCATTAGCGCATCTTTAAATTTCATAAATCTCATGCAGTTAATATTTGGCCAGAAATCGAGTCTTGTTTCCTGTTACCAACGAATCCCATTTTTTAAGTTTCTATGACATAGTCCGAGTCACAAAAACACATCAGGATAAATCCTGCCTCCAAAGTAAAAATATTGTGACCTACATCTCCAGCAATAGGATTTTTCTGCTGATTGAAATGCTAAAGGGCAAAAAAATACACATTGTAAACCTAAGTATATAATGGTTCCTCTGATTGGTCAATGTTTCTGGCTTGTCCAATCAAATCAACTTTCAAGATCATCACATCCAGGCGTTCGGTAATATTGTTTTACCTACAACAAGAAAAAATTGACTACTAGATGGCCTCCAAACCCCTTACAGATATATTTCAGCCATTCAGCTTCAACCTCAATAACACACCTTTTACCCTATTTGTGTGTGTGGGGGGGGGGGGGGGGGGTAACCTGGGAGACATCTTTGTTTCAGGCCTTATCTTAATTCACTGCTTGAATTTTTGGTTTTCTATTTCTTCAACTTGTCATAATTTTGTTGATATATTTATTATCATGCTTGATCTGAATATGATATTAAAAAATTGTTTTATATGTAGTCAAGTGTTTTTTTACAAATTTATTTAAATGCTATATTTAAATAGAAACTGTATGGATATTTAAAACACACACAAATCATGTTTGACTTTAGCTTATGGAAATGGCTGTCCAAATTAGTAAAATGTAGTTATTTGACCATGTATGTACATAATGTGAAAAAGGACAATTATACCACTCTTGTCTGAGGTTACATGTATATTTACATGTTAAGAATATCAGATGAGACAAGTGGCCTTTGTAATAATGTTAGCATTTCTTTACTATTGTGTAACATAATGAAAAAAATAATGTATTTGAATCAAGAATTAGTTGTCACATATGTAAGATAAGTGCTAGGTATCATGTATTTCTTCGTGGTTATGATTATAATTGCCAGTTAACATATGTTATTGTACAATGACTCTGATATTATTTGTTGCATTATGTTAATGGTCTGTCTCGTACTTGAATTGCATTCTGTATGTGTTCTGTGTCTATTAATTTATTTTGTCCGTCCATTTACATGTATTGGTTTGTAATCTATTATCATAACTGTTTGTAATAGACCATATTATTCTGGACAAGACCTCTTTAAAATTCTATGGATTAGTGTGAAGTACATAATTATGTTTCTTTAGAATTTTGATTTTAAAAAATGGTATTGTTTTAGGCTTGCTTCAAATGTACATTAGAGAATTTTGTTCACCTTACACTGCACATGCAATTCCTCTTGACAGTGTTGCGAAGAAGTTGTAATTTTATAATAGCGACAACTCAATCTTCAGGGCTGATACTAGGAGACTTACATAGCTAATAGGCTAGCAGGTTTTTACAACCAACAGCATCATAGCATGTGGTTTCTTATTTGTTGGCAAGGCATGAATTTAGCTTCTTATGACCTAAGGAGGGGGGGGGGGGGGGTGTACATTGATATGATATATTTATTCATAATTTATGAAAGGTTGTCAAAACCTTATGCATAGACAACCCACCCTAACATAAATTATTTGATCCCACCTAGTAGTCTATGTAATATTACTATTACTTTGCCTATCAGTTTAAAGGCATGGAACAATATTTGGGTTACCTTTTACTATTAGTAATATAAATTAATATTGTAGTGATTAAGATTAGTTTCATGTAGAAGTTAGAACACAAATAGTATAGTATTGATACAAGGTAAAGGGGAAATAGCAACAAATTCTATGATTTTTCCAATTATCTTTTCTTACATTTAGCACTACTTTTTTAACATAATCATGAAAAATTTCAACTTGTTAGTATAAACTATTCATTGGAATAATTAATAAGTAGATATTACATTGTAGCACTTGTTAACTGATTGATGATATAATTATCATATTGCTGTACAGTAAGGTTGCTGAAATACAAATTATTTTATAGCACTGTATGATAATCATTTGATTGCATTCATTTTGTCAATCAACGTTTTATATGTTCATGTATTTGATCATTAACAGATATATGTTGATAAAATTATATTTTTGTATGAAAAAGTTTTTGTTTTAAATTTTTACCTGGGTTCATTTGTCCTTACATGTATATTTTTGTTTGAAAATGAATACTTTATTGTCTATAAACTATGAGGAAGTTATATATGGCGACCAGTTCACTTAACCAGTTTTCTTAGACTGTATTCTAATCAGTACAAACTTACCCTTCTACAAGGAGCCGGCTACTTTCACATAAATATTGAGAAAAATCGACATTATTTGTCATATAGAGATGTACTCAACCGGAATTTAACTCACATACAACTCTGTACTAGAGAGAAAAACATATAGAATTAATATTAGAAATGAAAGAACACAAATACTTCAATTTGTTTTAATATGTCTTTTATTGTAAATAAAAAGATCTGAATATAAAGGATTCCTGAGAAGAGAAGAGTTTGAGCCGGCATAATAGTATGATACAGATTTCATGAATTAGCAGCTTATAATCTAAGAAGTCTAATAAATCTTGGACGGAAATATTTTAATTTTCAGGTAATTAGTTGTCTACTGTTGAGAGTTTTATCAGGCGTATGCATGTTTCATACATCTTTATAAAGCTGGGATAATAGAGCAGACTAGCATATTTTAATGTGGTTTGTTGCTTTGAATTAACTATTTAAACTGTTATTGAACTTGTCATGCAAAATCTGAATCCACAATCTGTGTAAAATAAACTTGAAAAAAATATCTTTAAAATATGAATATTTACAACCATGCAAATGTATTTAATACAATGGCAAACGAAACTTTAACAAATACAAATAAATTGAGACAGCTTAAGTGACTCCCCCCCCCCCCCCCCCCCCTTTTAAAGGTTCTCCAAGACCCAGTCATATACAATGTACCTGGGGAAAACGCCGACCATTCTTAAGCTAGGACTACTTCCTCACATATGAAATTTGGTCCAAGTTTGGACTGGAACTCACAGTGGTAATGGACTGGTGATAACTGCTCAGAGACCACACAGGCAACTTAATTTTCTTAACCAATTTTTTTTCAACAACGTCAGTTCCATTTCATACAGACAGACCATTCTTACTTGACAGATAAACACCATGATACTAACACTAGAACTAAAAAAGTTGAGGAGTTGTATTAATCAAAGAGCAAGATCACAGCTACCTTGGTGAGAAATGAGAATCTTAATCATTTTACATGATGCTAATACAAAAATGTATTTTTTAACTATGAAGAGAAAATACAACTATAGTGATTATATGGACTAGCAGTTCCATCTATCATTAACTATTCTAAGTATGGACTGAAGCATGGATGGTTTCCATAAAATCCTTTACAAAGAAAGTTGAACATTATGATCTGTTCTTTATATTCATGTCTAATCAATCATCTGGGTTTATCTTGATATCTTGAGCTTTCATTATCGTCTCCAGCATGTCTTCTAGTCGACTCATGTCATGTTTCAATGATTTCACAGTATGTTTAACTTTATCAACTTTCTTCAACATTTTCTGCTGACTTTTCTGCATCTGATCTTCAAACTGAAAAATAATACGATCAATAGAGTCATGTTTACAGTGTTTACTATACGAGGCAGCCAGGGGCCAAATTGACTGCTTAGAATAAAAAATGGCTTCCTAGTCATCCAAAATATATCTTTTATAATGATGGAAATGAGCATGGAAAGCCTTCTTCAATCAAGATTTGGCCTCTTACAGGAAAATTTAAAGAAAACTCAGTATAACATTCTATACATTTTTGTACATTTAATATATAGACCAAACATCTCTTATAATAGGTTACATTTACATAAAATTACATAATGCATTTATAAAGTACTAGTGTAAATGCATGGAAAATACTGTCTGATGGTATTGCAGAATTCTCATCTACTTAAGTATGTAGATATTCACAACTACTGAAGTACAGTCAAACTTGTAAACAAACACCACACTTGGGAAAGACGAAATATGATCTTATTGACAGGTGGTCTTTATTTGGAAGTTATTTCTTTTTAAATAATCAATGATTGTATGTAAAGAATGGCCTTTATCCACAGGGTGACCCTTATTCAGAGGTTTGACTGTATGTAGAAATTCACAACTGCTTAAGTGTGCAGAATTTTCATATTAACTGGTAATCTTGTATTAGATCTTTCTTTACCTCCTTAGAATGTTTAATTGCAGCTGTCATCTCCTCCACATCATCAAAATGCTCACATATGAACTTCTCATAGTATCTGCTTGTGAACTTTAAGTTGATTCTTTCAATGTCCAGAACCAGTTGTACCTGTGAAAGAATCAGATTGTTCTGATACGAGTGGTTTCACTTAATTGTAATGGATGGTCTGAACTTTAAATTCATGAAACATTAAAGGACTGATTTTTTTACCATTTTCCGCTTTTCAAATCTGTCCGAGAAACTGAAATTCAGTCTGGACCTGCAAATTTCCATTTTCTTTTAAAACCCTGATTTGAAGTAGCTTAATTAGGCCTCAACTGATTAATGGTAGGGAAGCACAGACGGGGAGGGGGGTAAACTACTTTTCAAACTTGAGCTATTTCAAAGTAACAGGGTCAAAACTGACAGCCTTCGAAAACAGTCTAGCTAAAAATGAATTAAATAAAATCTATACTTACTTTCATAGCAATTCGTTTCAAAGCTGCCTGCTCTTGTACTCCTTTTATGTCATCGACAGCCAAACCCACCTATAATGTACATCAATAATAAATACTCACAAATTACCCAGTTAGAATCAATACAATCATTTTCTTTCATACACTAAATAATAAATATGAACCATAATAAAACTAAACAATACCCAAAAATTAATGTCTTTTTTCAAACATATTAAACTTTTTACCCTTCGTAGGTTTGTAAGCTAACCATAGCTCAACAGAATAAATTGTGAATAATAATAAGATCCCTGAATACATTTACTAATATATGACTATAATATAAGGATATTAAAGATTAACATACCAGTTTACAAGTGCACTTAATTACCAGTACTTACCAATAAATTCATGATAATAATGGTCATAATGACGAGGAAGGCACAGAAGAGAACATATGTCAACCAATAATTCATATCATCTTCTCCATGGAATATATCATTGTAATCAAATTCTCCTATCATCATAACAGATGTTCGAATAATGGCATTCCAAGCTGTTCCGTATGGCGTCTGAAAGATGAAGAAATTTTAACATGATCCGGAAAAAGTCATACATGTACAAGTTTAAATAGACTTGACAACAATTTGCATATTTTTTCAGAATCCAAAAAATCCACAGACCATTAAAATGGATTGTTACAAGAGGTGTTCTTCTAAATAACACACAATAAACCAATGGAATTGCTTGTTACAAGAAGGGGTCTTTCAAAAAAAATCAATAAACCAATAGCATTGCTTTTTACAAGAGGTATTATTCTAGAAACTCAAATAGGCCAATAGAATTGCTTGTTACAAGAAGTGTTCTTTTAAAAACTCATAGACCAATAGAATTGCTTGTTACAAGAAGTATTCTTAAGCCAAGTATTACCTGGTTCTGGATGAGACAAAAGAAGCCAAGACCAAAGGCAATGATGAACAACAAGAAGACAAGAAAGAACTTGAAGAATGTGTAGAGGATGTATCTGAACATAACAACATAGATTCCAAGCTTCGGGAACTTCTGTATGTATAATATGAGACCGATCCATGCCAGTACTATTGAAACACTGCCAAAATTCCACTGCCAGTCCTGCAAAAGAGATACAGGTAAGTTGTATTCTTTCAAAAATTATTTTTTTACAAAATGAACTAAGCTTCAACAGTTCACATCTGTTTACTTTTCTCTTTGATTTACTGGTACTTATAGCTTACTAGACATTTTTATTGTTCAATTAAAGTAAGCAAAATTACAACAATGAAAGTCCTTTCTATTGAGTTCTGAAAGGCTAATCTTTGTCATTATTTACAATTGTCTATAACAAAATCTCGTTATTTTGAATATGCAAGAAGGAATGCTGATAAATTCAAAATGTGTTCTTTCAATTCTCAAAAAAAAAAAAACAACAGGAAAAGACAACCAGAAGGTACAAATATTTGTAGAACTGACCGTTCTATATCCTGTAGAAGCTTGGCAGGATTCAATATCAAGAACCAGTAAAAAACTGGACACAAATACAGATAGTTCCATCATGTTTTCTATTTGTTTGAAGTAGTTCAGCTTCCCATGAATAAACTGCACAAACTGTGATAAAACAAAATTCAAATAAGTCCATTTTAATTCATGTTGCATTGTAGTAAATAAAATGTTTTTACTAATATGAAATAAAAAAAAATACACATTTGTAAACAAGTTCATGTCAAGCTGTTTTTAGTCACAATAATGATATGTCCTAAGTTATTGCGAATACTTTTAATATCAGCTGTAGAATCTTCACGGAACTTCTTAGAGTGCTGCAGCTTCGCTGCTCCCCATCCCCGAATATAATACATATATCAAAGACATACCCAGTTTAATAACCATGGTTATACCCGGTTTAGAAATAACTTTGCGTACATGTTACATATGTTAAAACAAACCATACCTCTTTGATGAGATATAAAACATCTAACACAAGAATGATATATTTGGCAATTGCTGCAAATATGTGCTGGGATGCTCCATCGTTTTCATATCGTTCACAAATTGAGTCACCCTCAACGCCTGTGAAATTTCTGTCTCTTCTGAAAAGATTAATATTATTTGATAACATGCTTGAAAACTAACGTGGAGTCAATAAGTTTCCCTTGCAAAGGGAGACCAAATAAGAAGTGATCATTGGAATAAAACTTAACCAGTAACTTTACAAAGGAAATTATTTCTCTAAAGAAATAAAAAATTGTCAGTTAGATCTTCATACAATGTTACATTGTAATGCCCCACTTCGTCAGATAATAAGATATAAGTTCTTATAGCATGTATTCATGTTCTGCATATTTATTTAAATAAGTTTGCACTGTGGTGAGTCATTTTTAGAAAGTGAGTTATTGCATTCCTATGTCGCCATTGAGTTTTTGCATTCTTATGTTGCCGTTTCTGTCTGCATGGACATACCAATATAGTTTGAAGATGCTCAAGTAACTTTTAAATAGCATGTTTTTAGAAATATAGCAAAAAATCAATTAAGCATAATATATGATAAAATATCATAACCTGTCTAAGCCAGATATCACGTTAGCATGTTTGATTCTACCATGTACCATAATCTCATGTTTCATTGTTTTAAAGTGAATGATGTTTCATTTATAAGATATATACATGTAATTAAGATGAATTTACACTTACATTACAAAAGGCGGCGGTGTGACAAGGATGTAACCAGTTAAAAATGCCAAGAATATCAAATATGACACAAAACTAATGTAATAAAAGACACGACCATAACTTGTCCATTTGTGACGGCGGAGAGCTGTAACCAATGGATGATCCAAAAGTTCTTCACGTGAGGAATCAACCTAAATATAGAGATTAATACGTAATAAAATTTGATAATTGTATCATGTGAATCTGTAAACATCAATATGTGAATTTTTTTTTTTTTTTTAACGAAACGATTTGATTTAAACAAAGAAGGCACATATAAGTGCATACACAATAATGCATACAAAATAATAGCTCATGACAGACTCATTATTGCAACTAGACAGTTAAGACCCCTCTGGAGAATGTGCATGTATAAAAGCAGTCAGGGATGTCCAAATAACTTGTAAACATCCAATTTTCCTCATGATTAAAATTACCATAGAACTTCTCTTATCCAGACATGAGTGGAATTCCAAATAAGATCCAAACTTCATTTGAAAAAATTAAGTAAAAGTTTTCAGTGAAAGATATCTATCAAAACATTGGTACAGACATAATTATTCATGTGGGCAATTTTGATTTCCAGGTAATAGTTGTCTGTATTACAGTACAACCTCTCCAGAGCAGTCCTCTCTTAAGCAACAACCTCCCTTCAACAACAGCATGATTTTTTACCCACTTCATGAATTAACTATTAGCTCTAGAGCAACAACCTCTCAACAACAACATACTTTTGCTACTCTCAAAGGGTGTTGCTTTGTAGAGGTTGTACTATAATATGATTTCCAGATAAGAGTGGTTTATCCATTAATGTGATTTCTAAAGGAAATACAGAGACATAAAATGATAAATAAAATTAATCATACCATAATCATCATTGGGTGATTTCTCATGAATAAGTTTGATTCATTCGTATAGGGCACCAATTCTTTGTCTGTAAAAAATAAAACAACAATAGTAGAAACTGCTGAAACGTCATAATTATGTGTATATTGTTTATGTCTTGCATAACTCATAAAACCTGTTAGTAATGGCTCACCAAATGAAGAGAGGTATATTTCTATTACAGTTAAATGCCTTAATTCAGAAGTGTTTCGCTGATATTTTGAAATATAAGAGTATCAAAGAGTGACCTTAGAAGAGTGGACTAAATTCACACAGTGGGCTGTTAAATCTGGTTTGACTGTACTTTACAAATATATCACTGCAGTCAGACAAGAAAAAGGATATTGACAAACAGATATTGAATTCAGGGAAGATATTACAGGAAAATGGACAGTTACAAAGAAATATCACATCTATCTGTGAAGCAACAGAATACAACATGTTATACTCAACAGTTTGTGAAATTTATTATTCAATTCAAAGTTAATTGTACAGGATTAAGGATGGTAAACACAGAGTCAATTAGCCAATTAACTCTTAGATTCAAATAAAGGTCTACATGTAGGTACCTGCAAATACAAGTCGTTCACATGTTTGATTTTTTACAGTTTACATTAAGGTATTGTATCCATAATGCTGTACTTATTTTACATTATCAGCTTTATGCTACTAAATTCCTTATCAAATAGCTAGATCTTAAATCATTACAAGAAAGGAATACTCATATATTTATTATCATAAATTAGCTATAAAGTCAAAATAGCTATTCCAATTTATCGTTTATGTATACAATAGCTATATGTTACAAAATAGCTACATAATATATCTTTTAAGTAAAAATTCAAAACAGAAGAACTATATTGAAAAAAAGTATACAACTAGTTGAAAATTAAGTTAAATTTGTAAACAAGATAGTATCCCCCTTTAAATAAAATAGTTCTTCAAAATATAGTTATTAAATAAGACACATACACAAACTTTCACTTAAAATAGCCTAAATAATTATGTATTGTTATATTTTTATATAGTAAATTTTTAATCATAGTATTTATATAATAGGCTATACATTAAGAATAGCAAAATTGTTAAAATAGTGAAAGCTCGCACATATCAAGGGTTAAGTGCAACAGTGTCGTAACTCATATTGAACTAAGAACAAGTTACGACAGTGTTGCACTGAGCCCTCGATATGGGATTATCCCAGTTGCGAGGATAAACAAACTCAATAATCAATGCTACTAAAGAATTGTTATATTTTAAAGACAGTATCGCCCAATTATCATAATTTCTTTGATAATTACCCTACATGTAGATACTTCAATTAATTTTCAACATATTTTGAAAAAAACTGTAAGAGTTATTTCCCTTGCTGAAAAATATACAACTTTCTGAAGATATTACACTGTGACCTTTATTTTTCTTGATCAAATTAGAACAAATTTTTACTGCAAGTTTTCATTGAAATGGATACTCCTTTTCTTTATCTTTGAAAAATTATCTAATCCCATAGACTTTAACTCAAATTTAAAGGGACAATAAATTTTGAAAAATCTTACTCTTAATCATTTTCTATCATGGAAACCTATAACAATTATAACTGTTTCCGAAATATGTTGCTCCCTTTTGTTATATCAATTTTAAACATTATGGATATAAAACCTTAAATATGCATGCTATGAAAGAATCAAAACAATTAAAATAACTTTCAAGAGAAGAAACCATCCTTCATGATCTATAAAAAAAATACATTTTGTATAATATTGCCTTGTCCAGTTGAATACATGTATATACTGATATTTATTGGTATATTAGTATTTATTTACAGGAAAATACATAACTAAGGTACGATTTGAATTTGTTGTAAAGAAGTAATCATTTTAATAAACTATATTTTTGATAAGATGACTAAATGAGCCAACTTATATGAATCTTATTTAATACTACATGTATATGTATTTGGTCATGGAGAGTTTCTTCAAATAGAAATAACAACAGGCTTACCTTCTGCTTATGCAAGGTGTTTGAAAAGAATGAAAAAATACAGACAATAACTTTTGAAAAAGAATAATACCACGGAATAGCTACAGAATGTTTATATAAACAAAAGTATGAGAACAAAAAGCCACACTTGCTCTAAGACAGATACTAGAATACACCAAGCAAAATAAATAAGAATTCTAAGAAATAACCAATGAATTAAGAGGTCTCTTCATTGATATTATGTATTCCTCATTATTATGCAGAACTGTAAATTAGGTTGGTTACTGCTTTTATCTCATTTTCAGGCAGAACGAGGATAAACTCCTAAATACTCTAGAGAGGATAAACTCCTAAATACTCTAGAGAGGATAAACTCCTAAACACTCTAGAGAGGATAAACTCCTAAATACTCTAGAGAGGATAAACTCCTAAATACTCTAGAGAGGATAAACTCCTAAATACTCTAGAGAGGATAACTTCTAAATACTCTAGAGAGGATAAATGCCTAAACACTCTAGAGAGGATAAACTCCTAAATACTCTAGAGAGGATAACTCCTAAATACTCTAGAGAGGATAAACTCCTAAATACTCTAGAGAGGATAACTCCTAAATACTCCAGAGAGGATAAACTCCTAAATACTCTAGAGAGGATAACTCCTAAATACTCTAGAGAGGATAAACTCCGAAATACTCTAGAGAGGATAACTCCTAAACACTCTAGAGAGGATAAACTCCTAAATACTCCAGAGAGGATAACTCCTAAACACTCTAGAGAGGATAAACTCCTAAATACTCTAGACAGGATAAACTCCTAAATACTCTAGACAGGATAAACTCCGAAATACTCTAGAGAGGATAACTCCTAAATACTCTAGAGAGGATAAACTCCTAAATACTCTAGAGAGGATAACTCCTTAACACTCTAGAGAGGATAAACTCCTAAATACTCTAGACAGGATAAACTCCTAAATACTCTAGAGAGGATAAACTCCTAAACACTCTAGAGAGGATAAACTCCTAAATACTCTAGACAGGATAAACTCCTAAATACTCTAGACAGGATAAACTCCTAAACACTCTAGAGAGGATAAACTCCTAAATACTCTAGACAGGATAAACTCCTAAATACTCTAGACAGGATAAACTCCTAAATACTCTAGACAGGATAAACTCCTAAACACTCTAGAGAGGATAAACTCCTAAATACTCTAGACAGGATAAACTCCTAAATACTCTAGAGAGGATAAACTCCTAAATACTCTAGAGAGGATAAACTCCTAAATACTCTAGAGAGGATAAACTCCTAAATACTCTAGAGAGGATAAACTCCTAAATACTCTAGAGAGGATAAACTCCTAAATACTCTAGAGAGGATAAACTCCTAAATACTCTAGAGAGGATAAACTCCTAAATACTCTAGAGAGGATAAACTCCTAAATACTCTAGAGAGGATAAACTCCTAAACACTCTAGAGAGGATAAACTCCTAAATACTCTAGACAGGATAAACTCCTAAATACTCTAGAGAGGATAAACTCCTAAATACTCTAGACAGGATAAACTCCTAAATACTCTAGAGAGGATAACTCCTTAACACTCTAGAGAGGATAAACTCCTAAATACTCTAGACAGGATAAACTCCTAAATACTCTAGAGAGGATAAACTCCTAAACACTCTAGAGAGGATAAACTCCTAAATACTCTAGAGAGGATAAACTCCTAAATACTCTAGAGAGGATAAACTCCTAAATACTCTAGACAGGATAAACTCCTAAATACTCTAGAGAGGATAAACTCCTAAATACTCTAGAGAGGATAAACTCCTAAATACTCTAGAGAGGATAAACTCCTAAACACTCTAGAGAGGATAAACTCCTAAATACTCTAGAGAGGATAAACTCCTAAATACTCTAGAGAGGATAAACTCCTAAATACTCTAGAGAGGATAAACTCCTAAATACTCTAGAGAGGATAACTCCTTAACACTCTAGAGAGGATAAACTCCTAAATACTCTAGACAGGATAAACTCCTAAATACTCTAGAGAGGATAAACTCCTAAACACTCTAGAGAGGATAAACTCCTAAATACTCTAGACAGGATAAACTCCTAAATACTCTAGACAGGATAAACTCCTAAACACTCTAGAGAGGATAAACTCCTAAATACTCTAGACAGGATAAACTCCTAAATACTCTAGACAGGATAAACTCCTAAATACTCTAGACAGGATAAACTCCTAAACACTCTAGAGAGGATAAACTCCTAAATACTCTAGACAGGATAAACTCCTAAATACTCTAGAGAGGATAAACTCCTAAATACTCTAGAGAGGATAAACTCCTAAATACTCTAGAGAGGATAAACTCCTAAATACTCTAGAGAGGATAAACTCCTAAATACTCTAGAGAGGATAAACTCCTAAATACTCTAGAGAGGATAAACTCCTAAATACTCTAGAGAGGATAAACTCCTAAATACTCTAGAGAGGATAAACTCCTAAATACTCTAGAGAGGATAAACTCCTAAACACTCTAGAGAGGATAAACTCCTAAATACTCTAGACAGGATAAACTCCTAAATACTCTAGATGATTTTGAAGATTCATAAGATTACTTATTAGCTTAATATCAATCACATGGATTATTTCCTTGTCAGGTTTTAAACATGAAGATGGCTGTTCTGACATCTCTTAAATCCCCTTACAGTAGAAACTAGAAAGGTTCTTACTTCTTGCTATTGTGTACAGTTGCACACATAGTTTCATTTACATTTCATCAAGTATTAAGTCAAGCATTTCGGTATGTAAAATGGACTATAAACCAAAGGGTCACCATGAACATACAAATATACTAAGATTCAAGCATGTAGCAAAATACCCTTTGTGCAAAAAAAAGGTCGCAAAATATTATATTTATGAACATTCAACAATAATAAAACAATAGAAACAGGATTTTCAGTGTCAAATATAAAGATAAGTATTGGGTTGTAATGGGAATAAACAAACCTCTGCGTTTGAATGGTCGAAGTTGGTCCCAATTAAACCCTTCAAGGCCAACCTTCTCCTCTTCTGCTTTCAACTCTGTTCAAGGACAAAACATGAGGTTATAGATAAAATAGTTTTAAATAAAGCTTTTAGCTTTAGCTGAAGCATCTAGCAATAACTAATGATTGAGTGCCATATTCATGATTATGTGATTCACTGATATTTGATGAGAAAAGAAAACAAACTATGCTCTAATTGCCTTAATGACTATCTGGTAAGCACACCTCACTGTCTTACAATGACCTATTTTTTTTCATTGCAACATATTTTACCACAAAATGGATCTACATTTGACTCCTTTGTTGATCTGTTCAACTATGGTGTAATGATACACTGATTAAATTTTCATTATATACTGTTTTAAATACATTCTCATTCAGGTCAGTACGTTTCACTAATACATAGTTCCCACATCTACAATATTTGCCTCTCTTAGTATCCATCATGTTTGGCATATTCAACAGGCATTTATAGAAGATATATTTATATTTTTGCTTTGATAAATATATAGGATATTCATATGTGACAATGACATTTTCTCGAATCTGGTGTGATTAAGGCATTAACAACTTCATGATTAAGTTATATAACATATTTTATAAAATGAGTTGTTTAATAACCAATTTTCAGATTTTTTCTATTAGAGCATAACAAAATTTGCCTAGCAAGATTATTGCCAAGGGAGGTAAATATTGTACATATGGGAACTATGTACTATAGATCTTTGCTTGAACCCATAAAAAAGACTTATTGAAGGACATAATTAGTCATGTTTTGTGTCATAATGGCTATAAGTGCTTCTTTAAAATGATGCAAATTGCTTACATTAAATAAAAATAAGATGTATGGCAGCTTTTTGAAAGAATAGAATCATATGAAAGTACATGTATAATCTGTATGCTTTAAATTGTGACAAAACTATGATGTTTTTTTGTCCACAGACATGTGGAAATGGATGTTTTTATTATAATCATGTAAGTGATAGAAGGTCAAATAAGACTCTCTCGACTATATATAGTTGATAGACAAAACAATGCTTAAGCCCAGCAAACTAACATTATGCAACCATGTTTTATCAAAGAATAATACATGGGTTTATATAATTTCTTGCATATTGCAGAAATTAATACTTCTCAGAATATTTCTCCTTTTATCAATGTTTCGGCTACCGCCTTTATAAAAAAATGGATACTCATATAACAAACTACACATGATCTCAGTACATTAATATTCTTATGAAATGTTTTTTATGACATCAATGACGTCGCATAATAAATACGCCCGAGTTAACATAACAGGAGAAGTTTTTACTGAGAAGTTTTTAAAATATTGTATCCAACCGGATACTCCACAGAGTTATATTGCAGATATGTAAGAATACTATATATATCATTTCAAACATGAGGAAACACAAGTTATACACCAGGCAACCATCAGCTTACTTTCTTTTGTCTTCACTTTCTCTCTTCGTCTACTGAAGCGTTTTTTCCTCCATTCTGCCATGCTGTAAAGATCGTCCAGGAATTCAAAGTTAAATTTCACACTGTGAGAATGTAAAATCTTCGTCTGACTTCCTTCTTCAGGTTTCTGTACATCAATGCACTTATCAAACACAATCTCAGCCACCTCTGTGAATACAGAAACATGTACACATGCTACACTTCTTTAATCTAGACTTTTCCTAAAATCTGGGGAAGAGTTCAGACAAGCAGAGATGCTGGAGTACGTACAATATGATTTTTGGAAACTGAATAATAGTTCAACATTCCATACACTTCACTCGTTCGTCACGCATGAATTTTTATGCGGACCAAAGAACTACCTTTTCTTTGTTTGTCGTGCAATTGTTGAATTATTAATTGCTCCCGTTCCCTGTTGCAGTGTAAGTCTATGTAAGTTCAGTTTTCATGAGTACTTCCAGTACTTTGATTAACCACTACCGATTTTTTAAACAAATACATTAAGTAACCTTAAAATAAAAAATTTGTCCCCAGTTTAAGTTTTCCTGATTAGAAAGGTTGAGAGATCTGTAGTTTGTAGAAGTTACATTGTAATTGCTTATTTGCTTTTACATTTAAAAACTTCTATAAAATGATCAAAGAATTATATTCATAGCTACTTACAGTATTATCAAGATAACTAAAGCTTTGTACAAGAATAATGAATAATAAATTCTGGTTTCAATAACTACAGAACATGATCAATAAAATAAATACATGTAAATTGTTTAAACAAGTAACTCTAGATTATATTCATTTCATCTCAAACTTATATACATATCGCATTTCTGAATCTACAATTATTTTTCTATTATAGTCAAACCTGTGAACAAAGGCCACCTAAAGGAAAGACATAATGTAGCCATTCATGAAGGGTGACCTATATTCGCAGGTAATTTTGTTCTAAATAATCAATGATGTTTTTTACAAGAATGGCCTTATTCACAGGATGGCTGCTAACAGAGGTCTGACTGTATTTGGTTCTGTCACTCCAAAATATAAAACAAAGATTACCAGGCATTTTTCTTATCAATCTGCGAAGAGGCGTGTTTGGCATGCCTTTTTCTATTATACAGTTTCTCAATGCTTGCTTCCAAGATCTTGATTTTACAATCTCCGTAGCAACATCTCTGAAAAAGAATCCATCAACATTTATAAGCATAACCATAAAAAGACATGCTAAGCCTTAACATTCCCTTATAATAACCCAATATTTGTTATATTTTCTCAAGAGTAAAACATTGCACCCGCAGTCAGGGTCATTTGGCAATTTTTTCCGCTTTAGCAGTAGAGGAAGAATTCAGGGGTGTAACATAGCTCAGATAATGTAGTCATTGTTTCTTTTGTTAGAAATTAAAAGATATTTGAAGGAAAATAAAGCATTAATCATGAGTCACAAATTTCATTTTTCTTAAAACAGCATAGGGGCATTGATTGTGATTTTCTTATTAAGGAAGTTTATAATTAGATCACTTGATTATAGGCTAGTTTAATAAACCACACTATTATAAATGATGCCAAAGTTTTTGAAAAACATCATTCCCATAATTAGGAAACTAAATCCTTGCATCTTATGTTGTTTGAGTGTATGCCATTGAATTGTAGAATTGAAACTTTTTTCGCAGTCGAAAGGTTACAGCAATATTTGAGTGACCCAGTTTACAGGGAGCGTTTGGTATGTAGAGAGAATTTCCTGACAGATTGTTGAAAACTACCTGTATTGATGTTCATTCCAAACAACAAAAATGCAGAAATGTAGACATTGAATGGACAACCGATTATCATATAACAATTATCCCTTTTTTCAAGTTTTATGGGAGTGCTGTATGTTACAGAATGTTTTTTAATATTGATATGCTGACTTACTGTTCAAAAAATTTCGCATACATTTTTAAATGAACTGAGGAAATTAATATAAAAGGGTATCATTATTTTTTTCTCTTATTATGTGTGAGGGCACTAATTTAGTCAGAAGAACTTGATTTTTAAAGAAGATTTTTGTATATCTTACTGGTGATCTCCAATGACAGCTAGATCAAGACAGTTATGTCCCCGTTGACCTTGTATAGCAACATCTGCATTCTTGTCTTCAATGAGATAATCAACAACATCAGCATGACCATTCTCAGCTGCAAGCAATAATGGAGTTTTCTGAAAATATGTAAATTAACAATATCATGAGTTTTTAGAGTGCATATATAGTTAATAGTTGTTGACAAATGTTCATTGCTTTTTGTATAGAAAGGTTTCCATGCTCTAATAAATTTCCTTTTCAATATTTGTATGTTATTTTTGGAAACTAAACGATAGGTCAACCTTCCATAGTCGTCACTCGCTCAGCACGCATGAATATTGATGCGAACCAAAACTATGTTTTTCTATATCTGCCGTGCAATTCTTAAACTAGTTCCTATTCCATGTTTCAGTGCAAGTCTTAATGTAAGTTCAGTTTCAGTGAGTACTTTCATTACTTTGATTGTGTAAGCAAAGCCTAATATAGCAGTTTCAAACAGACACTGAGTCAATGAGGTGTATATCTCTCAAATATGTTAAAAATATAAATATCCAGGTACAAACTCATACTTATACATGTAGATAATAAATCATTCCTGCTATAGAGTCTGTCAATAATACATGTGTGCAAAGTAATTGTAAGTTCAGAACAATTTGTTATACATTAAATATAAGTTACATGGAATAATAGCTGAAACTGTTCTCATTTATTCCCAATTGGTTGTAAATCCATATACGGTCCTTTCCAATGGATTCACACATGTCATAAGCTATTTTTTTAAAATAGCGTAAATCAATACTGTCATAGTAAATATTTCTAACAGAGAGAATGAATGCACATGTGAAATTAAAGCTTAATGATATTGATTTTATCAACTTTTTAGAATTAAAAAAATTAAGTATTTGTGTAAATGAAAACATCTACTATCATGATTTAATCACAGGTACTTGACACAATTTTTTTTTACCATATTTTGGCCGTATAGGCTACATATATATATACGGCCAAAATATGGAAAAAAAAAAATTTGTGTCAAGTACCTGTAGATTTAATTGAGTTCTATCATAAAAGATAATAAATGAGTGCTTTTAATGGTAAAGTTTTAAACTCAGTGTGAATCTAAGTTCCAACAATAATGGAAAATGTACATTCAAATTGTAGAATATTATGTACAGAATACATTGTATAGTGCAACCTCTCTAATGTGGCCCTCTCTTGAGCAACTACCTCTTTCAACAACAACATAAGTTTTAAACTGTAGAATTTAAGTATTAATTTAACCGCTCTAAAGCAACAACCTCTCAACAACAACATAATTTTGCTTCTCCAATAGGTTGTTGCTTTAGAGAGTAGTGCTGTACTTACATCAAGTTTATCTGTGGCATCAATAACAGCATCTGATTCAGCAAGTATTTTAACTACTTTTAGATGACCCTGCATAGCTGCACAACCTAGTGGTGTTCTTAAAGCATTGTTTCTGAAATGAAAGAATTTTTTAGAAAATACATTTCAAAACATTATCATTTAATCCTGTCATATATATAAAAATCAATTACTTAACTGAGTTAAACTAGAAATGTGTCCAGAGGACATGAATGCCCCCACCGAGCACTAAGTCAAAAAGGGGCCATAACTCCAGTGGAAATGTTTGGATTTTAACAGAAATCAAACTTAACCTGCATTTTATTATTATAATACTTCAAGTAAAATATGAAACCAATCTATGAAATATTTCTGGAGTTATCGTACGGAAACCAAAACTTGTACGGGTGGAAATAAGAACAGACATAACACTTTATACCAGTCCGCCATTTCAAATGGTGGGACATAAAAAAGAACAAAAACATAACGACTGTAATCAGATCTCACTAAGTGACAATCTCATAATAAATACTCATCATTCATTTTTAAGACCATTTTTTTGGTCTGAAATATTAAACTGTGCATGTATATTTTAAGTGTTGTTAATTTACCTGCACTCTGCTTCTGCACCAAGATCAATAAGAGTCTGTACAAGTTTAACATGGCCACCCATAGCAGCTAAATGTAGAGCAGTGTTTGAATCTTCATCTCCATCACTCAGAGTATTCTTTTCATTACTAACTATTTCTCGAACAACACTGAAAATGAAAATTAGAAATAATACAGGGGAAAAAGTTGGAAATTAAAAAAAACTGACAATTTGGCGTGAAAATGGCATTAACAAAATGTGAATTTACCAACATTGTCAGCATATCCAAATTTCTCACTGACTTTTACATGATTTGGAAAAATGAACTTTGAAGACTGTAAAAAATGTGAACTTTAGGCAAAAACCTGAAAACTTTTACCCCTCGTAATGTAAATGAGGTTGCATAATTATATTGTTGCACATCAATTGCACACATTGGAAATTATGGACAATAAAGAGAGATACATGTAATGCCATGACTAATTCATTTACCTTGTCCAGCCATTAACAGATGCTTTATGTATGGGTGTCTCTTCCATATCATTCTTACAGAACAAGTCAGCTCCATGGTTTAATAGGCACTGAAATAATATAATAGATTTTAAACAAGTTAGCAGTCAATTCATTCAAGAAATGATCACTATACGTAAGACTAAGATTATTATTGCTCTGAATTTCTTTCTGACCTGATTCTGGTTCACTGTGCATGTACTTGTATCTTACTATTTATTCAAAAACATTGAACAACACATAAAACTGACAAGAGATGTTTGCCACTCCCCACAAATGCCATCATGGCCTTGAGAAAACATCCACATGACTTGCATCAATGGGGCTAGTACATAGTTGGTAAGATGCACATACGGTTTTATACATCTCAAATGGCAACACGAACCAAAAATAACTGGTAGGTTTAAAATTGCTATTATACACCATGGCAACAACATACAATACTAGCCTGTATGGCTTGTATGCAGAAGTTGGTAGTGAGGACTTCATACCTTAACAATTCTGAGATGACCAAGACTTGCTGCCACATGAAGAGGACCATTACTACATTCATCTCTATGGTTGATAGCAGTCTTTGCATTGGTCTTCTTTAATAACACCTAAAAAATACAAGAGCAATGACATAAAACGCAGTATACCTGAACATAACGTAACAATTAACATAACAATATAATACCAACATAAGTGATGATACCATAATAAAGGCAAACTCTTCAAAACTGAATTATATTGAAAATATTCTATCATTGTTTATAGTCATTAAATGTAATAGAATTACAGTGAAACCTCTTCAGAGTGACCCTCTCTTGAGCAACACGTACCCTCCCCTCAACAACAGCATGATCATTTCTCACAGTACTATTTATTTATTAATTTAACCTCCATAAAGCAACAACCTCTTAACAACAACATATTTTTGCTTCAACCACAGTATATATGCACTGTATGTAACCTATATCATAATCAACCAAAGAGAAATGTAAGCGGAGTTATTTGATTTACCTCAAGAACTTCCAGGTTATTTTCTTCGGCAGCAAGATATATAGCAGTTCTGTCATTCTTGTCTTCCACATCAATATCAGCACCTCTATCTATAAGCAGCTCTACAGATCTAGCATGGCCATAACATGCAGCTAGCAGCAAAGGTGTGAAATTATCTTTGTCTTTACATTCTAAATTGGCACCACTGTAAATAAATTCAAACTCAGTGTACATGCAGAAGACAATAAGTTATTAACTGACTTGAAGAAAGTGACTAAGTTAAGTCCCATTAAGCTCAACATATGATAAGATTCTATCTGGAATTATGTATTATTTAACAGAACAGTCAAACCTGTAAACAAAAACCATTCTTGGGAAAGACAAAATGTGGCCTTAATTGACAGGTGGCCTTTATTCAAAGGTCATTATGTTCTGAATAATCAATGAAGGTTTTTATAAGAATATATTTATATTTATCCACATGGAGGCCTTTATTTGGAGGTGGCTGCCATCATAGGTTTGACTGTATTTAAACAAATCCTGGCAGGCAGTGGTGGGTAGATAACAAGTGTTCATGGATTCTGAACTAGTACTGTGACACAAACTTCTTCAATCAGCAGAAGAAGATGAATGGCTCAATAGATGCCGTTTTTGGGGCCAAAAATTGATACGCACACTGATAAAGAGACATGGTCTTGTAATGTATGCTGCAATTAAGCATGTGGCTATTGGTGTCTTAGTTGTACAAATACTGAGTTTTAAGTACATCTTTATCAATAGAAACATTTCTCCTTACTGATGTATTTATCCCCCTTTAAAACCCCGCCACCTTCCACTGAAACCCCCAAAAAGGGCTGCTTTAACCAAATCCTAACAGATCAAATTTGACACACTCTGGGTTTGAATACACAAACCAAAGTTCCATAGACCCAATACACTCCATGTCATGCCAAGCAGCCAGTAACCACTGTTTTAAGTATTACAATACATGTATATAGAAACATTATATTATGTATGTATGGTAATTTGCTGGTAACTATCAATAATAAATAAGTTGAAATGTAAAATCTCTTTAGCAATTTAAAATACCCTTAATCAATAAACTGTGACAGCTATATTTTATCATTTATGAAATAAACATAACTGGATAGTAACATAGAATATAAAATATGTATAATCCCTGTGTTTAACTTGTCGCATGATTTGCTGTTAGTGATGAAATATTCTTTCCCAAGATGTTTTTTTGAGTGCCATGTGATCGAAATATATAATATGTCAGTACATGTAGTAGATAAAGACTGTTTCTAACTGAGCTGTAGATAAGAAATTTATATATAAGGTCATCCTTCAACCATGAATGTTTCAGTGATTGTGACAAGTTCTTCTCCATTCTTTGTTATAGCTTTTGGTTTCAGTACATGCATATAATGTAAAAAATGCCTACCCAGCTACTCACTGTTAAGAGTTTGGGAAGCATAATTGCTAAGCAACATTTTTTAAGGACGGCCTAAAAGTGAGTATGAACTGATATGTTTTATATTTTCAGTATTAATTATGTTTTGTACATTGCTTGAAAGAAATGTAGAGTCAAACCGGTGAACAAAAGCCAACAATTAATGCAAAAGAATAAATTGGCCCATTATATACCTAATTTTGGTTCATTTAGTTTACCACAGAAAATATTGTTTGGTAAAGAGTTGCATCTATCCAAAGTTAGCCTATATTCTTAGATAGTTTTAACATGGATTTGATAGTTGTGGACCCATGGTCTAGTGGGAATGTGCTGGACTACCATTAGAAAGATCATGATACAAATCTCAGCTCCAACTTCCAATATTTCAGGGACACTTTTTCAGGATCCCAATCTTCACGATAGAGCCCTTTATTGTGTTTATTAAACAACAGGAAACAGGTAAGGTGTGTATCGCTGCTTAACACCTGGCAAAATAAAAAATAAAATTACCATAGCTGCCAAATGGGCTGTTAACCAACAGATAAACTAAGATTTGATATATTCACTCACTTGTCCAGAAGGCATGTTATGCATTCTGTATTATTAAATAAAGCCGCTTTATGCAGTGGTGACTGTTGTTCATGGTTAAGGGCCGATATCATTGCCCCTTTTTCCATCAACAGCTGGACAATCCTTAAGTCTCCTTTTATTGAAGCCAAATGAAGAGGGGTCATGTTCCATTTATTTACTGTGTTGATCTCAGATCCTACAACAAAAGAAAAATACAAATGTATATACAGAGTTATTGGGTAAATGAAGGATTCATGGCATTACAATTAACATGTAACCAAAACAATCAGTGGCAAAACAATTAATGTGTAACCAAATACAATGAATGTGTAACCAAAAAACAATTAATTTGTAACCAAACAATATAATCAAAACAATCAGTGGCAAAACAATTAATGTGTACCGAAACAATCAGTGGTAAAACAATTGATGCGTAACCAAAGCAATCAGTGACAAAACAATTAATGTGTAACCAAAACAATTAATGTGTTACCAAAAACAATTAATGTATAACCAAAACAATTAATGTATAACCAAAACAATTAATGTGTAACCAAAACAATTAATGTGTAACCAAAACAATTAATGTATAACCAAAACAATTAATGTGTAACCAAAACAATTAATGTGTAACCAAATCAATTAATGTATAACCAAAACAATTAATGTGTAACCAAAAGTAATTAATGTGTAACCAAAACAATTAGTGTGTAACAAAAACAATTAATGTGTAACCAAAACAATTAATGTGTAACCAAAAGTAATTAATGTGTAATCAAAACAATTAATGTATAACCAAAACAATTAATGTGTAACCAAAAGTAATTAATGTATAACCAAAACAATCAATGTGTAACCAAAACAATTAATGTGTAACCAAAAGTAATTAACGTGTAACCAAAACAATTAATGTGTAACCAAAAGTAATTAATGTGTAACCAAAACAATTAATGTGTAACAAAAACAATTAATGTGTAACCAAAACAATTAATGTGTAACCAAAACAATTAATGTGTAACCAAAAGTAATTTATGTATAACCAAAACAATCAATGTGTAACCAAAACAATCAATGTGTAACCAAAAGTAATTAACGTGTAACCAAAACAATTAATGTGTAACCAAAAGTAATTAATGTGTAACCAAAACAATTAATGTGTAACAAAAACAATTAATGTGTAACCAAAACAATTAATGTGTAACCAAAACAATTAATGTGTAACCAAAACAATTAATGTGTAACCAAAAGTAATTTATGTATAACCAAAACAATCAATGTGTAACCAAAACAATTAATGTGTAACCAAAAGTAATTAATGTATAACAAAAACAATCAATGTGTAACCAAAAGTAATTAATGTGTAACCAAAACAATTAATGTGTAACCAAAAGTAATTAATGTGTAACCAAAAGTAATTAATGTGTAACCAAAACAACCACAATAAAACCTCAATATTAAGACCACCTTTAGGACAACAGATAAAATGGTATTATTAGTTTAGGAGGTATTATTATCAAGTTGAAATATGGATAAACAGTGTAGGTCAAGCCTGATTTAACAGACAACTGTAAATAAATCACCAAATCCACAACATAAACAACTTTATTTACAAAATAGACTAAATAAACTTGAATTAAAAGATCAATTTTTTAGAAAGGTCACTTTTATAATCTCCTCTAAGTGGTTTTTGTTTGCAGGATTACAGGTAACCTAAACACTGAGAATTGTAGGATTTGCACAAGCTGGAATTTTCATATGTGGTTTACTTGATGTCCATCATAATTTAACCAGTATTTGGTTTCTTTTTATTACCCCATTTATTGAGAAAACATATTGCTAGATTTCAAAATGTTATTATGTTTCCAGTTTCTCACCTTTGTTTATGCAAACTGTGGCAAACTTAAAACGTCCTGACTCCACAGCCAACATCAGCGCAGTATTCCCGTCTTCATCTTTGTCAGATAACAGACCCAACTATGTATAGAAATGTTCAACAGTGAAAATTGATGTTCCAGTAATGTTCTAACACATTAAATAAGTCACTATGCTATCTATAGTTTTACTATCATTACCACACAATTTAGTCATAGAATTTGTAAGACAATTTCAAACTGGTTTCATTTTATGTAAACTCATCTTATTTTCATCTCAATTGTTATTTTTCCTTGTGTCTATTATATGCCCTCATTTATTTGTTAATAAAAAGCACTTTTTTCACAATAATTGAGCATGAAAAAACATCTTTTCTGTAATTTGTGAAAGAAATCATTTTATCTAAACTGACAAGTCTATAAAAAAATTAAATTGCAAACAAAAATATCGCATAAAAAAATTCTTTGTAAAAAATTGTCCCATAGGTCATTACAATATGACAGAATTATGATAAGAAACAACTGTAAATGCAATTTACATACAACAGGAACACTTCAGAAACAACAATACTTACCAACTGTTCCTCATCTGGTCTACCATCATGGGTAACACAAGCATCAAATATTATACGAGCAGTTTTTGTGTCACCTACAGTAGCTGCTTCATGCAGAGGAGTTGACATTTCGTCATCGACGCATCTTAACTGAGCGCCTGCTTTAATTAATTGTCTAGCGATATCTGACTCGCATTGACATGCAGCTGTGTGCAATGGTGTCATTTTCTGTTTGTCTTTGGCCTGGTTATAGAATAGAACTAACAAGTAATATTACATAAAATCAAAGTACTGAAAGTACTCATGGTAATAATACGTGCATAAACTTGCACTGCAACATGAAACGGGGACTGTATCACAAATGCACAATATAAAAAAGGGTCCAAATTCCACCAAAAGTTGTTAATCGCAAAACCCGGAATGCATGTACTTGGTGATCTGTGAAAGTTTTGGTTGCAATTCCTGGCAAAATGTAGGGGGAGTATCATAGAAGAAATTTAGGACACAGAATAAAAAAGGGCCATAAATCAGAAAAAAGGTTAATAATGACTGTAAATAATTTCAAGATAATTATGTCAGTTGATAAACTTTACAATGATTTCAAATATCTCTCTGCATATGAATAGGTAAAGTACTAATATTAATTAATGTTAATATCATACCTTTATAAACAGAATCAGTATTTATACTTACATTAACTATATGTGCTGTGTCTTCAGCATATTCTATGAGTTGTTGACAAGCAACTTCATCTCCACGTAGGGCAGCGTGATGTAACGCTGTAAGACCATAGTCATCCTGATGATTAATATCAGCTCCGCTTTCCAACAAGAAATGTATAGGGCTCGCATTAGGATCTATAATTCTTTTTGTCTGAAAAAAAAGAACTACTTTAATGCTTAAGAAACTGTTTATTTCCGGTAACCTTTCCAAGAGAACTTTCACAAGTAGGTAGAAAAAAAGTCAATTTATTTTTAAATTTAACCCAAAAATTCTTATCAGAATGCTTTTTTTCATCAAAAATATTTTTTTAACTGCATGGCCGAAAAAATTTAGGTAGGGACCTTTTTGGTGAGTAAACAGTGTTACGGCTAACAAAATACTTTTACTCCCTGTACAAATTTATGACCCCTCTGTCACCCTCACTCCTTCCATTCCCTTTCTATATCTCTTTGTCTGTTCCATTTATCCATACAGTCTCTCTACCTCTCTAACGTTTTACTTTCATTCCTAGATCCCTCTCTAGTCTCTAACCAAAAATTTTCATCAATTTCACCATCCTTTCTCTATTAGTTTAATTAAAGACTTCCATATTCCTTACATGAAGGATTACTAATAGTTACACAGTTTCTTACTGACTTGATACGGAGTAATACAGTGTCCATAGATAAATACTGGGCGAGACCGATAGCATTTTTTCATATGATTTTTTAAAAATTTCTACCGACTGAATACAGGAAAATATTAGGTTAGCATGTGACCTGGCTCAACCAATCAACAGCAAGTATTCTGTACGGGGTAAGATAAAATGTTTTATTTTCCTCCTCATAAGAAGATAATATCATACAAAACAAATGTATGACTACAATGCATACTAGAACGCTAAACATCATAACATCACAATGTATTAAGACAACATATTAAACATGTTTATACTCAGTATATAAATTCACTTCAATTTATACAAGAATTAAGATATATAGATAGCCAACTTCAAATAAAGCTTAGACCTCAGGTGAATGTCAGATTAATTCCTTTCAAAGATTCTTCTATTAGTAAATTTATGGGTCGCTGATCTATCGACATAAATCACAGATTTTAAATTATAAATCAGTAGCTTAGAGTCACAAAATAAACATCATCATAGTACTGCTAAATGGTTCCCCATTCAAAATGTTATAAGCCTATAATCCATAAAAACAATTTTGAATTGTGTGATTTGCATAACTAAAACAAGGAACCAGTACCTTCTAAACGGATCAGATCTGGAGCAAGACAATTTGGCAGGTTTAGAGAGGAAGAAATATTGATGAAAAATTTTGATAAGTTTCTAGCTGAAAACTATTTAGTAAAATTATAGAACTAACCATCTAGTTATTTTCTACAGTTTAACCTCTCTAGGACGGCCCTCTCTTGAGCAACAACCTCGCTGCAACAACAGCATAATTTTTCCCTCGGCACAATTAACTATTAATTTAACCTCTCTTGAGCAACAACCTCTCAACAGCAACATAATTTTGCTTCTTCCACAGGGTGTTGCTTTAGCGAGGTTGTACTGTGTTATTATCTTTTTAGATAAGTAGATTTACCGTCAGTTTGTCTTGTGGTCCAGTTAAACTCAATTCAAAAGCTGTCTGTTTGGACTTCTTTCTTCGACGTTTAATTCTACATGCATAAAGTAGTGGTGTTAAGCCCTCATGATCTTCCGAGTTTATATCTGAAAAGACAAATGTACACTTATTTATGTAACCCTAATTGCTTAAAATCAAATGTATGGTGGCTGATTTATGCCATGTCATATTTTCTCTACGAAAATGCAAAAACATGAAGGGACAACAAAGTCACAATTTATTGTTCCTTCATGTTTTCACATTTTCATGGCGAAAAAGATAAAGGATAACAAAAGAAGGGTGACAATATGATACATAAAACGAGTCATGCTTTCACTTCACATCTGTTGTAAAAATGCAAAAATGAGAAAATTGTTTAAAACTTTAAAATTGTCTTGTCTCCATCTAAATGAGAACAAAAAGAAGCAGAACAACATTACTTTCTAAGGCCATGCAGGTTGTAGCTGTAACCTGTACAAAGGTGAGACAATTCTTAGACACAGCAAGAAGCAATTTAGGAAATTGATAACGATTGTTTAAATTTCAAAAATTCTTTTTAGTCAAAGCAATTTATCCCCTAACTTTTCAATCAGAGCTCTGGCCTAGACCCTCTGGTCTCATAAAATGGCTGAAACCGTCATCCAGTAAGTGAATCCACGCTAGATTAAAACTTTACCTAGACCTTTAAAATATTTGTACAATATTAAACTTCTTATTATATATGTATCAATTGATGTAGATGCTATGCATTTAATTGTTGTCGGTTTGTAGTTGACCCATGGCGGTCAATCTGGAAATGTAATGCTGCAATCTACTGGGAACAATTAGTCAAATTAGCCATGTCCTAATAATTACAACTGGGAGTTGCAATGCAAGTTCAATAACGTTATCTCATAAAACTGAGAATTTATTCTGGAAATTAATGGAATTGTACATAGTATAATTAGTTCAGATATAAACCAGAAATGTAGAAATTAATTAAGCATTGTATCTATGGCCAAGGATCCAACATAGTGACTGTAACAGTATTAAAATGCTCAGTTTTAGTTTTGGTTTAATACATTCACCCATGATAATAATGAATAGTACAACCAGTACATAAATGGCATGCATTGTACTTGCCTATATAAAAAGTATGTTGTCATGCTGGCTAAATTTTCACACAATAATTTTACAATATTAAGAAAAGTGTCATAATTATACCAGAGAACAGGAATTCCCTGCTGATAGCTAAGTCAAAAAGGGGCCATAACTCCTGTGAAATGTTTGTATTTTAACAGAAATCAAACTTGACCTGGATTTTATGCAACCAAAAACAACAACAAAAAATTCATGCCTTACCTGCTCCATTTTCACACAGAAGTTTTGTACAGTCGATATGGTTGTATCTTGCTGTATAATGTAATGGCGTCAGACCATCATCATCATCAGCATCAATATCTTTCAATATTTTCTCATTCTGTAACAACTTCTGTGTGGACTCATAGTAACCATTTCGTGCACACTGCAATATGAACAAATTGAAAAATCAATATTATTATCTTGTAGTCACAGAACCTATTGTAAACTTTGGTGATGCAAAGTCTTCAAATCAGCAGACGTGGGTCAGTGTTTAGACATTTAATTGAAGGTCAAAATTCTTCAGAGAGTATGTCCTTCTGAGAAAGTGTAGAACTTAAAGATTATGCAATAATAATTTAGCTCTTGGAGTAGTGGTTTCCGACAAGAAGATTTTCAAAAAAAGTTCTTATACGGTAATTATGAGCCTTGGTAAAATCAAGTTAACCCAGGGTCAGAGCCAATTTTGACCACATGTACTGGGCCATAATTTTGTAGAAGTCTACTGAACAATGCTTATTCACACAAAACATCTTAGCACTAATTAAGACTTGTGGTTTCTATTTTTAATGATCATGGAACCAGAAACAAACAATGTTTTATGCCTGACCAACAGAATTCGAGGGCTCAGCGCAACACTGTCGTAAGTTGTTCTTATTTCAATATGAGTTACGACACTGTTGCGTTGAACCCTCGAGATGATTGTTGTCCAACAGATGTACTAACTGAGCTAAGCAGATGGGCAAGTAATTTGATCAATGAAGAAATACAAATATGAATGTAAATAAAAATTTATGGTTAACTATGTTGCTATAAAGCAACAGATGGTGTCCATGATGACATGCAACATTTTTAGTGTAGTGACCCAGCATTCCTTTTATTGTTTTATGGAACAGGTATCGCTTTGATAAGAATTAAAGATTTGCTTCATGAAACATCAAATTGAGGAATCTTTAAAGACTAGCTAACATACTTTCTTTAGGTAGTATCTCAAATGATTTTTTTTATTATGGGGAATTTTTTCTCTCAGTGGTTGAGGAAATAACGCATACATTGTATTTCATAATTATATATTCACACTATTAAGTTCAGACCTATTTTCGCTGCGGCTTTCCTGTGCAACAAAGTATGGCTTTGATTAAGTTGACAAACAATTGTTCCAAATGATGCCATAGGAAAGTGATTCAAGAATCACGTTCAAAATAATCTATACTCATACAAAAGGCAGCAGTGAAGTATAAATTCAATAAGATTTAGATACAGAACAGAACAGAAACTTTATTAACTTGTACAATATGTATATCATTCATATATATAACACATATACACTACATTACGAACATAGTCACAAAAACAGTTTAAACATACATGTAACAAGCATTTTTATTATTTATTACTTAAGAGGATGATTTATTTTGTTATTTATCAGTTAATTCATAAGAACAATTCTGCTGTTGAATGCAAGTTTACAAAATTTACAAATTTTAAAATCTAACCTGATACAAATTTAGATGTATATTGGTATCCAATCTAACTGGTAAAGTACATTCTTCAGCCTGAATTCTGTTAAGCTTAAGCATTTTGTTGTTTGTAACCCAGAACAACCCTATAGCTAAATGACTAAAACAGCCCCAAACTTAAGTACTTATAACTTATTCACAACTAGAAAGTAACATTATCTCATCACATTCAGACATAATTTAATAATCACAATTGTTATAAGATCCAACAGCTTATTTAAATAATCTCAAACTTTTTGGTCCAAAATAAAACACAGTACTAATTACTACACTATGTGCATATAACGTTTATATCAATAATCTCCGTACTGAAGAAAACAATTTGTCTGACTTTCACAAAAATATTAAATCAAATCAAACAACACTTTATCTTAAAGAGAAATATTAGGCTGTAAACATTTCATTGTTTATAATGGCTACTTGTTCAGTGAATTAAAACAATTGACAGTTTTATGACTATACTTAAAATTTTATATCGATTGATAAATTGGAATTAAAACCATGCCAAAAACTGGTGTATTTCATTCAGTGGTAAAGAAACAGTTACTGCTATTTTGCAACAACCTTAAGTATTATACTACAAGTGTAAAACATTTTCAATAATCCTTCAATATCAGTTCTTTAGTGATTTAAATCAGTATACAGTATGCAAATATATTGTAAACTAATATTGGTAGGATTACAATTACCGGTATCAATATATAAAAGTACATATGGATTTATAATTACAATATTAGGTATAATGTGTATTACAATATTGATTTTCTGGACAGTAAATTGTAAGACGCCTACAGAATGAATAACAACCATACATGTTTCTGAGTCAGTATTTACATATCTAAACATGTATAATATAATAACATTTCTTTTTTTTCAAATGACAGCAATAATTATGTTATGAAAAAACATCTTAAAGATATTTTGAGAAATGGATTTTTAAGAATTGGGCCATACTTAAAAAATGTTTGTTTGCTGTAACTTTATCCAGAGAATTTTCAGTGGGTAAGTAGGTAGAATTTATTTTTCGATTTAGTTTTCATATTGAACTCAAAATACATGTAAGAATGCTCATTTTTTTTTTTTTTTTAAATTACCCTACAGGTAAAAAAAAGTTGGGTAGGGGCCATTTTAGGGGCCATTTTGGTGAATAAGTATATGTAATGTAGCGTTGTACCGCAAACAAAACATTTCTTTAAGGATGGCCTTATGTTTATAGCAAATAGGCTATGAATGATTATCAGCTACATGTACATAGTGCAAATCTTTTAAATAGCACTTAAATTTCCGTTTGTACCATATACATTCACATGACATGTGTCTACTGAAATCAAAGTTCCAGAGCTCTTAAAAAATCACTTCATTAGATAATTCTATTTTCATTCTAACTTAGACATTTCTGTTGTTTGAGTCCTCCTTTCTTCACCTTTCCTGCTTTGTTCAAAACAGTATACTCAATGAAAATAATCAAAATATGGTAGATCAGGCGCAAATTGAATAGGATTCAAGAATATGATATGTTCTGAAAGTCACATGTTTAACCCCATCTCAGTCAAGAATTTTATTGAGTTTTGGAAAAATGATGTGGACTCAGCTTCATCTGAAAATCAAATCTTTATCCTGGTTTCATGTATATATCGAGGGTTCAACGCAACAGTGTTGTAACTCATATTGAAATAAGAACAAGTTAGGATAGTGTTGCGCTGAGCCCTCGAATTATGTGAATATAGGACTAGTTTAGATACCCTAATAAAAGCAGGCAATAATCGACAATTGACTCCTGCAAAATTTAGATTCTGACCATTTGACTGGATTCTCCACTTTTACAACACCATATAAGGACATTAAGTACTTCCTAGGCATACAATCAGAACACACCACCCTTCTCCATTAATGGAAATATACATGTATTTGCGGTTATGGAGTAATAACAAATTTGGAGTGGGTGACCCTGAAATGACCATGATCTTCACTGAGGAAATTAAATCAATGTTTGGATATTGGGTTGGCTATCCTAACAAATTATATGTTAATGTTTGTTATCGCTGGTTTACCAACTTAACCGCTCGCTCGGTATTAACATATACTTAATGCAGATATATTATTATATATTTTTGATCCGTCGTCATCCTACTGTACATAGTCAACAGAATGGCCCTGTCTAAGTATGAAAAACCCATCCAAACCACCAAATAAGTTAATCAAGGTTAATAAGATGATGAACATAATATTGTGATCAGTCAGCTTACCTGAAATAATGTAATTTCAGACAAAGTAATGTCTGACGTATTTGTTGGTGATGTCACCGTATCGTTTGTGGTGTCATTTCCACCGAATGCTTTCTTATCTTTCGGCTCCTGCAATTGAATACAAATGAAATAAAATACTTTGAAACTTTGATCAGATAATTACTCAAATTATTAGATCTGTTAATGTCCATTCATAGCATCACTGATCGGTGCTTAGGTTTCCAATGGATACTCATTAATATTCTGTCACAAACTTGCAAGCTTCCACCCTTATCAATTAAGTTCCGTGTTCACGAAGGACCAAAGATGTAAATTAAGGTCAGGGTCCAAATTAATATTTCTGATATATTCATTACAATTCACTGTCTGTGAATGCTGAGATTTGTCAAAAACTTGTTAAAATCTTGATAAAACATGAGGTGTGCAATAAAAATATCAGGCTTAGTTTTAAAAAAAAGACTTTGTAAGTGGACCCCCATTAATTGAGCATAGTTTCAAAATTGATTGAAGTACTACAGTGTTATCTGATAATCGCATGTTATTGGTGGTTGTATAAATTAAATTATTGTTAATCTATAAAATTAATTCTTTTCATGCATATGTACTTGTACCTCTCTCAATGTTTCATCCTCATACATGTGTTAATAAAATTGCAGCAAAATCAACTAGTCTAAAACAATATAAACAAGAGGGCCAACATATCCCTTTATCTCTCACATGACAATTCTTGTTTACTCATTAAAACATTGTTTTGAACCTGTGTGATGAGGTCTGCTGATATCAAGGTTTTCCTGTGATTTGACCTGGTGACCTACTTTTTGTAACCAGATGACGCATGTTCGAACTTGTCCTAATATCATTATGACAAACACTCTAGTAAGGTTTGGTGAATATCTAATCAAAACTGGGACATCTTCAAAGTTAACAAAGTTTTCCTAAGATTTTACCTAGTGACCTAGTTTTTCACCCCAAATGACCCATGGTCGAAGTTGTCCTACATACCAATAAGACAAACATTGTGACAAGGTTTGGTGAAGATCCAATCAAAATTTGATTGTGACCAATATTCGGAACTTGCCCTACATATCATTAAAACAAACAATATGACAAGGGTTGGTGAAGATCCAATTAAAACTCTGCATCTACAGTGTTAAGAAGTTTTTTACCTAAGATTTAAACTGGTGGGCTAGTTTTTGACCCCAGATGACCCATGCTCGAACTTGTTCCACATATCATTAAGACGAACATTACGTCAAGGTTTGGTGAAGATTCAATTAAAACTGTAACATATACAGTATTAACAAGGTTTACCTAAGATTTAAACTGGTGACCTAGTTTTTGACCCCAGATGACCCATGCTCGATTTTTTTTCACATATCATTCAGACGAACATTCTGACAAGATTTGATGAAGATCCAATGAAAATTGTAACATCTACAGTGTTAACAAGGCTTTCTTAATATTTGACCGGGTGACCTAGTTTTTGACCCCAGATTACCCATATTCGATCTTGCCCTACATATCATTAAAACAAACAATTTGTCAATTACAACTGTAAAATTAAGAGTGTGAATAAGCACTTCCCTAAGATTTGACCTCGTGACCTAATTATTGACCCCAGATGACCCAATATCAAACTTGTCCAAGATATTATGAAGACAACCTTCTGACAAGGTTTCATGAAGATTCAATCAAATAGTGACTTCTAAAGCGTTCACAAGGTTTTCCCTTTATTTGCCCTGGTGACCTAGTTTTTTTTACCCCAAATGACCCATTATTGTACTCGAGATTTTGCCAATATCAACATTCTGACCCGGTTTTGTGAAAAGAAACATTAGTGTCTGCCTATCTTGAATTCAATTTTTATCTGGACACTAAGTCAAAAGAGGACATGCAACAAGAACCAAGAATGAGAAAGGAGCAATCAATACAGTCGTTAGCACTCCTGCACAATACAGGTACCAAGTACTTTGATCAGTATATAACCTTCCACTTATCCAAGGATCAATTTGTTAATAGTCTACACAGTGACATGTATGTTGAATGA
This sequence comes from Lutraria lutraria, assembly GCA_964023205.1. NCBI lineage: Eukaryota > Metazoa > Mollusca > Bivalvia > Venerida > Mactridae > Lutraria > Lutraria lutraria. The sequence continues at coordinate 33,330,985 of OZ026835.1, forward strand.
AGCTATCTATGTAAAGTTGTGCTTCATGATTATTTCTTCAGACAATAGTAACAACAGATTCGTGAAAATAACCGATTTCAAACAGTCATTTTAGAAAAATCATGCTTACTGCTAATAAGTGTCTATATATATTACTTGTAGTTGTAGCATATGTTTTATAATGCTCGCCGCTAATAAATGTACATACTAATTGCAGTTGTATCATATGTTTTATAATGCTCGCTGTTAATTTGTCAAAGTGATATAAATTTTGGTCTCAATGTTGTGGACAACGGAAGAGCTTCTGTATAATGTTTTTAAACATCGACAATAAAAAGTTTCATCAACTTACGTCATACAAAGCTGGTTCAGGTGCTACAGATGCCATGTTTATTTCCTCCGTAGGACAAAAATCACTATACCTGAAAAGTATTTTAAAGCAATCAAAATAGTTTACATATTAATTTCTAAATTGAAATTTAAATTATATTTGAAGCAAAATGCGAAATTAAGGAATATACATGTACTTCAAAGTGTTGGCCCACTCCGTAGTTGCATTTTCGGATTAATTTGCACACATGCAGGTACTTCATTATTTATTTATCAATGTAACAAGTCACAGGTGTTGCTTGCAGCACATAAATCACCTACTAGTTGGGCATTGACAATCATTATGGTTGGAGAAAACCTAAAATTTGGAACAGTCCATTTAAAGAATACCCATGCTATTTCAATGTTGCCATCTATTTATATGCAAATGCGTATTCACATACCAATTTTCACCAACCTAGTATGAAAAGTATTAATTAAATTATCTCAGAATCAAGATTTTGTGGCCATATTTTGTGTATTCTCCGTTACCATAGCAGCTGTAATGTTGACCTGAGAGAAAAAACAAAATGGCATGCATTAATTATCTCCACAATGCAACATATTCATGCACATACAAGTACTAGCAAGTTTCATCAACCTAGCTTATATATTGTGGTTAAGTTATCGCAGGATCCAGTATTGAGGCAGACAGACAGACAGACAGACAGACAGACAGAAGGACGTGCATAATCTTCACATTAATTGCCACATATTCACATACCAAGTTTCAACCACCTAGCTTGATAAGTATTTAACTTTTTTTAAGTAATTGCAGGGTCCATGCAGTTTCGAGGCAAATGGACGGACGTCCATAATTCCCACATTGTCACAAATTCACATACCAAGTTTCATCAACCTAGATTGATTAGTATCTATAAGTTATCGGTTGATCAAAAGTTTGCGTCCATATTTTGAATTTCCGTTACCATAGCAAGCACAATTTTGACCTGAGGGAGAAAACAATATATTCGTGCATAATCTCAACACTTCACATACCAAGTTCCATTAACCTTGCTTGAATAGTGTTTAGGTTATCGCAGGATCCTGTTTGATGCCCTAGAAAGGGATACTGCGTGTACAGTAATGGAAGAAGAAGCGAACAGACAGGCGGACGTACGATCAGACGAACGGACAGACAGACGGAGGGCAAACACAAATAGTCCCCTCCGGTGTAAACACCGGTAGGGGACTAAACAAATTGAGCACTTCGAACGTCAAGTAATCTTCTAACAAACGATGTTTGAAAACGTTATGTAGATTTACAGTATTGCTTGAAGTTTGGATTTTTTTAATACGATTATATTACAAACATGTTTGTATTATTTTGTGTGATGTGGGACCATTTTATGAAATGATACTTACATAACATATATGATATTTCCACGATGGAAAATACAACATTATTTATTCTGTTGACTGTTTTTCATGAGCTGTCAACCCTGTAATAGAGAACATTTAATAGCTGAAAAACGGCAATTTTATTTTTGTATTCGATTTGAACATAGGCAACGTGTATATTGTATTAAGTTACTCAAGCATTCTCAAGGACACTGAAGTAAAATGTGCGGTAAAACGATATCTATACATTTACAGGTCACTTAATTATCACAAAAAGTCTAATTTGCGCGTCCACGAACTTCATTAAAATCGTAAATATCTATAGCATACTGTAGATCACATTTTATTCACGATAATTTCATTTCGATATTTGCGAATACGTATACCCTCTCTTCCAAAAAATTATAATCCTTAAAAATCTTAACGAAATTTTAGAATTCATGCTAGAATAAGGTACGTGTATTTTAATAAATTCGAATTTATTCGCGAAAAATTCACGCCGACATATTGAGTACAATTAGTAGCTCCTATATACTACTCTTGTTCATTCCTAAACTTTCCTGAACCGTTTTGGTATCTATTATAATTTATTATATTGCCGTTTTTTCTAATGATATACATTTTGTAATTGGAAAATTGCATTTTTATCTTTGTATTTAAAGGGGAAAGAACATTTGCATATGCCTTTATCAAAGACCTATATATTATATAAATGCACGTTTTTCTTTTACTTTTCCACTGTACATCTACAGTGCCTATAGGAAGCTACGCCAGTGTCAATGATTTTCTATCATCCTCTTTAAATGCCTTTGTGTTGATCAAACTTTTTAATCAGTTCAGTTTGTAAATAAAATATTTGTAATGATCGCATGCATACACCACTCACTATCAACAGAAAGAAACAATATTAGACTCTATATTTACCTTTCTTTTATTTGTATACATAAATATAACCATCGTTTACTTTTAATAATGCAGTTTTTATTCATCACAAAAAAAAATCCCATTGAATTTAAGTCCAATATTTATCAAAAACCTTTACTATGTATTGTGTAGGTCTTTGTGATTGTTGACAAACTCGTCGTTTTAAATTGTTAATCAATACTTATTCATTACTATTTTATCATATTCATGAATATACTTCGATCTTGGACCACTATACAGTGTACACATACATTTGTGTATAATGGTCCCAGATTCGATGTACAAATAATATTTGTTTAATGGATTAAAGCCACATGATAATCATACTTTACTCGTATTTATTCACATATTAAATTTACGAATATTTACACTAAAAAATCAACAAGTCAGTTTTAACAGAAGGGCCTTATGAACGTACTATTCTTTAATTTGTACTAAGCGTTACGGTATAACTATTTACACAAATAATGATTAGCTTTAGGTACTAGTACATAAAATCTATACTTAACCTGTCGTCGTATCTGATTCCACACATGCAGTTCTCACATTTCTTCATTAAACTATAAGCTCAAATAATCCACAAGAATACTATAATTTGTATTAACCTAATATAGTAATTATTCATACCATTCAGCGAATCACTTATTTGTTGAATCACTTATTTTTTATTTCCGTTTATATGTTCCAAAAAATAAGCATAATGCTATATATTTTAACACGGAACGTTCAGCGATATAACCTTAGTATCTGTGTGATTATAGTTTTCCAATACATCCTAGGTGATGTTCAATTAGTCAGTCAGTATATTATTGACTGACAAAAAAATACCTGTTTGGACTTGTTACCATGGTGTTTAAGCTATATAGACAAGCGTCTGTTCCTAAAGATTAAACTTATCTATAAATTGTAAAAATGTGTAAAAACAAAAATCCGATAATTTTCTATTGATTAATTTTAACCTAGTTCCTTTTGCACTTTGTAGATTGTATGTCAAATTACTATGTAAATACTTTTGTTACGGATAATTCGTAATTGAAGTGTTAACGTGGTCGGTCACTATCCTATGTCATTCGTTTTATGTATTAGAAGATTTGCCGATATCTGACAATTACTGTACAATGAATTATATAGTGGTCTACATTCATGTTGACTTAAATGAACCCAAATATAACCCGAAACTTGACACACTTTCATGCAAAATGATTAACAAACCGTGAAATACAGCGTGTTTCAGTTATGGGTAGAATTCACAAACTTTGATTTTTTATTGATTTAATCATTGTTACTTACATGACAACAGGAGAAATATAGTACAGAATATTTTTCAAAAAGAGATATACAAGCATATACGACATTATTAGTTTTGAATAATAGACTATATCTTACAGGTGTGGGTGCTACCATGAAAGAAATTTATCACGAATTATAAGGAAAATGTATGAAAATACTGTTCTAAATACATTATAATTTATTATTATCTTTAAAATGTTATGGGAGAACTTTATATCAGAAAAAAAAATTCGAGAGAAATCCGGTACGTGATGACGTAATTCTACTTTTGAAGTTACATATTTTAATTGAATTTTGTAGGTTCGATTTATTTTGTTTCTAAAATTTTCAAGAACCAAGTCGAGAGAGAAAAAATCAAAACGAAAGTCGTGTATTTTTGTGCTATAGTTTACAAGGCTGCACATTGATACAGAAAAATACACCCACTCAATTAAGCATAATATCAAATTATCAATCAAAATACTAAATCGATGTATGACATTATAAAGCATATCATGATTTAAATGTTACTTCAATCTATTTTGAGGGGGGGGGGGGGGGGTAATATTATGTTCTTTCCAATATGTGTGCTTGCGTTGATTTTTGTTTGTTTATATTTTCAAACCAGCAAAAGTATGTTAAATGTATGTACGTATTGAAAAGTATGTATATATTATACGTTTCTTGTGTATAATCTCTATTATAAAACTGTCGTCTTGATCATCTTGACGTGTAAATAATTTGTAAATGGTCAGAGGCATTATATATGCCGATAATACCAATAAACTTAAACTTAATTATGAGATATAACTATACAACATTTGTGTTGAAATCGATTATGAATAAAACTTTTACAATTTATGAAACCTAAGCTTGGCCTATTTTTATGACCAAGGTCTTTGTCCAATTGATTTTAAATGGGGACTCGGTTCATATTTAGTAACAAGATAATTGAGTAATTCCTGGGTATCTATATTCATAGTTTTATTTCTCTACGCCCACTCAGTATACGAACAGGTAGATTTAACGAGAATAGAACCTATGGACACGAAAGAAAATGGTACAATTGATCGACATGCCATTAAAGAGTCTATCACTTTTTGTTCATCATACGTAGGGGTACATTGTATTTACTAGTATCTGTGCCAATTTAATTTTTTTTTTCAGGTATGATCATTTAATAAACAAACAATGCTCTGTTCATAACGGACGGTTGGTCCCGAAATACATGGATTTTCTTCCAAACCGTTTACCGTTCTTGGAATTAAGTGTTCTCTTTTCAACCGTTTTTTGTTTGTATTTTATTGTGTTTTTTTTGGTGTTCGTCGGTCGTCATAAAGAACGATCATATGACAAAAAGGTGACGTTGTCACTTATTCCAATATTTTAATAATATTTCTAGATTACGTGCATAAACATACTTAGAGCCATTTCTAACCACACACCTTTAAATTCCGTTTTCAACGAATTAACTTGAGACATAAAGTTGTTCGGAAACATAAGCTGTACACATAAATCATAAAATATTTCAACCGTGACGATTCAGCAGTTTCCAGTTTCGCGTTTGGTGAGTGCAAGACTTCACTATTTTGCACGAGGAAATGCTGGTAAGCAAATATGGTTTTGTGGTTTCCGGTCACGAGTTTACCTTTTCAATACTAGGCATGCATTCCTTTTCAAGAATCAATCTCAGAATGACAGCTAGACCTTCAAACGTGTTATTGTTAGATTATTATTCTATCTATTGGTCTATGTATTTATCATTTTCTTTCTTTTTTTAAATGGGTGATTATATCGTTTTAGAAGTGTACGAATCATCATAGGTACGAAATAATTTAAGGACGATGTGGCTAAAACTACTCTTCACTAAGAAGGATTCGTGAAAGGCAGAGAAAAGTTTCAGAAATTTCAAAATTTTGTTTATTTTGTAATATTCTTCGTTTGAACAGACAGGTGAGTGAGGTTGATTTAATAAATAGATGATAAGTCAAATGATGCGTTAATATTGTGCATCAAGTTTGTTTCGTTTGATCATAAACAGTGATTTTCATGCACAATTTTTTTGGTTCCTGTTTGATCAATATGCTGTTTTTTTGTCATACAGCTAAACTTATTGTTGTATTTGTAGATTAGTTCTGAAATGTACCTATTGTTGGCATATACATAAGACTATATAAGACTAAAGGTGTAACTAACAGAAACTATAGTTCACATTTCCTGGCTTTTAGCCTTGATTTGAGGTGAAACTTGACAGTTCAAATGACATGTATGTCAAACTTATTAAGCAATACATTTATTGCAAGCAAGCTTGCTATAGCCAAATTTCTATTATAATAAATATAATTTTTAAGTTGACTCGTCTTTTAATTTCTAATAAAAACAATAAGTGTGTTATACTAAAGTTATAGGGCTCGACACTTAGTTTTTCAAGAGGTAGTCTGCAGCACAGGTGCCGGGCATGTAGCCACCCCGCCCACTAAGCCCCATTAACTTTCCCAGAATTTCGATCAATATATTATAGAAAGGTATGCGACTCCGCAAAACCGAAAGTGCACCTGGTTTCGAAAAAAGGCTGTCACTCAGTTATATTTCAAGCAATTCTCACAACCAGGACATCAAAATAATCCCAACAGGTGTAGCTACTTATTTACGTACAGTTTCAGGCATGACACACATTTAAATTGAGTACAGCTAGGTCAAAACACAATAAAACCGTTAGTCGACCAACTTAGATCATAAGCGACCCAATGCATATTTAACTAGAGGAAAGATACAAATTTCCGGTTTCTTAATGATTTAATTTACATAAATTTATTGAATTCAGGTCACTCAAATTTCAGTTAGCCCGACGAGATACCCAGCTTGGAAACTTAGGTAGTCCTTGGAGAAAATAGGTAGCCTTGAGCTAACATACCATTGTTAGTGTCATACCCTGTGTTAACAGTTCAACTTAACTGCACTATTCCATAATTTTCATCACATTCAGTTCCTGTGAAATATCAATATTTAGATAAAAATTTCATTGCTTTATTATATATGTTTCAGTAAATTCTGTTCTGGCTACTTGTCAAGTTACTTCTTCTGAATGATTTATTTTCAGTAATCCCAATTATTTTACTTGTGTTGTGTTGGACTTTTCATGCTTACATGAATCTTGCACTTGTTATGAATTGAGGAAAAGATGTCAGATGACAGAGGAATTTTACGCAACATTTGGGAAGGAAAGATTCCTGTATGCTTTACTTTGTCTCAGGATGAAATCATCGCTGAAAAGCCAGAAGCAGTATACGTAAGAATTATTGCATCAAAGTAAAATTGCCTATCGAATAGTTTAATAATTATATTGAAATAAAAATTATAAAGCTTCCAGGACTTTGCATTCTATGATTTTTTTTTCGATTTGTTAAATTATGTTGGATAAAATATTTGAACACATTGATGTAACCTGAAGGGCTAGTATTTTCGATTTATTGATGATGAGTGACTAGGGGATTCTTTTAAAATTTAGGAAAAGGGGCGCTGGGTAAAGCGGATAATTTCCCAAAAAAGGCAAATATTGGGGTTTATTCACAATGAAAATAGAGAAAATATACTTCCTTTTGGGAAAATATAGCTTATTTTCCTTCAGGAAGAAGCTGATTACACTTCCTTAGTAAAATACCCCTGGTAACTAATCTGGACAGATTGTCTTAGAAATTAAAGTTTTTAACATCTAATTCCAATAATTACAGGAAAATTTGAACCAGACTTGTTGAAAATTGCTTTTTAAAAAGTCTGTCGTGCAATTAAAATAACTCCTCAGTGGTAAATTATAGTGTACATGAACATTTAACCCTTGTAAATTATATGAAAACTATGATTTGAATAATATTACCAATATTGATGTTTGATAAAAAAATTTAACAATTGAAATAATGGGAAGTTATTAATTTAATCTAACAACTTGCTGATTAACGTTCAAACTTATCCTATAATCCCAAGACCCTCATATGAACAGTATTCTTTTTTTATGAAAATGATTATTTTTCAGCAAATGGTGCCAAGATTAAGTTACTTCCCTTTGGTAACAGAGAAAATATCCAAACATCTTTCTCAGTATATTGATAAAGAAAAACAAGGAGAAATGTGGCTTGAATGTGATGGTGTACCCATCAAATGGTATAAATTTTATTTACTAGTTGTGAAGGATTGAATTTCGAGACTTGTCCTTTATTACCTCAGTCAGTCAGTGTCTTACTTATTGGTAGATCTATTTTGTATGTTACATGATAGTTTTGGTTGATTTCTGTGTCAGATATTGTAGTGTTATTTTTAGACCCATTTCAGCAATTTCTTCCCAATTTAAAAAAAATGATTCATTTTCACAATTTCGAAGGAAAGAAATTCCCAATCAGGAGCAGAATTTTCTTTTTCGTAAAAAAACTGTTCTTTTTTATTAAATTCATTGGAGCTTTTATTACTTAGAAAAAACCCAGAAATTCCCAATTTGGGTTTGTTTTCAGGCATTATCCAGTTGGAGTATTATATGATCTTCTTGGTAATGCTGACACATTACCATGGAAACTCACTGTGCATTTCCAGGTAAGTACTGCAGCAGTCTTTTCTAAGTAACATTTTTGCATCTTTGGTCATCCATAAAAAAGTTTGTTTATTGTAACCATACCCTGAGAATTTCTCCCTGAGAAGTAGAGTAACTTACTCTACTTAGATTTTTTTTGTAATTGTTAATGTAGTATTATGATACGTCATGTTGTTTTTTTCATGCTTGAATTTAAAGTAATAAAAGTGTATATCATGATATGAATAATAAACATACCGGTAAGCTTTGAAGTATTTTGTGCAGAAATGGCAAAATAAAAACCTTTCTTTGGAGTTAACTTTCCTGGTTAGTTCTAGAGGGACACTCAAACTGACTTTGGGTTGATGAAGTTGAATAGTAAAAATTATGTTTTATTTGAAGGATTTTCCAGAGGATGAGATTATGCATTGTCTTAGTCGTGATGTTGTGGAGTCCCATTTTATGTCCATGTTGAAAGAAGCAGATTCTCTCAAACATCGAGGTCATGTGATCAATGGCATGCAGAAAAAGGATCACAAACAGATGTGGACAGGCCTATGTCATGGTACAGTAAATCCTTAGCAACCATTTCGTTATTAAGATATCTCTTAATAGTAACCACTTTTGCTCAATATTTTCTGTTTATTTCAAGTTAATTATGAGACCAGTTCAATATTTAGACCATGTTGGTCCCGTAGATGTTCTTAACATTAAGTTTGTGTGTGTGTTCTGCATTTTGTAAGGATTAAGAGTTGTGCTGTTAAGAGATGTGCCAATTAAACTCGCTACTTACCTTTTCTTGTTGGTGATGAAAGTTTCCAATTTTGTGGGCTAGTTTGTAACTTTCTTATGAATTTATAAAACGCATGGAGATGTTCAACACCACCAGCTCCTTTACACTGTAAGTACGAGTTGCTCCCAGGAAATTTCACAAATAAGGGAACTGTCCAGCTAATTGTCCTTCTGAAGGTTGCTGGTTCCATCACCTCTAAAGCTAGTAGTAGCTAATTGTCCTACTGAAGGTCGCTGGTTCCATCACCTCTAAAGCTAGTAGTAGCTAATTGTCCTACTGAAGGTCGCTGGTTCCATCACCTCTAAAGCTAGTAGTAGCCAATTGACTCTGGCTATTGGCGTGACATTAATTCGCTGTAAAATAGTAGAGAACTTCTTATAAAGGCTAGTATTTTTTACATCCCTACTGATATATATTTGTCTGATGCAGTGGTTTATTATTATTAACTTATACAGTTTTTGTCTTTACTAATTGTGGCTGGATTTCCTTGTAATTTTGATCAGTGTTGTTCTAACTTTTTGATATTTTAAGTGAAGTGCTGTGATACTGTTAGCTGTTTATAACTTTTTTCTTTAATTTCAGACAAATTTGACCAGTTTTGGCCTATAAACAAAAAATTAATGGAACATAGTGGAGATGATTTATTCAAATACATTCCATTTAGAATTTATCAGGTATGGAGTAGTTAAAATTATAGTGTAGAATTATCAAAGTTTGCAAGATATAGCAAGCACTTAATCATTCTTTTTCAGAATTTGATCTGATGTTTTCATTTAGTGGGTAGTGTAAAAGGAGGAAAAAACAATGGACCCAGTGTGGCACGCATATAAAGTATTGTATAAGTTATGGTAAATTTTAACCAAATTTTGTGTTAGAGTTAATTCAACCTATGTCTAAGATACTGGTTAAATCTTGACCAAAACTAATTTCGTAAGATAAACTAAGATACTACAGCTTTGTTTAATACTGATACTAGTATTTATTTTTTGATTTTTCAGAATGATATGCCTTTTGTTCAGAAGTTATTTAAACCTCAGTCAGAAGAAGGCCATCAGCATACATTTGATGATCTATTAAAATATGCTGTTCCTGATTTAAGTAAGTGTGTTTCCTCAAGGCTAAATCAAATATATTTTTTGTTTGTCATCTCCTTTTTTACACATCTTAAATATTGTTAGTTGTTAATGTGTTTGTGAGCCTGTTTTTGGGCAAAACCTTGTTTTGCGATTTCTGTATATATATTCATGAGTAGGAGTATGATAATTACATGGTGAACAATTTTTTTCAAGTACGGTAACCTTATTTAGTTATTATATTTGTGAATTTACTTGAGTGTTAGACTGAGAGTTGCGTACTAAACTCTTTCAAAGGTGGTTAGAAAGTATAACCTGTCTAGATATATGTCTCAGTGTATGTTTGTTCTTTATTTGTCTGTGGCCTCTATGGTCAAACAGTTATAGTCTCTGACTAGTAATCACTAACCCCTTACTGCAGTGGGTTCGAATCTCTCACAGGACCAAAATAATTCACATGTGAGGAAGCTGTCCAGCTAGCTTATGGAAGGTTGGTGGTTCTAGACTTCCCAGGTGTAAGCATTGGGTCTTCCTTTAATTTGAATTTTGAAAATATCGCCAAATAATCCTGATGCAATTAAACTCAAGTGAAAAAAAAATTTTCGTCTTCTTTTTTCAGCTGAATCTAGTGACCAGAAAGTATTAATTCATGGGATAGAGGTACCACGAGATTCACCGATTTTGTGGTTGTCTGAACATTTTAGTCATCCTGACAATTTCTTACATATATCTGTGACTCAAATAAATTCCCAGGAGTCATCTAGAGAATGGTGACCAACATACAGGGGTGTGCAATAGTGGAGTGTTGATCAACAACTGTTTTTTGTATGTGATTAAGCCAATAGTGTGTTTATAGTGTGATCGGGTAAATCCTGATAATGATGAATGCTTAAATGATGAAGTTACCTTTGCTGGGTCATAGTACATGTTCTTTATTCATGCATGATACAGAAAGTATGGTCAGCATGTAAGTTCGGATTTGAATGAATTTATGAAATATATGCATAAGAATTCTTCATGAAGGAAAATATATATCAACAAGATTACATGATTGTGTTTGCATGTTCATTAAAAAAATGTTGTTTGATTACAGAGCTTGTTAAATATCACAGTCTTTATTAAATTGTCCATAATTATATAAATGTTCTATTGCTTTTGTAAGATTATTAGTATAATGTATACAGTTGTTTCGAAATATACTTCAAATTTGTCTCTGTACACAATAAGTTTTTTAAGCATAAAATCAATCTTCAAGCTGAGATAACTTGCTATAATAGTTTGATTCTACCAGACAAGATGTGTCACAGTACTAAAATGATGTTATATGCTTAACATCAGAATTCAGTTTCATGATGTTTAATCATTATACTAATTTTATATTGGAAACTTGTTTTTTCTGAATCTGAAATCGTTAGTGAGCCTAGTCTGTCTATTATTGTCAGTCAGATTTAGTTAATCAATTAACTGCCACAAGAAAAGTTTTTTTAGTACAATGTAAATGTAATTTCCATTATATTACCAAATAGTAATGCAATGTAAGCAGGTATGTAGGTTGTCAGTTTAGATGCGAGTATTGTTGATAAGCAAGTCTTAGTTGTATGGATCAATTATCTATCACTATAATAATCAATATATTGCCTTTAAGATCCTTTAATGTCTCAATGTAAGATTTTTTTTGTAACAGAAAAAAAACTAACCGAAAGTTCTCTAAATTCATACAACAATTTCTTCATATATTGTTTTATAAAACTTGAACTGACATGTTAAAAAAGGCATGTTTTTATGAGGAATTATTTGATAAATTATTTAAATATTTTTTTTATCTAATGAATTTATTATTATCCATGTGAATGGGGTTCCTGTAAGGGACATAGCAATAATGTATATAATCCTTTAGTAATACATGTATATGCATTTAAAATTTCAGTATGATAACAAATGGACTGAACTTATGTCAACTATTGAATTTTCCTTGTTGAAACTTTTCCAAATTAACTTGTTGTTTGAAAATATGATATTTCTGATTGATTAGGCCATTAAAGGGGCATGCCCAGGAACTGCTGTGTCTTGGGTTTTATACACCAAAAATGCGTTTATCACTTGTAAAAACAATTATTACCGAAAAGTCAAAGAACAATATGCCTTCAAAAATGGCCCTATAACGCACGCATGGGTATTCATATGCCAGTTTAAATAAAAGGCTTACAAGCCTTTTATTGAAGACAACGATATTTCCGATTCGTCTGAGAATTTAACTTAGCGTGCGCGCTGCCTTTCAAGCAGCAAAACAATGATATTTACCTATAATTGATCGATAGATAAGCTTTATGTTGCAAACAATGAACATGACATGAGCAATACTTACCATTTCACAGTTTGTTGACATTTTTTCCGCTTTTGACAGATCCCGAAAGGGTCGAGTTATGAAAATGACGAATATTTTCTAAGGCGTAATCGGCAGGTTTGGTAAATCTTGAAATGTGTATTTTGAGTCAAATAGCGGGACATTTCGTAAATATTTTACAGGACTTTCATTAATTGATTTTGGCATTCAAATGATACCAATTTGATTTATATTCGAGACGCTTCAGTTCCAGGGCATGCCCCTTTAGATAGAACTTATGCCTAATATGGTTAGAAACAAAATAGGTTGAATGTATGATTTGTGTTTTAATATTTTTGAAGCTTTTAATTCTGCAGTTCAGAACAGGGTGGCCGCCAAAAAAAGTCAATCAGGTAACTGAAAACATGGCAATTTTTTCTGGCCTAAGCTCTTAGTTAAGATCTTCTTTAATTATTGGTCACTGCAAATTTTAATTTGAGCTCTGTTCCATAAGCATCTATTGAAGCCTTTCTTGTGAATGATTCCTGACCTTGGTTTGTCAGATTTTGTTGATTTTTTGTTGTATGAACTTCATTGTCCTGTGTTATGTGCTACTTGTCTGATTGTATACAGTGATAATGTTACTAAATTATGATTTTGTTTTTTATGATTGTGTTATATAATTTCTTGTATGTATGAGAATTAACCAAGTAAAATTCTAATTCTTTGTCATGTGTTTGTTGTTCAAATGAGGTAAAATGACATTCATGTATTTACTATTATGCCCATTTAATGCTTTTTAAAAAAAAAATGTTTTTTTCCTACAGTTCCATGTAACTTCAACAGCCAGGGTCCTTGGTGACTTTTCCAGCTTTAATGTTGGACAAAGATTCTTGTTGTACACCTGGATATCTAGCAACCATCCTTCCATATCCTACATGTAGCTAGACAGCTTCCCACAGATGTGTGTCCAACTCACAGCAGTGAGTAGCTAGTGATCACTAGTCAGAGACTATAAGCACTTTACCTCGGAGTTAGTATTTAATACATGTAGTTAATATATATCAACAACAAAAATGATCACTGTAACATGGATAATGTTCATAAACAGCTTCACAAATTTAACAATTCTGACCTCATATGTGTTTTATATGGATGACTTCAACACAACATATCAGTGTAAGAATATTCCTCACTGGTTATAAAATCCTAGCTCAGTCATATAGCAGGCATGATTAGAAGACATGTTTACCATATTTGAAGTTATCTGACCATTACACCCAGAGGCGAATATTTTCAACTACAATGTACTTTATTTGTGCAGTTTTCATTTACATTAAAGGTGTAAGAATATTTCATGATGTACATTGTGCATGTAATAATTTATTTCTTCATCGAACTGGAAACCGTTCTTTTACTTAGCAATATACATGTACTAACTTTTGGGTGAACATCTCCTATGAATTCTGACACTCTGTCTGTGAATAAAATGAATGATCTACTTTCAGTACAAAAACATATCTAATTCCCAGAAATACTGAACAGTAAGATGTCATTTTGAGCAATTCAGGATACATGTATACTATATTATGCATTAACAAATTTTCAAGAACCAAACAAAATTCAGAATTGCTACTAACAAGATGTTAACACCATTATATTCAATGCAATAGGCATTAATAATTACAATGAGTATAAGATTGCAGTTTTTCACAATGACAAACACAATACAAAGATTTCAAATTTTAATTTAATATCCTTTAAACATACAAGAAATTGCAAAACATAGACATAGAAAATAGAATAGGATGTGAATAGAAAACAATTGTATTTTAGTAAAATATGGTAAAATAACTAAACGAAATACTAAGTAAATAAGCAATAATAGAAATTATAGTATATGAACAATAGTTATTTCACTAAGAATTCCATTAAAACAATAATAAGAATAATTCCAAAGAGAATAAACATGTTTGAATATTATCTCAATTGTCCATTTGCACAACTGATTAATTTTTTAAAACTCTTAAAAAGCTTATTTTGCATAAGTTATGAAATGTATTATGTAACTTCAATTCGGAAAGTAAAAATATAAATATGGCCAAAAGCTAAGGGGTTAGACCTTTCAAGCAGCAGGAGAGATTAACACCCCCATACCCTCTCCCTTATACATTTATTCAAAGATGGTTACACCCCTGTAAAGCATATTATTTGTATATAATGTAAATGACCTCGATCATTTTCTTAACTGTATACATTCTGTTCTTTTATAAATATTATTATATCAGTATTATTCAGGAATACCTAGTTAATATCAATAATAAAATCAATAAAACAGCAATTGACTTGCAGTATAAATAAAATACTATACATAAGAAATAAAAACAGGAAGTGTTTGTGAAACACGGATGCCCTGTGTGAATTTGACCTCTGACATACTGACCTCAAAATCATTAGGGGTCATCTACATGTGACTCATCCAACGAAATATGAAAAGCTTACGCCAAATCATTCTCTAGTTATTGGTCGGACAAGGTTTGGTTACGGACCGATGGACCCTCCAACCTTTTCTTCGAAATTCCATTATGTGTATTTAACAAATGAAAAATAAATAAAAAGTTGATGTTTCACTTCTCAATTCAAAATAATATAGACACAACATATGAATTGGCATGAAGCAACAACAGGTAGTGAAATTCACAATACAAATATCTTTTATTAATACATGTATATTATACATTTCAAATTTATCATTTGGTAAAAATATTTATTCATCTTTTAAACCACCACCTATGAAAGCATTTGACACACTACAGTCAAACCTGTGTTAGCAGTCACCTCTGAAAAAGGGCCACCAGTGAATAAAGCCATTCTTTTAAAATCTGTCACTGGTTATTTAGAACAAACTGACTGCCAAATAAAGGCTACCTGTCAATAAAGGTCACCTTTTGTCTTTCCCAAGGAAGGCCCATATCACAGGTTTGACTGTATATAAAAATGTAACAGTGAAACAGAAGAACTTTACAATATTTTGGGTAACAGAGGACCAGAAATAACTGGTAATATAAACATGCAATTAATATACAGATGATAAGAACCAAGCAAGATTTTAAAAAAATGGTATACTGAACATTTTATCATTTATCCACTTAATGTGATGAGATTTTAATATCTTTCAAACATCCTAATCACCAGAATTAAACATTCACCAAATAAAGATGATGGTTCTTTCAAAAGGTGCTTTACTCCAGATTGAAACAGGAACCATAATTATAAACAATTACAAAACCTTTCATTCATAAATGTAATATGAAGACGTAAGTAATTGTTTCGGTAGATAGCCACAGCATTAATTCTCTTGTTATACCAATATTTTACATTTTAAAAATTACATAAAAAAACTACAGTACAACCTCTTCAGAGCGGCCCTCTCGAGCGGCCCTTCAACAACAACATACTTTTGCTACTCTTAAAGGGTGATTAATTCATGACAACAAAGTACATGTTATTATGTTATAAATATGCAAAATAAAAAAAATAAAAATAAAACAAGATAACGATAATGATCAGCAAATACGTCAGTGAACATTTCAACATTTTGTGACCATCACAAATGTTTTTGGTCAATAGAACTTGTGAATTGACGAGTTCAGATGAACTTATATCTATATAATCCAGAAGGGTTTAACATTTACTAAGCTGTAAACATAATTATGCATGTATGATATGTGTACAGCATCTAAAAATTCTTTCTACACAAAAAGGCTTCAGTAAATCATTTCTGATGAAGTCTTTGAAGACTAACTAGTACACAGAACTGGAGTACCAGGAACTACAGTTTAAGATGCCAATATGACCTTTGTAAACAATTTTTTTTTCACATTTACGAAACATTATGCCGTATAATCCCTGAAAACCGGACTCTGAAAATCCAAATTCCCTGAAAATTGGACGACTTTTCAAGTCTCATTTTTTTCAAAATTCATCAAGTTTTCTGAAAACCAAATTCTCAGAAAACCGGACAGTTGGCCCAATCTGGAAGAATCCGATTTTCAGGAGTTTTACTGTACAACTAAAACAACTTTACCAATAAAACATTATAAAAGTACATAAATATATATATAGTGTATGTAAAATATTAGTAGGCACATTAATTACATAAATTTACATATCATACCAAATATTCCCCAATAAATCCCCTCCCTGTTGAATTGTTGCATTTTACATTTTTTATTGGTTATTGTTTGAACAATCATCTGATACATTGGATGTAATTAAATGGTTATTAAACTATTGATTGTGAGTCAGAGATTTTTTTGTTGGATCATTAACTGTTTGACAAGAAAATATTAAGGAATATTTGATATACATATTGTATAATATATAAATTTACATAGTATTAAATAAATAGAGAAAATAAATGAAAAAAAAAGAACTTCCTTTCAACTCTTGTACATGTTATCTTTCAACTCACTTGCCACTGAAAATAAGAAAATATACAATCATTTAAAAAAGTGCATGAAATGTTCCTTTAAGTTTAACAATAGTTGTCAATCCAGTTTTTCTCAACATACACAGTATCAATTAATGTACCATTTGTAAAAATGTACCAACATGTTAATTTTTGAGGGACCCAAAATCAAGATGGACATTAAGAAATTGAAGTAATGAAAATTTTTTAATTCACAAAATATTTCAGATTACAGTGAGACTGATATCAGATATGGCAATTAATCTCGCACAATCCGCTGACTTACTTTTAAGTTAGAATCACCGTGTCCCTGATTTTTTTCAGCCTGTTTTTCTAATTCTTCTCTTTTCTTTTGTTTCATTTTGTAACCTTCAGGATCCTTAAGGCCTCTTCCTTCATGGTCTTTCTGTCGTCTCTCTGCAGCCTCAGCCTGTTGCCGTCTCCTTGTTTCCTGAAAATAGAAAAAATAAAAACATTCAGACGTTTTTACATTCTGAGTGTATAACCAGTGAGGTATGTTACCGTAATCATAACCATCGGGTACATTGTTTTCCTCCTATTGTGGATGGTGCCGTGAGTGTGTGACTAACCTTGGAATCCTAGTGCTAGGGTGATGCAAACGCTGGGTTAGTTTAAAGAGCCTGTGTTTGTCGTGCTTAATTACTTTGAATAAAAAGGAGGAATGTAGCAGTACGGTGCGGTATATTGTATGTATAAATTCGCTGGGATATTCACCAGCCCGATTAGCTCAGTTTGTTGAGTATCTGACTTGCAAGCAGGAGGTTGTGGGTTCGAGCCCAGTATTGGATACATTATTTTCCTCCTCCCATTACACAGGTTAATTTTGCAGTCTTTCCAATTTGAAATAAATCTGGGCCAATAAATAAAAAAAGACAGCTTATGACAGCAAGACATTTTCTAATCTTCAGCAGGTCAATAGGGCATATGAGTGTGAAATAAGCCATACAAAGTGTCCAAGTCATGATTCATGGACTGAGCAACAAAAAAAGATGTCTTTCATGCTTTAAAAAGATTCAAAAGAACAAAAAACACAAGATCGACTTAAACTATAAAACTAGGAAAAATATACGATACCGGCGAAGGCTGGTCATAATCATTTCCACCTCCAAAACAAACAGATAAACAGCCACCCATTGCTAGACTTTTCTGTCAAATAAATCACCAAAACAAGTTTGGTACCCTGTTTTACATCAGTTATAACTGTAATGTAGCAGAACTACTGGAAACCAGAGACCAGTAAAACCGTAACTTGATGAGTTACTTCCCTTTTATAAAATACGCCATTTGCAAACAAATATTGTTCAATTTGGGTCAAGAATGTGAGAGAATGCACTCATTAGGACTCGTGTAAGATAATTTTTTGTTATGATAATTATTCAAGTATGATTTTTTTTATAATTCACTTTTAATTACCTTAGAATTTTCTCATCGATTCTATAATACAACGGTATTATTTCGTTGTCACAGCATTGGTTTAACTTTAAGGCTAGTTCTGGGTACCATAACTAAATTGGTCTTTTTTATTTCATGGTGTTGACCATTTTAACTGCAATGCATTGCATACGTATCAAGACCTTTGACTAGTTTGAGGCTATATGTTAACTTCTACAGTTGTCAACTTTCCTTGAATAGTAAACTCAATATCATTTAATAGATTTACACGTTCACTCTTTGTAAAAAATATTTTTTTAATTTGTTCACATCATGTATTTATATCTTTTGCACAGAATTGCATTATTTGTGGTCCTTATACGCATAGCCTTACTGATTCAGCTTTTTAGTTGACCAATTTCATGAACAAAATTTTGAAGGGCCATCCTCTCAGACTGCGGGATCGGGCCAAGTCAAAAAGGTGTCTTGTCGTCACAAATAGTGTAATTTGTTGTACTGCTTATTCACGATACATTCAAGGCTAACTCTAATCAAAGTTGTTTACAACACAAGTCTTTGCTCTAAAAAAAGTCTGTGGAAGACCCTGGTCTAATGTCAGGGACGTCGAGCTCTTAAGTATTCATGCATAAAAAAAAAAGTAATACTGGCTATGACTGTCAAGGTTACATAAATACTCAAGCACAGAAAACAGACAAATGTGAAATTAATCATATTTACTACACACGTATCAAAATATTTAACTATGAAAAACATGCTTTTAAGTGTAAATAGTGTAAAGTGTCCCCATTCCTATCAAATCTAGTACTGTGACTAGAAAATCACAAAAAGAAAGGCGAGGCATGTATCAGTGCTTTACAACGGGCATGGTAAAGAAGCAGTAAAAAATTGTTTGAAAATAGTAGTGATACAAATGCCCGTTTCTCTTGTAGCTTACATTGTACTGTGGAATCATTAATTTTCCTTGGGGATTTAATTTTGTGGATTTCGTGGATCGGCTCATCCACGAAATCAAATCCCCACGAATTTGAATGCAGAGATAAGGCATTTCTTTTCAAAAATCAAAATCCACGAATTTATGTCCCCACGAAATAGCCATTTTAGTAAAAACCACGAAAATTGAGCCCAACTAAAATAAATGAAACTACAGTATCTTCCCTCTCTCTGGGGTGACTCTGAAATTACCATAGCTGTCAAATGGGCTGTTAAATAACAGATAATTAAATATAAAATCAATAGGTGCTCACAGTATACATCAAAGATCTCAGTTGAATTTGTCTGCATAGATCTGTATGACTGAAAAAGAAAGTACTTCCGATAAATCATTTTTTTGTAATGTTTAAGATTGACCTGAAAATATTGTGATGGCTTGCATAGACCCTGTACAAGGATGGCTGTCAGACATCAGGGTGATGACTGAAACAGAGTGTATGTCAGTTCTCCAAGGGAAATCACTCTCACAAGATCTACAACAGAGCTCTACTACATTAATCAAGTGTATGTACTAAGCATTCCCTTAACATGGGCTTGATGGATCTTGTGTAAACATTGGTGTTGCAAGTACATCGTTTATCTCAAAAAGTGTTTTTTTTTTTCCATTTGATGCTTGAAGATAGCTACATGCTTTACTGTAGTAAACTTTCACATGATTTCTAGGCTCTATTATTATCTCTGTTGTTTATGATTAGCAACTCTGATTAAAGCTTTTCTAGATTAATTTCTATAAAATATATCTAAATCAGGTTTGGAAATGCAAGAATTAAGTGTAATTTATCTTCAAAAACAAAATGCAAGCTGGTTTACTGTATGTTTCAGAAGTATTTAATTAATGATATATTTGTTTTACATTTGTCTTATGTTTTAGATATTTTTCATTGTGTCCATATTTCAGGTGGAATAGATGCAATACGGAATCAATCACATACAATCAGCAATGAATTCTCCAAATTATTCAAGTAAGTCTAACACTACACGATTTGTGTCATTCAACAATACAAAGACTATCTATCAGTTTGATTATACCAATTAAATTTCGTCAATCTAAATCACTGGGTAATACAATGTACACTGATTTATTGTTGCTGCAAGTAAATAGTCCAAACAGGAACTGTAATATTGATATTAAAGTTATTCTTATTCATTTGAGATTGTTTAGGCAGATTTTGTTAATATTCAATTAAAAAATCAATTTTATAGATCCTTCTCGTTGAACATTTAAGATTCCTTAATTGTCATTGTACACCTCCATGGTATACGTTTAGACTTAATTTCAAGAATAATTTGAATGAAAATTATATATATTACAGATGTGTTGAAGCTGAAAAATGGAAACACATTCAACCACTTACAGTCCAAGTCACATGTCATATACGCTCTCTTATACAGGAGTGTAATAAATGTTTACATCATACACCTAACTTTATCCTGGAAGTAAGTTATAAGTGGATATTTGTTCAGATTTGATGTAATATTCTTTCTTTACGACCTCTTCTCTTTACATGTTTGCTATTCTGGTTTGTATAAATAAGTGTAAACTGTATGCTTTTCTGAATGAATATACTCTTAACCAGCTTGCAGTATTTTTGTCTTTTCTTCATTAGTGACTTCGTTATAAGGAACTGCATATCTCAAATATTGGGACAACTTTTTAGAAATTTGTATTTCTATAAGATTAAGAGGATTTCTTCTAAAATGCAATACAACATGACATTGTATAGATTTCTTAGTTGGGAATGGTCCCTCTGATGAATTACTGAAGTGATATCATTACACTTATAAGGTTTGCGGGCATTTAGTTTTCAATAGTATGTAAAATGTTTGAACACCAGTTACTGTCCTAACAGTTAAGAATTGTTTTAATTTTCTGTTTTACATTTCATGTCACACATATATATTTGAAAGATGTATGATTGTGTAATTTTATTGCATTAATGTTTAGCAACAAGAGGTTGTCATGGGAGAATGTGCCAAGCTTGCTCAGCAGGTTGAAACGTAAGTTTATCAATGATTATATTTCTCCTATATTTCAATTAGTTGTGTATGCATGTATTGAATACAGTACAACCTCTATGGAGCGGCCCTCTCTTGAGCAACAACCTCTTCAACAATAGCATGATTTTTCCCACTGCTTAATTTAACTATTATTTTAACCTCTCTAGAGCACACCTCTGAACAACAACCTATTTTGCTACTCCCAAAGGGCATTGCTTTAAAGAGGTTGCACTGTACATAGTTGTACTTCATAAAGTACTAGTAACTAATTACACATAATTATACATACTGTAAAACATCACTTAGAGATTATATCAGCATCAAGACCATCAAATTCTATAGTTTTCTTATTTTTTATACTTGTTTTCTTCTATATTTCTCCTATTGTTCAGCTTGATAAAGAGACTGCCACAATATTACTGGTTAGTCCTTATTTGGATACCGAAGGTGGTTTTAGGGTCACCATAACTCAAGTATCACTGAAGTAAATGTTTGTTTGTTCATTTGAGTTTTATGCCCCTTTTCAACAGCCAGAGTCATATGAGGCAGACAGTTCACCTAACCATTGTTCCTGGGAAGAATCAGTACTAGACTTCCATCCTCTATAAGCAACTGCCTACTTTCTCACATTTAAAAGATACATTTGTATAAATAAGTGTACATGGTCAGTAGCAGGGCTTGAACTCATGACCCTCTATCAGTGAGAGGTTACAGTGATTTGAAGTCAGTGAACTTTACCACTCGACCATGGAGGCGGGTCCACTTAAGTGAAAGATGGTCACTTTACTTATTGTAAGGTTATTATGTACTACATTTAAGAGTGACTGTTGCTAAGAATATTATATGAATTGTTCAGGTCAATGTCAACACGTCCACAGATGAGTGCAGTGAAAGTACCGTTAGTGAATCAGCTCACATTTCTTGGTCAGGCATTTAGTAGACTAGTTGACATGGCACTTGGCTACTTGATTCAGGTAAGATAAACCCTTTGTACTAATATTCTTAAGTAATATGATAAAAGGTAAAATAGCCAAAATACAGTCAAACCTGTGAACAAAGGCCACCATTTAGAAAAACAAAAAATGTGGCCTTTATTGACAGGTGGCCATTATTCAGAGGTCATTTTGTTTTATGTAATCAATGACAGCTCTTAAAAGAAAGGCCTTTATTCACATAGTGGCCTTTATTCACATCGTGGCCTTTATTCGGACGTGGTGGCTGACACAGGGTTGACTGTATATCTATTCGATTTTAAAATCAGTTATTTTAAAATACAGTTGATTTCATAACATTTTGCTGTTTTCTCCTGAGAATGATATAAATGCTGTATGTTTATGGATAAATTCTTGCCACTCAGTTCTGGTTGAGAATCAACTGCAATAATTTTATACTCAATGCACTATTTAGGATTTTTTTTATTTTAGAAAATTGTTGAAACCTTGGATGAATCTCATACTCCGCTTGCTTTAACAAGTTGTATTAGTACAGTTATCAGCCTTGGTTTGGAAGGTGAACATATGTGCTACATACTTTCCAGGGTAGGGAACTCATTTCTTATCTTTCTAATTATTTATGTTTCATGACATGTCCAGAGTAAGTGACAGTGACTCTGTTTGACATTATATTTAAGGTAGACAATCAAATTTAAGACTATTTAGGATAGTTAACTTTTTTTATTAACTCTAAACTTTCACCATATTCAAGAACGGTGTTAATACTTAAAAGCTAGGGTAGATAACTCTGTATCAACATAGGTGGGTGTTCATAATTAGATTCTAGGGCAGATAACTCTTTCTTAATTTTTAGTCTTGATGGGTGTTCAAATTTAGAGGCTAGGATAAACCACATTTTTTATACTTCATTCATGGTTGGAAATCCAACTGGACTCTATAGAATTATGACCTATATACACAGTTGACCTTTATATGCAATTGACCTTTGTAGTTAGTACACAGTTGAATTTATGTACAGCTGACCTTTATAACAGATGACCTTTATTCAGAGATTTGTTTGATCTGTTATAATACCAATAAGCATGTGATGAAATGTAGCTATTAATCACAGGTGAATGATAACTCTGGGTTGACTATTGTCTTTAAACATTTTAAGTAACATAGAGGTTTCATGCGATTCTATTTGTTTGTAGGAAGGTTGTATACGAGCCTTGTTTGAGATTGCAAGGACCGACACCCTGGAATTTGCTCACGTGCAGTCATTACGTGCACTTGCCACTATCTGTTGTGTACCAGAATCTATTCTAGAACTAGAGAAAGAGGGAGGAGTTGATAGTTTGACTGATATACTGTGTGATGCGATGGTGTCCGAGGCTGTGAGAGGAGAAGCTGCAGGAGTGATAGCACAGATTACCTCCCCTTGTTTAGATAACTTCCAACACATCACGGGCTTCCTTGAAAATGTTCATGATCTACTTAGTGCTTTGATTAGTAAGTATATAAAATTACATGGTTTATAATGAAAATATGATACATAATATTATGTATGCTTTTTATCTGTTGGAAGGTATTTTTTTTGTTTTTACTATGACACCTTTGAGATCAAGTACAGTGAAACCTGTGTTAGCAGCCACCTCTGATTATTTAGAACAAAATAACCTCAGAATAAAGACCACCTATCAATAAAGGCCACATTTTGTATTTGCCATGGATGGCCTTTATTCACAGGTTTGACTGTAACTACTTATAGTCATAGTATTAAAAAGCTTTCTTTTTCAAGTTGAAATTAATGAAAAATCATAATGAAAAAAAGTGGCTAATATAATTATAGAGATGATCTAGCTAATATTGGAGTGTATGCCGAGTGTGGTTTCACTGTAGTTAATGAAAACCAGCATAATACAAAATAAAAGGTCAGAAACTTTGTTAGCTCATTGTTGTAAGTGATAATTTGGATAAAAATAAGTCAATTTTATCAGAAGTCTTTATTTATTGAACATGAATATACAGATTTTCTTCAGACTATCACTACAATAATGTTGTGTTTTTTTGTTTTAGATTTATGTTATGCTACGTCCTCCCATGAAACATTTTTGTTATCAACAGCAGCTATTGCTAACATAACATTTATGGATAGTCAGTCATGTGATGTATTACAGAGATTAGATGCACCTCGTCTTCTCATTGAGTCTTCCTCAAAACCGAAATCAAAATCTTTATTTGTCAAAGATCAGGTAACTTAAGGTTTTACTGTTTTATTAGCTTGTCTGTATTCCAAGAAAAAATCGAGCTATTGTGATTACTGCAGCGTCTGTGTCTGTGCAAAAACTTTAATGTAGCTCATAACTCAGATACTATAAAAGGTAGCAACATGAGACTTCATAGGTGGGTACCGGTAGATGTCACTGAGGCAGTGAACAGATTAGTGTTGGCGCTGCTCATGGCACTATTGTTGTAAGTTTTAATTATGGAATGCAACATTTTATCAACAGTTGCCACTTGCCAGTAACTGCTCATTCATTTTTGCATGATAAGTCATAATTACTCTTGTTATAAATGTATCTATGTTTTCATTGTAATATTTTGATTGAGGCTAAGTAAAGAATCTTGAATTTGATTAAATATGAAAGTTTCTCTGAATTTTAGATAGCGACCGTGCTAGCCAATATGGCTACCACAGGTTCATCTCGTAGAGATATAATCATATACAATGGTATACCACTTCTGATAAAGTACCTTCAACAACGACCTAGTCAGTACAAACAGGAAGCTGAAATATCTGCTTGTGAACGTCTGCAGCAGAAGGCAGCTATAGCTCTCACTAGACTGTGTAAGGACCAGAATACTGCACAAGTTATTGTAGATCTCCAAGGTAACAGACGCCAATTTTATTCATTTTTATGAAATCATTGTAAGACTGCACACTGTATCGTCATTTCATAAAAACCTGTTGTTTTCAAATTTTGCTATTGTTGACAAGAGACTCGTCCAACACGATGACTGAGCTGCCTTATGTTGTGTTTTTAAAAATAACTAGTAATGAATCATGATTTTGCGTCTGAATTATTATTGGTAGTGAATGCTTAAACTCCAAAGAGAAATTTCTACACATATGTACAAATTATATTTATGATATCATTTGTGTGAGAATTTGGTTATAGATTTCCTCAGCTAGCAGATTTGTTTAGTTTTGTAAATTGTTATTTACAGGCTTGAGATTTCATAGATGAATTATGAAATTTCATTCTTAATTTGATGTTTGATATTTTTACTTTTGTATCTATTGGTTACAGGAGTGCCTAGATTGGTTCAGTTATGTCGAAACATTGAAGAGAGAAACAATAGTGAGGCTGTCCTGGTGGCCAGCTTGGTAAGTACAGGTTATGTTTTGTTGGTTGTTGCATTCTGCCAAAATAGTGTGGTGTCTAAGTGATTAAACACTTCTGTCTAGCTTGGAAGGTCACCAGCCAAAGTTTATGCTGCTTCATACCAAAGTCCTTGAATTAAAAATATATCAGTCCTACATTTGTATAATACTTGAATGGTTGCACAGCAATACATTTTATATTTATAGGATGAAAATATAACATCTTTGGAAGAACTTTAGAAGATGTACCTATCTTGCTCAAGGGACTTTGAGAATGATCTTATTACCGACTGTAAGATTTTAAAATAATCTCAATATTGAGATTTTTTATTGATCTCAATAGTAAACAGTTTACAATCATCTCAATTGTAAACTAAATAAGATCTTTTGAGAATTTAGTTCAAGCATTAAGTCTGTATATTTCAGGCTGCCTTGCGGAAGATCTGTGCCTTATGTCACTGTCCAGAGATGACTACCGTAGACTACCATCAGTTAATTAAACCCAAATTGATGGATTCATTCCTCATGTGCTCCCGTACTGATGAAAACTTTGTGTAATGTCTGATGTCACAGTTGGATTACAGCTTGTACCCTGGCATGATTTAAAATTTAAATTTCTTTCTAGCATGTTGGTGGATTTCAACTGCTTTTCTGGAATGAGGTTGATCTTTTATGAGTATCCCAGGAAATAAAATCTTAATTTTATCCTAGGATGAATTTGAATTTTAACAAGATGTTGGCCTTATGAATTTTCCCATTTCTTTGTCTCATGGAATTTTATATTCAGGAAGGTAGAAATCTTCTCATTGTGGACCGTCCTTAAAAATATTTTGGTTTGTAATTATGTGACCAATTCATTAAAAATCCCTGGACTAAACATCAATCTAAACAATTTGAGGGCTCAGCGCAACACTATCGTAACTTGTTCTTATTTCAATATGAGTTACGACACTCTTGCGTTGAATCCTCGAATTATTTGCTTGTTTCTTTTTCTCCAGTTTTCCATTTTCAGCGGGAGGATGATTATTAAATGCCTACCTACCGACCCATTGTTAAAAGTTATGTTGCGTAACTGCTGGGGTGACAATATTCTTGATATATCCGGAATTCCAGATTTATATGTCCTGAAAGAGCCATGCTTTCTGGGTTATTTGATGAAATTATCTCAAGAAATGGCAAAGTTATGATCAATTTAATCTGCTCTGAAGGATTTTCTTTATTACAAAATGAGATAAATACGGAAACAATGTGGTTGAAGGCCTCTTGTTTGGCAAAAATAGTCGGCCGTATATCTTTCAGAATTTTTTATTTGGCTCTACTGACAACCCTGTAACTGTAAACCATTATCTTTTTAAGGATGGCCTTGACACATTATTTTAATCTTGCCACATTTTACTCAGTGATTGTGTGTATATAATGTTATGAATTTTTTGACAACGAGATTAATAGTTTAATCATATCAGATGTAAATATTTTCTGGGATTATTTTACCTCAATGTTAGTTTTGATGTGGTATGTTTTTAGATGCAATATAATTTGTTTAGAAAAGTTTTTATGTATTTGTAAGTATTTTTTTTTTGTCCCATTTAATCTTACACCACTCAAGATTTATGTAAGTTTTTTAAAAAAAGAACTGTCAAAGTTAAGTGATTATCAATGAAGAGATGAAAAAAAGAAATTCATTGACATTCCGTATTGTATTTATTTATCGTTCTGTGCACAGAATCATTAACAGTATTTTGATAATTTCCATACAATGAACAATATTACAACAATTTAGAAGATAGTTATTAATCTTATTGATGTTATCAAGTATTATGTATTTAATTAAGTTACAAATGATAACAAATGAACATACTTTTTTTTTTTTTTAGTTACTATGTCATATAAGATGGTGTCTTGGTATTTTTTGTGTGTTTTATTGCAATACTTCTCTTAATTTCTGTTGATGTAATGGATGACATTTTACTAGAAAAAAATGTTGTGGTTGCCCTTTTTAGGGAACTGAAGACATTAATTAAAAATGCAGACATGTATAATGTTCCCATGTCCTTTTACAAATATGAATGGAAAAAAATGTAAGTAAGATATATATACATGTATTTCAAATTAAGTTATATCTGGACCAAGTTAAATCTGGACCAAATTATCTCTGGACCAAGTAAAATCTGGACCAAGTTATCTGGGGACCAAATTATCTCTTGACCAAGTTAAATCTGGACCAAGTTGTCTTTGGACCAAGTTAAATCTGGACCAAATTATCCCTGGACCAAGTTAAATCTGTACCAAGTTAAGTCTAGACCAAGTTATTTCTGGACCAAATTATCCTGGGACCAAGTTAAGTCTAGACCAAGTTATCTCTGGACCAAGTTAAATCTAGACCAAGTTAAGTCTAGACCAAGTTATCTCTGGACCAAGTTAAATCTGGACCAAGTTAAGTCTAGACCAAGTTATCTCTGGACCAAGTTAAGTCTAGACCAAGTTAAATCTGGACCAAGTTAAGTCTAGACCAAGTTATTTCTGGACCAAGTCTTCTCATATAGGTCATCTTTTGTTTTCACGATTTGTGTTTTAAAAACTTTGTTTTATGTTTGCTGTGTTGTCTTGTGTTACTGGTTGTGTACTGTCTGTGTAACTTCTGTTTGAGTTATTTTTGGTTGTATACTCTGTACAAAACACATCATGTCTTATTGTTTAAGTTTATTTGTATTTTTTGTACCTCCGCACATTTGAGTGTTCAATTTTTACCAAAAATCCCTTAATAAATGCCTCTAGTAGCAGATTTTAAGATTTTTAAGTCAATGTTTAGACGATATTTGGATGTATAAGATACAATTTGGAGGATTATTCTGTTTTTATGAGAAGTGAATAGGGCATTTATTAAGGTATTATTGGTACACCAATAATGCAGTATTATTGACTGTGTGAATATATTATTTTTTATGTGTGTTTTTATTTAAATTTAAAAAGCATTGATAGAAATTCAGCATAATTATGCCTCTAAAATAAATTTGTTTAAATAAATTGAGTTACTGGACATCATACAGATATGAGGATTTACAGGCAGAATTTTGCGTTGAACAAATTTTAGCAGATTTCTGGCCATTGGGATGCTTCATGTAAATAGTTTAATTTTTTCTGGTTTGGGTTTATTTACTCGCCAGTGACCACATTTTGTAGTTATTTTTCCTATTATTCCAAACGCTAACTGTGATCATTTGTATGTGCTATATAGTATTATACATAATAGACTTAGCATTATATAAGGTTGTATACATTTTATACTTAATATGCGCAGTCATGTGCTTTTTTTACATCAAAGATTTTATATGTACAATGTTTTATGTATATACACGATGATATTAAATGAACTATTCAGTTACTGCAACTTGATTCGTTTTTCATTTGCATAATCTTTTTAAAGACAAGTCTGTCAATATTTCAAATGGCTCAGTGATTGCATTGCAATGTAAAGACCAGTTTTGTATTCCTCAGTTGTCATGTGACACAGTGTTGTGTCATAGATGAGTTTGAACTGTGATTGCACAAAAAATAGACATTTACTGTTAGATATGTTTCAGAAGTTTTAACCTTGTTATTCAACACTATTTCAGTTATATACAGTGTCTGGGTCTCCTGACCAGTTTTCCTGGATTGTACTAATCAGTACTTACTAATACTTCCACAAAGAACCGGCAACTTTTCCAAATAGGGAAGAAAATCAACAAAGTTTTTGAAGAGCAAGATTCCTAAATATCCCTCATTCTTCATTGTGATAAGTGAAAATGTTAACTTAAGAAATAACAACAAACTATAACCAAATATTTATGATATGTATTTCAATAAACTTATCACCAAACAACCTTCCTGACATAATTATCAACATTTTCAACCTTAAATGGAAGTAAATATCTATAGAACAACACTAAATACATGAAGTTTATGATTTCATATATACAATAAATAACATGCCAATATCAAGTTTTAAACACGCAGACAAACAATTCTGTTATTTACATCACATCAGTTATACAAAAAAGAAATATATTTCAAGTCTAAAGGAACAATTATAAACTTGTATGTATTTTGCCATTATTTGAGAATTCAGGTGAGTACTAGAATATATAGCTTACCGTTTTAGAAACATTTAAAGTCCCATAAGCATATAAATGTATTGGTCGTAATAGTTTCTGTTTGTTCTATAACAAAACCAATATCGTACTTTTTCTAATATCATTGAAATAATTACTATTTATAGAACAGCTGTGTTTTACCACATTCAAGTTATGCACACGTCGAAAAGTGACGTCACGCGTTCTACATATTTCAAGTTTACAAAAGCAAAAATGACACAGTGAAATAAGTGTTTTTAGAAGAAAAAGTGCTTGTTTCGTCGGTAATAATTATCTTGGGATAATATCAGCAATTGTTTGTTTTTTGCATTCTTTTTCTATAACAAAAAGCTAATGGGACTTCAACATACAAGTATTATCCTGAATGTAATTTGAATATTATACAGCAGTCAATATCTTATAAATAATTCTTAATTACTGGTAGGCCAATAAATGATTTTGGACATTTTCCTGATGGTAAGTCTTCTGGTTACACAAATTTAAAATAAGTGTAGCAAATACACCTGATAGACATTCTGCTTTATTATGAAATAACATCATCTGTATCTATTTAACAATAAACTTACATAAATGGGAACTAAACTCGTACAAACTTCACCATTTTTTACATGCAGAATAGGAATAAATGTTCATGGTCAAACAAACATTTAACTTTGTAATTCATATTATTACATTGTAAATGTATACTTTCAAAATAACAATGATAACAGCAGTGAGCAGCGTAGGGATTAGAAACCATAAGTACTTGGAGTTCCATGCATAATGATTAATGACATAAATTCTAAGTTCAAAGTAACAATTTTGTGCTACTCATAGCATTGAGCATCTATGGATTAAAGACTATATCAACTATATTGTACAGTACTTAGAGTTTCCTATATAATGAAATACAATCTAAAGAGAGGACATGTACACAATTTGAATACTTTCACAGATTCCTACACATGCTTGCAGTAATTGAGATTACTCTCCAAAAAACATCTTACTTTCTTGTTTGATATTCTCATAAATTTCCTTTTTTGTATTTTAATTCTCTAGCAAATTTAACATTTTCATGTGACACTATCTGATTTCTAATTTTGAGGTCAATTTTCTAAATAATTCATAACTGAGTTCTGACCAATTGGCATTTCTCACAAACTCATATCTCAATTTTCTCACATTGATTAAAGGTTCAGATTACTAACTTCATTTACATACATTAAAACCCCTGAAAACTGGACCCCTTCCAGACTGGGCTAAATGTCTACTTTTCTCAAAATGCCGAATTTCAAAGAAATTTTGATAAACTCCGAAAAAAATTAGACTTGTAAAATCGGCTGATTTTCAGGAATTCCGGTTTTCGGAGAGTTTGATTTTCAGGTGTTATACTGTATTTGAATATCTTAAGTATCTAAATATATACAAAGCATACAAGTTAAGTAAATAACCATTCAATCTAACAAAGTAGACAATGAGTTTCAAGTCATGGCATTTGATGCACATTGCACTCGTGCTACTATACTGTATACATAATGTTGTATGAGTAAGCAGACACTAATATGAACCTTACTACGCTGTTTCACAAAAAAATATTCACTAACCAATGACAAATGTATTTCAGACCTTTGACTATCTTTAATAAATGCAGTTAAACAAAACAATATCAGATGCTATTATATACAAATAACAACTAACAACAACTGACTAGCAAGTTTTTAGATTTTCACTCATGGATTAGTGTTAATTTTTATTAAACAAGTACTTTGTTTTATTTTAAAATAGAAATGAAATGTGTCTGAATCATGTTTGATCCTACTGTTGACTATTATTACAGGCCTAGGCAATATCATATGATTAAGGATAATACTAAAGAACACTGGTATACTGTATCAGCCACAGAAGGGACAAATTTCCGGCATTGCATCAACAAAATCATTCTGAATTTTGAAATTTTCACCGAAATTGAATTTAATGTAAATATTTACTTGATGGCCTTAAATAAAGCATTTTATAACTACAAAAACAACATGGTAAAGGTACAAAACTGTATATGTGGATATCATTAACAGATGAAATTTTCGCATATCTATAACTATGCATTTCACATTGATAAATGTTTGCGAAAAACAAAATCTTGCCAAACATAATGTTTACATGTCATGAAAATCATACATTGAAAGTACTATTTGTGGTCAGACATTTTTGCTAGCAGAAATGTTTGCGAAAATAGGCCATTTGCAAAAAACATAAACATTTCCATAACTTATACAGTATGTAGAGTAAATATACAATCTGCTTTTGTATTAAATATATAAAATGTACATGTATTACTACAAAATATAGTCTTTAAAATATATTTCTATGCTCTAACAAATGTAGACAACAGAAAAACAATTGGCTCAAGTAATTCATGAAAATTATCAAGACAATAATTATAATAGTTACGAGAATACTTAATATAAAGCTATCACATGCATAATGTTACCAAAAACAATGTAACTTCAATACTATCCAGTTTACACCCAAACATGTTTGGTTAAAACATTATTACATTAACATTTTCTCTCAAGTAACAATGTTATGATCAGACAGACCTGTTGCAATATTTCATAAAAAATATCTTAGCAGTCAATCGTATAAGAAAATGCTATATTGTATAATTACAACATTTTTTTGTGCATGTCATTAGCATGCAGTTTGCACCGATTAAGAAGCAGTGAAAATTAAAGTTTGTGTAGAAACACTTTGCAGTTGGTCATAGGATAAATTCCAAGCATGAGTACGGTATTATAAGCTCTTCATCTAGTCCAAGATAATGGGTTTTATATGCATATTATTGCAGGTCTGAGGTAGGCCGATTTACTGCCTAAGAGAGTAGAAACATTGGATTGATGGCTTTACAGATAAATATCTGAACATTATACACAGCAGCTAGCTGTCTTCTTTAACGAGATTCAATCAACAGAAATAGAAAGGTGGTTAAGGCTATAGATTACTTATAATAATTGTTTGTTTTTCTTTAAAAGAAAAGATCTTAAAAATCATAGTCACAAATGCAACCTTATGTGATTCCTGCATTATGTTCTGCTATATAAATATTCATGATAAAACAGAATAGTATGTTCATTTGTACAATATAAATAATAATTTATGCAACCAATTTTATAACAGTAATCATATATACAAGTACATGTAGTTTTGATATTCTTTATGTACACACTTTAACAAATACACCAGGAATGAATACAACATGTGACAAAAGAGAGAAAAGCTTATCCTCAATTTTAAGACCTAGCTGACTCAAAATCGCAGCATCTGATTGGTCAATGAGAGGCTCAGATTTTCAATGAACCAATGGTATTCTTGCATTTCGGGATAAGAGTCTAGCACTTGAAATGAAACTTAAACAATTTCAGGATAAGTTTCAAGGCTTAATAGCTGTTATCATTTGTGTGTAAGATATATGTTTTACATCCATAATCAAGGGGCTTCATATGCACAGGTGTAGAATATGATTCAAATTGCCAGGCCTTAAAAATGGACAAAATTGAGTCAAATTGAATTTGACAAATGTCTACCGATTGTGCCTTTTATCATTTAATATACATGTATATAGTTCCTCGGTACTTTTTTATGAAAGTCATAAATACGATCATCTATTACAAACATTATGAAGGGATTTCACACATAACACTTAGAAATTAAAAATATCCTATTCATCACTAACTTAAACATACAGCCATTGTGCAAAATAATTCACATAATATAAGGTATTATTTATCTACACAACCTAAATAAAGATCTTTAAAAATTTAATTATGACCAAAATAACCCCCAAAAAACAACAAAACATCAGCAACAAAGTTAGTATTAAAGGGGTTAAATTATATCACAGGATGGATAATGCTTCACACGGGACCATAAAGGCGTCACTAGAATCTATGTTCGTTAACAAAAAATTAAATCCAGTCATTTTGCTACCATTATACAAGACACTAAAAGTAGGTACTGTTTTGGCTGGCATGGAAAATCATTAAACTATTATATTGCCATAATAATGTTAAATAGTACAGTAACATGTATTGATTGAATCACACAGCTTCCAAAGAATAAATTCAGAGTATACTTACAATACAAAAGCCAACAAAAAAACATGCACAAATATGGAATAAATAAGTGGAATGAAGTACATGGAAGTTGACGAACACAATCAGCAATCACAAGTATGCTCTAATGAATCAGTTAATTTTATAAGTTTTTCATGGATTTATAAGGTGAACAAAAATATGACAAAACCTCCATAATATTAATAAGTCCACCTCTAGGGCAAAAAAAACCCGATCTGAAAGTAAGTACAGTACAACTTGCATTTGGGATAAACTGAATGGGGTCTCTTACTTAATAGACATGTTGGGGTATTTTATGTAAACATTCATTATGTAACAAAGCTTCTGATTGGTGTAAATTTGAGTAACAACCAATGCATAGGATATTTACAGACATGACTAGACAAATGAAACGCTGCATATTAAAGCAGTTTTTTTTAAAAAGGCAAGGATGAATACAAAATTACCTGAAATATAAAATAGGCTTTTAAAGAATAACTACCACTTTGGTATAATATTCACCACCTACAAACATTCTATTACCCGTAAAATTAATATTGATGTTCTAGACACAAAGTCTCTCTTTTTTATATCAATAATGATTTTAAAGTCAAACATAACCACCAATGAATAAAGGATACATAGTGAACAAAGATCACTCTGTAGCATTCACCAGAAGATTCAGACTAGCAGGCTAAATATAAATTCTAGCAAGTTTTATTAACAGACTATTCATTTTCTTGGAGTATTTTTTTTTATTGACAAAAAGTAGCCGTCGCTAGGTTTTCAAGTAGGTGATATCGCCAG
The DNA here is from genome assembly GCA_964023205.1 of Lutraria lutraria. Lineage (NCBI taxonomy): Eukaryota > Metazoa > Mollusca > Bivalvia > Venerida > Mactridae > Lutraria > Lutraria lutraria. The sequence continues at coordinate 33,365,834 of OZ026835.1, forward strand.
CCGCTGGGGCTTCTGGAGAACACTGAACATTTGATTAGGGCTGTGGCGAGTATCCGAGTACTCAGGTAATTACGAATCAAATAGAAAAATCGAGTATGAATAATCATCATTACTGAGATTCGTAGTTCGTGATCTTGTTATCTAACAAATTAAAAGTGTATTCTTTGTCCTTAAAAATCGTGAATCGGATCGGATCGCCACTTACCCAACGATCCACAGCCCTACATTTGATCACAACATCCTGAATGAAGGACAACTGTGAATATCGTTCATTTTTAGAGTCCTAATAACCGATGGCTGTCATTGCTTGTAGATTTGACTGTATATTGTTCCAGAAGCTAAATGAAGTTGTATCTTGTTATCCATGAACTGAGAGTTAAAAAACTTGTCTCACTTAACCGACAAATAATAGGAAACAGAAGAAAATCAAATGATCATCAAAACACATTTTACACAATAAAGAGTATTCTAGGTTCTTACACACACAATGCATTTCTCCTCCATGAATGAGAACTTTTACATACATACATGTTTCAATAACCCATTTTGATGACAAACAATAATAGGGCTAGGTAGTGTATTAGGATACGTACTGCAGTACAGGACTGTCAATATGCGATACAGTATAATACACTCGACCTTTCCACAAGCAAGCATTATTTCTTACTTATCATATAATATTTATGATTTATTGCTAAATTTAGATAATATTCAATTATAGTTTTCCCAAAGTTTGTGAAAGATGAAATTCAACCATTTTCATTATGATATTATAATAAAGATGTGAAAAAGATTTTATGAAAGTTTTGAAAATTTTTGTAAAACAAAAAATGCCAATACGGCCATTACAAACCCTCTGAATGTATCGAAATACCAGTATACTGCAACAGCCTAAAAGAATGATAAATCTTCTACATCTGAGAAGCCAGAAAATGAATCTTTCACAACCATGTTTCCAAAATGTCAACGGGTGTATTGAACACATGCGTAAGAAAAAAATCAGACTGTATGAGACATCACACAACAGATAACACAATGTAAAGAATGAATGTAAATGATTGAAATATTGAAATGCTATATATGACGATGAATCTATTCACTAACATAAATATTCTTAAAGCACAAAGATACAAATTGTCAGGCACCATATTTGTAGCAGTAAAAAGTAGAAGCATGCTTTGGAATTCACATGATCAAGGTCAAACAAAGTCAACAAAACAAAAACAAACGTTTCCATTGCGAAATCTCAAATCAAGGCATCCAATAGAGCCTTGGGGTTGATGATAACAGACAGTTAGCGAAGAAGATTTCTGGTAGGTTTCTCAAATTCTACATCACTTTCACTGTCATCCTCGTCCAGCCTAATAACAGTATCCCCATTACTGGACGTGTGAATAAGCCGTTTCATTGCCATGCCATCCTCCTGTTCAACATAATTACCAAACTTCCGATGCAATGCCGCCACTACGCCACCGATGCCGAGGATTATAAGCATATCGACAGCAGCATGCCATGCAAAAATCATTGTGGCAATCATCATTTGACCATGATCATTTTCGTCCCAGTGGAAGGAATTCTCGAAGGGAGGGTATAAAATCCATCCAACCTGCCAGAACCACGTTCCCTGTAACATGGTGAAGTAGGATCGACTTAGGGCACATATTAAGCTGTTTCTATAGTTCAGTTCGAGTACAACAGATATGACCGCAGCAGCTATAGCATACAGGAGAAGCGTATGCAACAACACATCAAGATCAGTCCTTCCATGTAGATGAAATTTAAAAAGAATAAATTCACACATAACACCCATACCCATGGTAATGTAGTCCATATTTGGAGGCAGTGGAAATTTGAAATGAATTAAAATGTCAACAATGCCATTTAATCCAAAAAAGAAGAACATGGTAGCATGTTGTCCATTCCCAAGATTAACAAAACGCCAATCTTTGCTAAACCCTGTGTATATCTCCAGGCCGAATCCAATCATAACAAATATCACCTTCACAAATGCTTCAATTGGTAGATCCTTTAATCTACCACAAAGACAGGGACATTTGAATATTGCAGATGAAACAAACTTTGTCTTTTTCTTTTGAGAAGTATAATATCGATGGAACATTTGGATGGTCCACCATAGTGCAAACACCAGAAAAAAGGAGCCCGGTAAGGCATGTCCAGGAAAGTTGCCCATGATTTAACTGTTACAGTCAGTTTGGATTCTAGCTAGAAGTGCCTCTGGTCTTCAACCTGAAGTTAAAAAGAAAAATATATTATTTTGGAAGTCATTTCACTGACAGATCTAAAATATTCTAAATCTGGAAGATTTTATCATGATCCAGAAAAACAATCAGTACTTCACATACTTTGCTTCTGATCAGCTCAGAAGAATATACAACAATAATTGTAAACATATCATCAAAATGACCGATCAGTATAAAATGATTTTGTGAAAACATTGGTACATCATATATAATGAAATGAAAACTAAAAACGTAAATTGCAATCTCTGTGATAACTTCAAGGAAGTAACAAAATTACCAAATATTCCCTTAAAAAATGCACCATCCCCTACGTAATGCCTTAACAAAGCACATATACATAACATACATGCTCTATAATGTTTATCATTATTTTCATATAAATACATGACACTCTAGTGAAGAGGAAGTTGACAGCACATTTACATCTCTATATCTCTACAATACAGAACACAAGTTATACGGTAAATCAGCTTAATGAGGATTTAGTCACTATGTCCTTCTCTTGTATACGAAGTGATTATAGATTTTCTTTTTTTTATTATGACCGACTTTGATGCTTATAATTTATGCTATTCGTATTGCACGACTATGTACTATTTTCATTTCTTAAACAAATTTCTGTTCTATTCAGTTCCATTCTACATTATAAATGTGTACATATTTATCAGTTACTAGTTCTCACAGTTGTTAGACCTTACATGCTTCGATTCTCTAATTAATCATTCTACTAATTTCATCAGTCATGAAAACAGATAACAATAGCACAGTGTCCCTGGTATTTTTATTAAACTATAACAAAAGTACTTTAAACTGCTATCAGACCATCCTTAATAATAAATTGTTTGCAGTTATGTGACCGACTCAATTAAAAATCACCAAATGCCAAGTTTATTAAATTTTAGCCATTTTGGCAAATTTTTGTTTTATGTTTACAGTTTAAACATATTATGTTGAGTCCAGAGGATACAAATGCCCCCCCCCCCTCCTCAAAGGGGCCATAACTCCTGTAAATATGTTTAGATTTTAACTGAAATCAAACTTGACCTGTATTTTATTATTACACACTTCCATGTAAAATATGAAACCAATGCATGAAATATTTCTTGAGTTATCAGTTAGAATTTAAAACTTGAACAGACTGACGGACTCTCCCACCATTTCGAATGGCTGGACACTTAAAAATGCCTACCTACCTGGGATGCCTAACCTCAAACCAACATTTTATTTAAGGATGACCTAATCTTACTTCCATACACTGTTCTATTGTAGTATGAAACTAACAATAAATTTCGAGGGCTTAGCGCAACACTGTCGTAACTTGTTCTTATTTCAATATGAGTTACAACACTGTTGCGTGAACCCTCGATTTATTATTGTACCATATAATGAACATGAATAGGAAAGTATGGGGTATATTATTACAATAATGAGGTCAAACATGACTGAGACTAACCATAATTAGATAAACCATTTATTCACAGTCTGAACAAAATTTAATTCACTAGTAACAAGTTACAACCCAGCAAGATTCTTTCAACTGCACAAAAAAAACAAACAGACCACTCTGCTGATAAACACCCCTTTTTAGATGAATATAAAACCTGACTCAACAAAAATGCTTTTTTTATCATTTCTTTTATAATCAAAGCATTCAAAGGTTGCTTGAAGACTCACTTCATAAAAAAAACCTGTATAATATAAATAGTACATTTGTAATGACAAGGGGTGTTAATCCTGAATACAGTAAGACTTCTTAATAAAGGCCACACTTGGGAAAGACATAATATGGCCTTTATTGACCGGTAGTCAGACAAAAAGGCCCAAAACAGTATGCCCCTGTATTGATAGATCGGAGGCATATTGTTTTTGGCCTGTCTGTCAGTCATAAGAATTTATCAAAACTTAAATACACAGTATTTGTTTCACTCGAAAATCCAACTATAATTCCAAGAATTTTTTTATCAGAACACTATAATTAACACCATTTTTCAACACTTTTTCAGATATATATGGCGGCCAGTCCACCAAACAAGTTTTCCTGGACGGTATTCCAACCAGTACTAACTTACCTGTGGTATTCCAACCAGTACTAACTTACCTGTGGTATTCCAACCAGTACTAACTTACCTGTGGTATTCCAACCAGTACTAACTTACCTGTGGTATTCCAATCAGTACTAATTTACCTGTGGTATTCCAACCAGTACTAACTTACCTGTAATATTCCAATCAGTACTAATTTACCTGTGGTATTCCAACCAGTACTAACTTATCTGTGGTATTCCAACCAGTACTAACTTATCTGTGGTATTCCAACCAGTACTAACTTACCTGTGGTATTCCAACCAGTACTAACTTACCTGTGGTATTCCAACCAGTACTAACTTACCTGTGGTATTCCAATCAGTACTAACTTACCTGTGGTATTCCAACCAGTACTAACTTACCTGTGGTATTCCAACCAGTACTAACTTACCTGTGGTATTCCAACCAGTACTAACTTACCTGTGGTATTCCAACCAGTACTAACTTACCTGTGGTATTCCAACCAGTACTAACTTACCTGTGGTATTCCAACCAGTACTAACTTACCTGTGGTATTCCAACCAGTACTAACTTATCTGTGGTATTCCAACCAGTACTAACTTATCTGTGGTATTCCAACCAGTACTAACTTACCTGTGGTATTCCAACCAGTACTAACTTATCTGTGGTATTCCAACCAGTACTAACTTACCTGTCCAAAAGGAGCCAGCAACTTCTCTGCATATAGAGGAAAATCATCATTTTTGTCAAATTTTCATTGAAATGTTTCACCTACAGCAACTGAGATTCGAACCAGGACAGCCAAGTAAAAGTCCTGCACACTAACCACTGAACCATAGCGGCAGTCTTTATAAATCAGGAATAATTGTAAACAGGAACTAGATACTAATATCATTGGGCCCTAAACAATCAGTTAGAGCAATGCTACAAAAACGACTAAATGTCTCTAAAATCTATAAAAAAAAAAATTAAATTATAATACACTGGCTGTGTGGGTGTCTGTTTGGTTTTCCCTTATTCAATTTTCTGTTTATGTAAATAATATAATGCTCCAGAGACTAACTTTCTATTAACAAAAGATGGGAAAAAATAGATCACCAAGAATTTAGTGAAGATGGCATAATTTTCATGTTTTCAGTGGATAGCACAAAAGATTTTACAATGCATCATATCTAGTAAAATTCTAATATAGTTTCTAAATATTTTTTTGCCAACAAGATTCTAACTGATTAAAAATATTTTCCACATTTACTTACAGGTATTTTATTACATTGAATACTTATGTAAGAGAATAAAACACTTCTCAGCAAGCAATATTTTGTCCAATTTTGTGGAAAAATAGTACTACAGCAGCTGTTAATCTTCAGGGTTCTCATTAAGTTTGTGGCCAACAGGCCCAAAAGCTAGACTAACAGGCCTGCTAGGGAGTGGGGGGGTCCGGGCATTTTCTATCAATATTTTATAAACTTTTGAGATTCCTAACCGGCCCAAACACATTTCAAAGCGGCTAAATTGGCCTGCAGCCTGCTGTTATTGAGAACCCTGAATCTTGTTACTAAAGTCACATTAAAACAATCATTCTTTATATACAGCCAAATCTGTGTCACCAAGGTCACCGTATGAATAAAGGTCATTCTTTTGAAAAAAAATGTCATTGATTATCTGAATTAAGGTCACCTGTAAACAAAGACCGCATTTTGTCTTTCGTTGTACACATGTTTGACTTCTTAGTGGTCGGTGGCCTGATTTTCTTTTAAAAATGTTCTGCTATAAGTCTAGGTTTTACTGTACATTTGTTTCATCAGGCTGGAATAACTGGGTTAGCTAGTTTATCCCTACTTGAATAAAAATCAGGAAACCAGGATAAACAAATCCTACACAGATTTAACTACAACCAGATAAAATCAAGATAAAATTGTTGAATCACCTTGGCAATAAAACAAGTGAAATTCAAACTTGGATCAACTCACAATTACTTGTTTAAACAATCAGTAATGAGCATACATTTTCTGTAATACAGGGGCCAAAACAAGTGAAATTCAAACTTTGATCAACTTACAATTTCTTGCTTAAACAATCAGTAATGACCATACATGTTCTGTAATACAGGGGCCAATTAATATTCAATTTAGTCTTTAATTACCTAATATGTAAGGAAAATGACGGATCATAGATGGGGGGGGGGCATATATATGTTCAACACAAGAAATCAAAGAAATAGATGTAACAGTAATAAACATGACAAAATTTTACAGCAAACTAACTTCGATAAAATCCCAAGAAACTATCCCCTGTTGTAACCTAAACGATTGTAACAACATGTAATAACACCAGTCAAAGACCATTAAAGCAGAACTTCTCAGATAACAACACATGATGTATCCATATTAAACATGCAAAATCAAGTTCTGCAAGATGGTTTCTAAATACAGTAAAACCTGCTAACACAGGTCACCTAATGTTAAAAGAAAATATTGAAGGATACAATAGACAAAATGATCTTCTAAAAAAGCAAAACTTGCATAAAGCATAAAAACATTTGTTTGCTTCCGGTGATCTGATCGACCCCAATTTTTCCCAACAGTCCAGACTTTTCGTTAGAAGGAATTGTATAAATTTAAATTATTTATTAATTATTTATTAAAATTTATTTACCACATATACTAAACAAACCCAGAATTTCAGGAACATTGAGAGAGATGTGACATCTTAGTATCAATCTGTACAAATAGATAAAAAGAGACTCGATCATATGACAATGTATAAATAGTATACCAGGAGTTATAGGAATTATTAGTTCTGGCTTCCAAAACTTTAAAAGCCGCTTTTTTAATATGTTTTTGCTTTTTATGCGGCATTTTACTCGTCCTTTAACAGTGTAAGCTAAGGAATTATATGTGTAGTCTGTAATTGGCGCCTTCACTCTGAAAATTCTTTGAAATCATGCAATTTCCCCAAAATTTACTCCTTGAAATTCCATTTCCCAAACTGGATTCAGGAGAGAATTTTTTCTTCCAAAAAGGATTCAACATGCTATTTCATTCCCCAAAATATAGAGAAACCCCTGCATACTATACAACTATGAACATATGTACAAAGTTCTGTCGTTCATATCTAAATGTTCAAATATTTTTAGTACAGAACAAAACAAAACTATGTCTTAAAATTGATATTGTTTTCAATGTACAAAAGACCTTGCAAGATTGTGATATTAAAATGTTCCCGAAAATGATACAGAAGGGACCCATTTCAGATTCTGATCTCATTTGGCCGTTCCTTCCTTGAGAAATAACTAATGGAAAATGATATTTAGTATTTTGTAAGAAGGGCAAAATATGACGTTTTGTTTACATTTGACAAGCATTTCCGAATGTTTTGTTAACCTTATGTAAATTATCCAAAATGCGCACAAACAAATGACGTCATATTCTGACCAAAACATTGAAAATGAAGGATGAAACGGTTACACCAAGAAAGCAATGCATATGTGTATTATCCATGAGTTATCAGAAACTCGTGGAAATTTTTCCGAAGTTTCCGGAAAAGTGACATAGATACATTTGGAATATATATTTAGAACTGTATTTGTTAACAAAGCAGGTTTGTTATTGCAATCTTCAAGGCAAGATTAGAAAGATTGTATGTGTTTTAATTGTTCATGGTGTTTATAATGAATCAAAATTCAAATTAGTTTCACTGATATGTGCTTTCTCAAGGAAGACAATTAATATGCCATCCTGAAATTTTTTTTGTGGCTTTAAGAAAATAACTTGAAATTAAGACCAAAATTTCTAAATTTTCTAACAGCCTGATTGAATTTTTACAAGCGATGTAATATGATCGAACTACATTTATCCTTCTTCATAATAGTTGTGCACATCATCCTGAATAATTGCCTTTGAGGTTTTAATTACTGGGGTGCCATTACTAGTTTTCAGAGGACGTGTTTGCACGAAACATTGCTTTAGGTCAATATCAATTGGTCAAGTCTGTAACAAAAGGACAGACCTGATTTCTTTTGTTGAATCATTTGGCTGCAAACTGAATCTGTTGTGAGTTATGAATTATTGATCAGAACAATACAACAACACTTCATAGATAAACATGCCTGATTTTATCATGGGAAATCTTTATCAATGTCTGCTTATTGTATCCACAGTTGATAATATTTATTGAGTTTTGTCATAAATAATCAATCCATTCAAAATACTGTACATTCCCATATAAATGCCCTTGTCCAAATCAACACCAAAAACCTTCCGAAACAAAAAATGAAAACAGAGACCCGCTAAAATTGCTTCATTAATCCTTCAAATTTTATACAATACGACAACAATTTGAATTTCAAAATGTAAATAACTTGACACATTGAACAATCTCTGAAAGTTTGGGACGTTTATTAGGAAATATTCTGTAAGCTTACGGAACGAACAGAATCCAGTATACTGTGACTTATCACACGATCCAATCAAAATTGAATATTCATACTACAGAAATCAAAGAATTTCAGTCACATGACATCCATGGCCGTTGTCATCAATTGAGGATCAGTGGAACAGGATATTAGCAAAATGTTACATATTATTTCATAGGCAAGTCCGGGGACTCCCACATGCGTAAGGATTTATTCAATTGAGGCCATCAATAAAAATTTTTTGGAATAGACCCATCCCTGTTTTGTAACCGTTAACAGGTTCCTGGTTAATACAAACAAAGAAATTTTTCAGCTTAGCCTAATGGACAAGTGTCATTAGTCAGTCCTCAGGCATGTAGGACATAATGTTTAAATAAGGCAATTATCAGATGCCACAATTTCCAAAATCAGGTGTTTATCTGTTGTTTAACAGCCCATTCGACATGTCATTTCAGAGCCACCCCAGAGGGAGGGGAGAAAAGATCCAGGAGAACCGGGCACTTTTATCCCAATTTCTGAAGGCAAAAGTAAGTCAATTCTAAGATTCTCATCCAAATGCTCCCCCATGATGTAAGTCAAACACATTTAAAACCAGAAATGTGTCCTAGGACAAAATGCATCCCTCTGCTATACAATACAAACACACAGAAGTGTGTAATGTGAATAATAGTACTTTGTAATTGGTAGAAAATTTCACAATATTATTAAACCAGCCTTAGAAATCAGTGCAATAGTTCTAAGATGCCCAATGTCCTCTCAATATGTGAATATGCCAAAAGTTCAAACAATTGTCTAAAAAACTATGCAATGTTTGTAATATTAAGAGTTAAAATAAAAAAGACTATCAACCCACCTCGCTATCCAAAAATCTGGACAAGAACCTAATTATAAAGTTTCCATTGCCTAAAAGATAGAAGATGAGTTTTTTAGAGAACTTGTATACTAATTAAAGCTTAGTACTAGTATTAGTAGTGAGATTAATATCACCTGGACCAAAATCACAGTTGAAAAGAATCTGTAATACATAGAAATTCAATCTTGCTATCATGATTGAATCAATATCCCAGGAAACAGCTAGGTCACCCACCCACTACTGTACTATATTTCTATTCTCAACACAATCATAAGATAGAGTTTCAGCCATTTTACCAAAATTTGCGGTATTTTAATACATTCGGATGCAATTTAAGATGTAAAATAACATTGAAAGGTAATAAAACACAACAAGCCTATCCATGTATCTGTGAATACAACATGAAATGAACATTACAGTGATTTTTATTGTCAGAATGTACAACAAATGACATACAGATAGCTTAAGTAACCAAAGAACGGAGTCCAAGAAAACTTTGAAAGAACATCATTTATTTACTTCATGGAAATCATACTGATAAAATGACCATCCTGCTATATACAACTGTCCCACTAATATGGCCCCTTTTCTCAAGCATCACCAGTTTTCCTTATCATTCCAGTGATATAAATGCCAAGTCCAGTCTGCTTTCTGTCTTTAGACTTGTGACTTTATCAGTTCAAATCTATAAATAACTTTAGTTTTTAAGTTCTATAAAAGTGACCATATATGCCATTAATTAAAAAAAAAAAAAATAAAAAAAAAAAAAATATGCCATTAATGATTATCTGGCGGTAAGTATGATACACACAGTAGTAGATGTTAGGCTGCTGTTGTTTACTGTTAAATCATGTGACTGTACTTCATGATGTGGAGAAGGATCTATAATGTGTAATTGTTGAGCTATTAATTAGATCTCAAATCAAAGGGGAGAATCATTATTTCTGTAATGCTGGCATGTCTAATCTTCGACATTAAACCTAAACTAGTAGAGGTTTTTATCAAACTTGTGGTCTCTTGTTTAATGTTGATTGTCAGTTTTTTACTTGATTGAGCTAATTAAGCACTTAAGCTTTTTCTTACAATGAATCTTTTTTCCTGTATTCTGCATCAATAGGACGTACACATTCATCAAGTTCATCATTTTGATGATAATGAACAAACATAAAAGAAAAGAAGGATTTGATGATATTTATAAAATTATGCTGAATTCAATTTGTATAATATGTCATTACATTTTTTTATTTACTTTCAGTATGAAATAATTCTACAAAGCTGTTCACCATTTTTATTCTGTAAGTAATTTTAACATGTCACAGCAACAGACATACAACAACAAACACCAATTTTCTACATGTTACTTGTAGCTTATGAAGCATTCCTTATACCTACAGATTGACTCACTATTAAGCCTGACTCGCTATCACTGAAGACCACTTTTTGTCAGAATACCAAGTTGAATTTTTATTTTTTTAATACTGTTCTCGTCCAAATAAAAGGAAACCAGTGAATATTGGAGAACTAAAAAAAATGGTAGAAACAAATGAACACCAGGGCTTTTTTTCACAGGTAGGGGAAGGGGCCTTTTCCTTAAATTTGGGTAAAAATAACACATAATTTTTACAAAAGGGGAAGAAAAATCTTGATGTAAAATTAATTTTAGCGGAAAACTTCATGATTTTAAATAATTTTCCTTAGGGAAGACGCCAGTTAACCTTCCCCTACTATAGAAGGGAAAAAAGCCCTGAACACATAACACAGTCGTGAGACAAGCCCTATAACTACAGTCAATCCTGCTCTAAAACTCTACAAAATTATGCTCTGAATAAAGAACTTCAAAAGTTTCAGATTTCTGATATGAAATTAACGCCTCTTCAAGATGCGATATTTTTATCATCTTCCAGAGAATAATATGTCATGATTTACAACTCCAACCATGGCAATAATGAATACTACAGAAATTGAGATGTCACGCGATAAAATTTCATCACAATCAATAGGGGCTTATAATCACGACATGTCACCAAAGATTGATCGAGAATTGTTATTATGCAACCATAATTTCATTATAAGCAAACATATTCACATTAAATTAATTTGTCCATTAGAAATCTATAAAGTCTTTGAAACAATTAATTGTTATCAGCAAACTGGTCATAAATGAGTTCAATTTCATTATAATCTCATTTATTCACTTCCCTGTCATTCACAATAAATTTAATATGACAAAAACTTAAACCCAAAAGCAATAATGTACATGAAAATTGAAACAGATTATCAAACCAAGTCATTTAAATAATTAGAAATTTACTGAAACATTTAGCAAACCTGTATTAAATTGTTTCTTGTTGATAAAAATCCACACTATAAGAATTACGGTAAGTGTATTAAAAAAAGATTATCTTCACCAGGATGGATGAACACATGCTATCATAGGTCAGAATATATCTCTCATTAATATACAACATATCACTTAACATCACCGTTAAATAGATGCTTGAAGCAGGTAGCATAGCCAATAATCAATAGAAACTTGTCCATTATCATTTGATCATCAATATAACTTTCCTTTAATGAAAGTATGTAGATTCAATTAAATAAAGTAAGAATACACTTGAAGTTGATGAGAGAATAGCCTCAGGGTTCTCAATGAGTTTGTGGCCAACAGGCCCAAAAGCTAGACTAATAGGCCTGCTATGGGGGGGGGGGGGGGTCGGACAGTTTCTAGCAATATTTTATAAACTTTTGAGATTCCCAACCGGCCCAAACACATTTCTAAGCGGCTGAATTGGCCTGCAGCGTGCTGTTATTGAGAACCCTGTAATATCACATAAATTAAAAGTTTGACCTTGAAATATTATAAAGCATTTCTTAAACATTTAAGAACTACAAATACTTTGAACCAAACTCCAAAGCAAAACAGATACAGTAAAATTTCACTCCGAGATAACTACATGTACAGTATTTAGAAAGCATCATTATTCCAAACCACTTAATTTCAGCAAAGAATTTCGGTACCTTTTACCGGTACCAATTTAGTAATGTGACGCCTTTAATAATAATATTGAGGCAGATATATTTATTAGTTTCCTCATATCTGATATCTTCTTCAGAAACTGAAGATGTATCTAATATTAGAATGATAATACAAAGATCACTCATTTTCTGTTTAATTTGAAAACAGTTTAATTAAATCCATGCTTATAGTAGTCTGCCAAAGGAGAAACAATTATCTCGAACCCAGGATTTCATCCAAATCAACACTATATGAAATCTGTCATAAAGGAGTTTTTTTAATAAATAAATTTCATAGATGATGTTTCAATATGGAGGACTCTCATTTCATTTTGCCGGAGCTTCGTAAATTTAAACACCTTGGTAACCTAGAACTCATTTCTCCTTCCCATTATTTTGTTATATGTTCTATATAGGTCAACATTATTCTACATGGCTACAGGTCACCTGCTCAGTATTTTCAAATTATATTCATCTAAAACACAGACTCAATAATATTAAAAACATTATGCTGATATGTATTTTACCTTACTTAACAGCAATTGTTCAACATACATGCCACTCTGTCCAGTGACTGATACACATACTGTAACGGTTTGAATTCTTTCTAAATAAAACTTCCAACAAGCACAATTTTTTTTTACTAAATTGAAATAGTACTAAGTTACCTTGTTAAATACAATATGGTCCATAAAAAGTCTCACTCTTTACACAAGATTAAAATGAAATCATTTCTGCTAGTTAACCCCATTCAGGAAGTATTGTACAAACAAATAGTAGTAAAATAATTTCACTGATATTAACTACTCGGGTACATAATTTATAAGGTTGTAAACTAACACAAATGTCCTGGTTTATAAACTTGGGAAATACCTCAATGAAGCAGCAGTCCTGGTTTATGAACTTGGGAAACACCTCAATGAAACAGCAAGTATGAGTTACCATACAATAATAAATTAAGACACTAAGTGTACATACAGAAGAAAGTTATGATATTGATAATAGAGAATTATATCTATAGTAAAACCATAACAAGTCAGAGGCTTCTATCACATATCTTAGCTAATTAGCTAAGTACACTTAATACCAAACAAACTACTAACTTACAAGGGAATGTAGGATCTCTAAGTTTAAGCAATGCTATCTGAGCCACAGCACAGGCTACCGGCGTGTGATAACAGCAAAATGAAGATTCACAAAAAAAAAATTTTTTTTTTCACCTTATAATATATATTATAAAGGTATAGAACTCCTGGACTCAGAAATCACACCGGTCATGTTCATCAAGGTCCTGATGTAACAATTCTGAACCGATTCTTAAAAGCCTGGTCTTATTCGACGCAGAAATAATTTCTCTTTAACCACCATCCACTCTTATATCCATCCATTCCTCTGAACTGGAGCAATAAGCCCTCCAACTTACAAAAAGTACCACTAGGCATCGATGTGACCTAAAAAAATTTTCATTAGCTACAGAGTAAATTTCTTTATTCCTTCAGAATTTCATACCCACTCCGGTGTAAATCGAAAGAAAATCAAATTTGCTATCACTCACGGTCGACGAACCATTCCATTGATGGGTACCTAAGGCATTACGATTCATTATTTGACGATTCAAACTCTCTTTGGCAAAATGACTGTTAAAGGTGAAGGTTGCCACACCTCCGATTTTGACCAATCGTTGAGCCGAAACGGCACGAAAATGGTACGGCGTTTAATCTGTGCAATTATGGCAGCTGAGAAGCGAAATCGACGAAAGCGTGGAATATTGAATCGTAATGACTTAGGTATACATCAATTGAATGATTCGTCGACCGTGAGTGATAACAAATTTGATTTTCTTTCGATTTGCACTGGAGAGGGTATGACATTCCGAAGGAATAAAGAAATTTACTCTGTAGCTAATGAAAAGAAACTTAGGTCACATCGATGCCTAGTGGTACTTTTTGTAAGTTGGAGGGCTTATTGCTCCAGTTCAGAGCAATGTATGTTTATAAGAGTGGATGGTGGTTAAAGAGAAATTATTTCTGCGTCGAATAAGACCAGGCTTTTAAGAATCGGTTCAGAATTGCTACAACAGGACCTTGATGAACATGACCGGTGTGATTTCTGAGCCCAGGAGTTCTATACCTTTACTCAATAATATATATAAGGTGAAAAAAAATTTTTTTTGTGAAACTTTAATTTGCTGTTATCACATGCCGGTAGCCTATGAGCCACAGTAGGACCTAAGCTATCTAATAGGGAGCATGATTGCATAAATCATTAAATCAACTTAAAATGGTATTTAGATTGTTGACACAACACTGGTACAACTTACTGACAGTAAATCTTAAACACATGAAGGTTTTAACTTTTGACATGGAATAAAGCAAAAAGTTATTTTCTTTCAGATAAAATATGAGAAATTCGTAAACACTAATGACTTATGTTTATGGATGTAATGAACTCATAATTATATAGATTAATGCACTGTCTCAGTACTTTGTGACTTAATTACAGTTATGTACTGAAATCAAGAAAAGAAAATGCTGAGACATTGAAATCATGCTTTATCAGCCAAGGTTTATACAGCATCGAAATTATAACCCTATAAAACTAGCAGATTGGACAATATCAAGCCACAATGAATTTTTCCACATTGTTGAAAATGCTCCATTACCAATCGAATTGGAAAAATCCTGTTGTTATGCATTGAAATTAGGATTTTTTGCACCAAATACAGTTCTGAATGACCCTCTTTTACATTGATTCACAGAATGATGTGTGACAATAGAATGAATAAACAATATTTTAACAGAGCTTAATGAACAATTTCTGAATTTATAAATTTTGGGGAAAATTCCTCAAACATGGGAAAAATGGTCACTATTTTGGATAGGAAATAGGTCTATAATGAAAAAAATCCATGAGACAAGAGTTTAAGTGTCTATATTTCATTTATCTTATCCAACTGTCAGTACAAAGCCATGTACTTACAATATTTTATCCCATCAAGTTATTTGCTTAATCAAAGAACAAACAAAATATCAATTGAAAAGTGAATGCTGGCATTAAAGCATATTTATATCTAGTACATACTACAAGTAAATCACATGATATCACTTATCAACATTTTGAAATACAAATACACCAGTATTTTGAAATGTCAAATAAATATCATTCAGTGTCATATCTTTTAACCTGATAGTTCAAATACTAAACGTATAGGCACTGAATAAATCATATTGACCATATTACTTTTGGTCATAATGAGGATCAAATACAATTTACAGCAGATTTATATGTATGGTTATCAATTGACCTAACCTGCAATGTGTACCCTACGGTAGCGCTATGCACTGACCTGTGTTCTATTGCTCAGGCCATTACGGGTATTTGCAGGAACTACTTACAAAATGGAAGTTACATGTATCAACAATAACATATTGTGACGTCACCATATGGTATACATTGTAGACAAGCATACTTCATTGAATAATTAGTGTTGTTGACAAAAGCACAAGAATAGAAATGGTATAACATACTTATTTTACATAAATAAACATATTTTGTTAATAATATACAATCAATATGGTTGTTTTGACATTTCTAATCCTTCCTTGATACTATATTTTAGCGTATAATTATCCAAATACGGTCAGTAATCTGTTATAGAGGTTAGACTAACGTAGTGTACTTCTTAGTGATCAACCATTGCTAACCCAAGTTTCCAATCAAGCTCAAGGGTAAGCAACCACTAACCAGTGCTCCTGGGTAAGCAACCAGTGCTCCTAGGTAACCAACTAGTGCTCCAGGGTTACCAACCAGTGTTCCTTGGTAACCAATCAGTGTTCCAGGGTTACCATACAGTGCTCATTGGTAACCAACCAGTGCTCCTTGGTAACCAACCAGTGCTCCCTGGTAACCAATCATAGTTACTGAGTAACCAACCAGTGCTCCTGGGTTACCAGCACAGACATAACAATTCCACAACCTACTTACTCCAATCAAGCCACTAATGTCTTTCTAAATTTACATTTTTCTTAAGAAATTTTTAAACTTAAAAATACATGACAATGAAAAAGAGATTTCAGTAACATTAAGACGGAGCAAAATATTTGAGTGTTCTCAAGTTAATATGATTAGATAACAGAATTACCAAATTTCAACATCATTTATGGAGTGTAAACACCATATTATTACAAAGATCATAAATACAGTTGATCCTCCTCATACAGAAAACATTCAACTAAAGTAACCACAAACAATCCTTCCATGCATTTAACTCCAAATATACATCAATTCAGTGGTCACCTCTTAACACAAGCCAACAGCTGATAAATTAATGTCTAAATTGGTTAAAAACTTAAAAGCAACTCCATGAGACATAGCTTTTTTATGCCAACTTACATAAATGCTCAGCAGATGGAGATAAATCAGATTATCTAAAGGGTTCATAAATGGAAACTACTTACAATGAATATTGTATACATTTAAAATCAAAACCGTTAAAAACTATAAACAACAAAAGTAAGTTTACAACAGCAAGAAGTTATGTCAGTAATGTTTTTCTCACCATCATAATTGGACAAAGAGGAACAAGAACAAGTTATGACAATGTACAAATATATACATATCCTCCTAGTACCTTCATTTAATTATCAATACATTATATATAACGGTAAACCTTGACGGATATAGACAAAGCGATATTCTAATGATTGATTTAATCATCTTTTTTACCAAAAATATTTTCAAGAAAATAAAAATTCTACTGAATTTAGGTAGAAAGTATATACAGTACAACCTCTCCAGAGCGGCCCTCTGCAGAGCAACAACCTCTCTGTAACAACCCCTTCAAAATTTCCCTGAGCTGATATTTATTATAAATTTAACCTCTGTAGAGCAACAACCTCTAAACAACGGCCAATATTTGTTACTCCCACAGGGTGTTGCTCTACAGAGGTTGTACTGTACCAAATTTCGGCCCCAAATCAGTCCAAAAAAACTGCTGGAATGAAGACTGAAAAAATCATAATTTGCCAAAAGGAGGGATAGCAATGTCGAATATTTGAACATGTTTAATATCAATAGATCAAATCGAGGGCTCAGCGCAACACTGTCGTAACTTGTTCTTATTTCAATATGAGTTACGACACTGTTGCGCTAAACCCTCGAAATGTATAAAATCAGTATTTTCTAACATTTTGGTACCTCTAAATGTAAGGCTGTCAGTCAATGCACATGTCATACTGAATATTATATATATGTTTATTGTATTCTCAACTCGACCCCTTTGACTTTGAGTTCACAGTTAGTAGTGGTCGATAACATCAAGTATCTTAATAAATAATAATGTCACACACCACCAGGCCAGTCTAATTCTATTTGCCAGTCCTATCTGGTCACAGATTTCCACCTATATGTATTGTATTTCTGAAATAGTATAAAATTAGGGTTGATTTTTTATATGATTTATCAATAAAATGAAATGTTCAATAAATATTATTACTCATTACACAAGTAGGTTCTATTTGCCAAAATTTTATTCATTTGTTGGCAATATTTACTCATCTATCCAATTTATTGGTAAACCGTGACATTTCTGCATCAAATTCACATCAAAGACAGCATGACTAAATTAACTATTTATTACCAAGGATACGGGCATGAAGTAAATTCGAAATCAGTATTTCAAGGTAAACACACTAGTACATCTCATTATAATTGTTCACAATGAGAAGCAAAATTCAACATGTAATGTAATATGAATAGTAATTCTTGAGGCTCTTACATAATTATTGTCCATGACGAAACTAAAAATAAATACCTCAATCTTTAAAATCAGAAAATTATTTGTTTATCGTACAAAGTTTTTAGAAATTATTTTTATGTAGAATATCCTAAATAGAGATGCTGATGAAAATGCAATACTTGTCACTTTTTCAGCTAATTTATGTTAAAACAACAGCAATACCTTTTGAGGCTGCAGGATTTGAATGAGTCAGTTGCTTTTTTACTCTTAAAACTAAAAATTTTTTTAATACGGCCATTTTCAAGCATTTATGATGAGTCCTGATTCTTTTTAATTTTTCTCAAAGTAAAAGGTAGGGATTTAAGTAGTGGAAATGTATTTATCATGGAATAAAAGGCATCAGCTGCATTAGATAAGCTAGCATAAATCTTACCAGCAAAAATGCCATTTGGAATCTTTCTTTCACCAACCTTTGTAACTAATGCATTAAATGATAAATCAGTACATGTAATACAATCTCAAGGCATCATAAACTTCAAGTAAAGGACTGTAAATTGAGTACTAACAGCTTAACTTTGTCACGTTTTCACCATTAAAACAGAGATACATGAACATTTGTGTCATCGATTTCTTCTTTAATACTATTTGAAAGTACACAAGTACTCATTAGAACTGTTATATTAAATTTTATCAAAATAACTTCCTTCCATAAATTCTAAGCAGTGCATTGAAACATTAAACACTCAACCTTATATAATATTTCAGTCAGTCTTGTCAATATTTTTAAAATGTTGTTGATGAATAAATGCCATCATTTGAATTTATTATTGTTGAAATAAATTCATGAGATACTGTTTGATACTGCTTGAAAGGAGCAATTTGATAGGTTAATAAAAAAAATTAAATTGTAGATAAAATAACGGATATTAATTTAATGAGATTGATATTGTCTGAAATTAACATAATACATGTATATAACTGAAGAAATACACTACATCAAATGACAGTAAAGAAACTAATTATAATGAATCACCATTAATTTTCATACTTAAATTAGTCTCGCAATAAAATATAATATATTAACTTTTAATTACTTTATTGCATATAAATAAACAACATAATATAAACAAGTGAAAGTTGCACATATAAGATACACCAAATATTTTCTTACAAGCAATCAACTCCTTAATAAGGCGCCAACCCCTTTTTAGGATCCAAAAATAATAATAACATTTCTTAGGCAGAAAATAAAAATAAGTATGTTTGGAGTGTGTGCTCCTACCTAGTCACGAAAATCTTAGAAAAAAAAAATTGTTTGGCATTTTTTTACTATTGTTAATAAAGTAAAAGAAAATTCCCGTCATTCTGTGTCGGAGCACTCAAAGTTATTTTTATTTTCAGCCTTATTATCATACATCTAACCCATAAAGAAATCGGTCAAACGCAACAAATTGAATTTGCTGGGATGGATTTATAAGGGAATATTCAGTAGATACAAAATGCTTGAAGATATTGTGAAAAATTTGACGAGTGATAAATAAGCATTATCAGGATGATTAGTGGTCTAGTCAAATTTCTCAGGGACGCTTCTTCAGTATTCCTATCCAAACTACCGAGCCAAGTAGTGTGTCTAGAAAATCACAGGACAATGGGGAGGGGTGTATCTGTGTATGATAAAGAACAAGGAAACTATTTGAAATTAGAGTAGGGATACAAATGCCCGGTTCTCCTGTATCTTCTCTCCCCCTCTCTCTGTGATGGCCCTGAAATAACTATAGCTGTGGAATGGGCCGTTAAACAACAGATAAAAAACTTCTTGAAGAGCAGCGTAAATAAAAGATGTGATGTGCAAATCAAGTTAAAACACAGTATACATATAAAACATCATATTGCCTGCATTTTCCGATATTGTTTCGTTCCTTTATTTTTCTGTTCCCCCCCCCCCCCCTCCTTTGTTCGTATTGTCTGTGAAATTATTATACCCATCAGATGTTTACCCTTGTTTGAGACAAATCAAACTAATTTTCCTATGCATCCAAGCAAATTGGTACAGACGGACGTAAGTCTTTTTCTGTCAAAACTGGGAGACTGACAATGTTCATGTAGATTGCAAACTGGAAGCCCATTTAAACACTGATTACAGTGACTACAACTTGTTGTCCCAAAACAAACTAAAATCCTCAGGGATGCCGACTATAGCCAAAATACTGACTGTAAATAGAGGAGCTAACAATTACTTCCTTTTTAAAGCATCAAGAATCCTGGATTAAGACTTAGTAAGCAACAACCATCCCCCTTACTAAAAAAGATTCTCTTAATGATCTTCTTAATGAACTAAGGGATTTGTTTTGATAATAACATTGTACACAAACAACCATGCTTCACTTTTTGCATATTTACTTTTCGCACATAAACTAATGGTGTGACGTAGGTGCTTAAAGTCCTAAATCACTCTAGATGTTTTATAAAATTTAGTTCAAATAAATTAAGACAAATTAGATATTAATCGACAAGAGTACAGCTAGATAATAAATAGGATAATCAAAACTTGTTAAGTACCTAAAAAGTTACGATGTTCAAGGGCAACTTGTTTGTGTGGTTATTGTTTGTAAAAGTTTATAAAAATGAGTTTGTATTTTGACACATTAAATTGTTTAAGCTTTAGAATGGTTATTTAATAATAATGTAGGAAAGTACGCAAGTTATAACCTTGATAGAGTGTACAAAGTCGTTCTTCAAAACAAAGAAGTTAGAACATTTTATATTCTATTATAAAGATAAGAAAGTAAAAAAATAAATAATTCTTGTCACTGATTGGATAAGAAAGTGGGTCTAGCATTAACTTTTGTTTCTCAGGAGCAGAGCTTCAATTTTTAAAACTAATTTAAGGCGTTTTTGTTGTTGTTGTTTATTGCACATCGCTGTGCACCTCAATTCAGGATAAAAAGGCGATAAATATGTTTGTTATTACCTATGACCAACTAAATGTTTATCAGCTAAAAGTGGGTTGTTAAACGCAAAAAAAACGGTTACATGTATCTAAGTTTAATACACGGGTAAATTTGCAGCAAATTAAATTCAGATTTATAATGTATCACACATTCAAATAAGACATCTGTCTACAGAAGCCTTAATTTCTATGTACAGTCAAACCTGAGTTAGCAGCCACCTCCAAATAAAGGCCACCCTGTCAATAAAGACCATTCTTTTAAAAACCATCATTCATTATTTTGTACTGAATCACTGCCAAATAAAGCCCACCTGTCAATAAGACCACATTATGTTTTCCCCAAGAATGGCCTTTATTCAGAGGTCTGATTGTACTTAGAAATACAGTCATTTTTTCAATTCTTATGTTCATCACAACTAAGGCATAAAAAATTATCGATTTTCGTTTTATTTTTGCTATCAATCTTAAATCAGGCTAGAAAATTTCCCAGAAACGTTGGCCCAAATGTTGTTTTTGTTCATTATCATAGAACGAAGACGAAAGTAGAAGGAAGAGAAAGTATGGCGTCTCTTAAAAATAATTATGGCAAACAATTATAAAACTGAATGATTTATGAACCCTTTTTCTCCTTATTCAATTAACATAACAGACAACGAAATACTGATGTAACACTTTAAAGTAATTGAACAAGTTGAGATCTCATAGGAACAGTATTATGATTGTAACATAGCCATATAATTAAATAGATCTATCAATACCTTAGATGCTCAGGACTTTCAGGTGCTTGATCTTTAATTCTATACCTTATTGATTAACATTCACTGTCAAGAAAAGATAGACAAAATAAGCAGCAATAAAATTGAAGAAAAGATTTGGAATTAATTTTACAACCAAGTAATTGAACTTTAAATTAAAATTTAGATGTTTTTACCAAATAAGACATTTAAACAGCAAAAGCTCCTTTTGAAGAAAGTTCATTAAGTCGTAATATTACTTCTTCTTCAGTGGGTTTAATGCCGTTTTTGAACGTTTTTCAGTTATATATGAAGGTTCCTTCACATAACTAGTATTCTAACCAGTACTAACTTACCCTTCCATAAAAGCCGGCAACTTCTCTACATGTGCCCAGGAGGAAATTTTTTTTTTTTGTTAAATTTTCAAAGACTATGACCTGCATTATAGATACTGCCATTTGAACCCAGATTGCCGAGTTACAAGCCTGGAGCGTTAACCACAGGACTACAGTCACTCTTATTATAAAGGTATTCTTATCATAGAGCTGAAATGTATAGTACACATAGAAAACTAAAGTGTTTTCTCAGTGAGGATTTGATGTACCGGTTAAATGAATTTCATATAGGTAACTGACAGCGCTTTTGAATGGAATTCATGAAAATATGAAATTTTCTTGAACTATTCATGAAAAGTTTGTAAACAGTTCATGAAGTATGCAAAACTATTTGATAGGGGATTTTTATAACATATTAGTGTCAAGTACATGTACTAGTAATCATCATCTTGTCTACAAAGACAAGAGTGTTGCTTGAAATATGAGCCCTTCAACTACATGGAATCGGGATACAGCCCTTAAGAGAAGATTTTGAGTCATTCAATAGGTCATCAGACATCTCTCTCACAATATTTCTGACAATCTCAGATACTAGATACCAAATATTGCTTGAAAAATGCTACAGGACATTACACATAAGAGATTTTATTCATGTGTTACATAATTTTTTACATTTAACGACTTTTACATTGTCGCCGTGTATTGATTGGTTGACAACAGTTAACTGGTGGTGCTGCACAAGTTATTTATTACCAATAGGGTTGTTGTAGCATACACTATAATATCACTAGTAGTCTGTGTTGACAGTTACTGATGCAGTCAATTTAATTTTCTCAAAACAAATCAAATACACAAGGCAAAATATACAACCACATTATTTCAGAATGATGTTGATGTGATCAAATTAGTTTCTGGTTAATTATCTAATTGAGCTAATGACATTCTAAATTATTCTTATGGAAGGCGAAGTCAGTCAATAATGTAGAGAGCACATCTCTATTAAAGATGCTTCAATTAACACAGTGTATCATTAAGGTATTGAACTGCAAATGCTATGTTGATACAAAACCTTGATTAATCCTGTAAAATCACTGCTATTAACATTAATCTACTCATTGGCAGAAGAATTTAGACAATACATTAAGTTAACACATAAACAACTTCGTATCAAATCAAAAAGGTAAAAATATACCATATTTGATTCTTAAAGAGCTACCTGCTTAGTTACTTCACTCTTCCTATTTTAATTTTTTTACACACATACCGGTAAATGGATTCTCCAATTTGTTCAGTGCCAGTGAAATTAGCAAGAAGGCATATTCATTACTGGTAGTCTGCTTTCAACTTGTATATCTAGATCATTACATTGGTGGTCATGTGCAGGCAATGAGTCAAAATTTAGATATTACAACTTACAGTGGATTTACAAGGTTTTTCTTAGCTGAGCTATTCAACTTATATATCGGCCTTCATCTTAGTTACAAGTTTGTCTGTAAGTTATGATAAATAGTATCTTAGCAGATGATAAGTTTTTGAGAAATATATAGTTTTCTCAATGAAGACTAAACTCTTAATTCTACAAACACACAAAAAAGTGCAAATTGTACCTTTGAAGTTCGAACTAGTTAATGATCTACCCTATCAACCTTATTCCCCTGATATTCACAATACTTTTTAAACAACCCTTGTATATACACTGCACATGATTTCAATTTATGTTATAAAATCCCACTTAGAACTTACTAGTACTAGCAAATCGCTGGACTGAAAATTTGAATACATCCATACTTTCTAGCTGCACTTACAGTAGGTTTCTTAAATTGCACACTTAATAATTCATCAGTACTCAAATTTATTTGCCAAGTAAAGAAAGTCCTCTTTAAGAATATGTCTTGGCCAGAAGTTCTGCTAACAAGATGACAAAATCACAATCAGGCGATTAAGTAAGTAAATTTTATTTAAAGTCAGCAAGCCAAGAGGACATAACAAATACAAATGTAGATCAGCTCATAATTATGAGCTTCTTAACTGACTAAAGAGGCAGTCTTCATCATCATGGAAAACTTTTTTATTAAGCACTGGGTCACATTTGGTCCAGTGAAAATGCAAACTTATAATAATTAATACAGGACCAAACAAACTTTAAGTGGACCAAAATAAAAATCAAATAGAATTTTAGATATTCTCACCAAAGTAATGAAAAGTTCATACTGTGTGACTAAAATATTTTATTTTTTACCAATAAATGATAAAATTATCAGTGAAAATTTTACTAGACCATCAGACTACTGACCTTTTCAAATTTACTGGACCGATGTTGATTTTGGGCGGGGGCTAAACTCAAAGACTTTGACAGGTGACAAAATTAATTTGATCGTCTAGAATTCTTTTTTTTATAATTTACAAAATACTGTCATGAAAACTTACTGTTAGCAACTAATTCAACATGCAAACCAGGACAAAAAACAGTACCAGTTGGATATATTTGTATCACCCATAGTTTTACTGATCTACATTATTTTAAACAGTTGGGACCAAAGGCTTTGAAAGGGATTCCTCCACATAATAAATATTATCATCTATCCAATAAAGCAGGTAAATGGTGGACAATGTTCTATTAAACAACAGGGATCCAGTTTAAGCGGCTGATATCTATACATTTGATATCTATACATTACAAATTAAAGTCTCTCAATCTTCAATTTTTCAGAAGAACGAAGGAAATTGAGCACGAAAAAGTTTATTTTGACCTCACATTACTAAAAAGCTGATGACAAAACTAACCTCGTAATTAAATGGTGTAAAATAAATAAAACAGTTTTTACCTTACATAGATTTTCTTTTCCGAGTCAACCACTAAACTGAAAGTAAACTGATAAACGCGGACGTGAGGATTTTCATGATGATTTGTTTATACAATGTTCACGTGACTAGTCATGTATAAAAGCAAATTAATCCGGTATTTTCCCGGATAAAACGTATCGTCTGTACTTCAGTCTGGATTCCCTGCCCATAACTGTTGCTATTGTGGACGTCGAGAACCAACAGCTGGCTACGCAGATGGTTATGTCCTCTAAGTACAGGGGACACAATCTATAAAATACCACCAGAAATTTTGTGCTGAAATTAAGATATATATTTTATATTTATGCCCATGATTGGTACGATGTGAACGAACGAATAATCGAAACCAAGTGGTCTAATTGATTCATGTATGTTTACAGGGACTTAAATACGTACATATGTATGTTTCTAAGCCATTGATGTTTATTTGAAAAAAAACCCGGCCCAACAGATTAATTCATCCATCGAATCTAGTAGTTTTATCTCAAATAAATTAAAGACTTTTAATTGAAGATCCATCCATGTACAGACCAAAAAAAATCCATAATTTGTCTTCATTTGGATAAAATTAGCTACCCATTTTTGTCGTCTGTTAACTCCTACAGAATCAGATGCGTACTCCTTCAGACAGGGACATAGATAACTGTCTCTGCTTCAGGTGTGCAGTTCCTGTACTATGGAACTCTCTACCGGAAGACGTTCGAAATGGTAACATCCTGTTATTCTTATAGTCTGTATATTCTTAAACATGCATTTGTTTTTAAATACAGCTCTTATTTAATTTGTTATTGCTGTTTACTTTAGTTATATAGTCGGCTCAAAAGCTTTTAGATGGCTTTGGTTATATATATTGTTGTTGTCTTACCGATTTCAAATAAATCTTATCTTATCTTAAAACAAACGTGGTTTGAACAAATCTGAGATTTCACGTCATCCGGTTTCTGACACTACATTAATTAATAAAGCATTATTTAATTGATTAAAATTGAATACTTCAAGGTCTTTGGTATCTTTTCCATGCTATATTATCAAACCATTATTTGGGGTACTTGGCTCGGTAGTTGGAATTGGGACACTGCAGATCGTCCCTGGAATCTTAATACCATTGGGAATAAAACATGTATTTATATGATCAAGGACTTATAAATATATGTATGTATATAAGTCCTTGATATGATATAACTCAAATCGAATCTAGTTTTTGTTACATGAAGTGTTTTTATTTCTTGGTAACATGGCATACATGTCTTGTATTTAATGATTGAGTTGGCTGATACAGAAACTGCCGATGGTGGCAAGATTAGCTAATTAATGAAAAGAAAACGTGAGTCGAGTTTGAATGCAAACCACAGTACATGAGTACCAGTTGTTAGTGCGCTGGACTTATTCCACGGCGATCCTGGTTCAAATTTCGGTGGCGGCAGGTCATACCCGTACAAAAGTTCGTGGAGGAGTTGCCAGCTCCTTAGGGAAGGGTAATGTAAGCAGGGTGATAATTTGGATGTTTGAATTAGTTCCAAGGGAAGTAAATCTTGGTGATACTGTGTTGTTCGTTGTTTGAGTTGTCTCCCTTGCTGTGAAGTGTGATCAGTTTTAATTATTTCTTAGAGTTATCTGGTTTGATGGAAATCAATGAATGTGGCCTTTTAAGTCTTTTTCTCAGCTTTTCGTGCTGGTATAACGAATTCTTTACCATTTACCGCCCAAACAAGATGTATATTTCAGAATGTATTTATCATACAGTACAACTACAATATATATATGATTACAATTAAGAAACAGAAACCGACTACTATTCTTTGTGTTTTATATCCAATATGGAAAATTACAAACCCACACCCAGTACTGTCTCCATTACAGTAAGTTAGTACTGGTAAGAACACAGTTCAGGAAAATTGGTTAGGTGAACCGGCCGCCGTATTAATTTTATCCGTATATACTTTAAATTGTTAAACCCACTGAAATAAAAAAGAAAGTTGTTTAATAAACAATGACTGAAGTTCATGTACTAGTACATTTGTATATATAATTATATTCCAATGTCACGAAACAATGCTATGTTGATAACAATATGCCTTTAAAACGACACCCAATCTTTTACTGATGTACCATTTGGTACGTTAGAAACTTAGATGTTCATAAACAAAAGACATTTTAAGTACCGATAGTCTGATAGATAACTGTCTCCGCAAAAATGAATTTGCTCGTAGTAATAATTAAGACATCTCCTTACATCGATGAATTATCTCATCTGGGTGTTACTTTTAATTATATATGTGATAACAGCGGATCCCCAAGGTAGATGATTCACAACGTGGAGAATGGAGTATGTAACGAGATACACTTACAAACAACAAATAATCACATTCTGGTTAATTTCCAGTCTCTGGTGTTATGTTAAATTGCATTTTCACCATAGACTATGTTTGTCTACAGATATGGCTACCTTCTTATACTAAAACCTATAATATTACACATGTACAGTCATGTTGGGAATTATATTTTATTTAGAATTACATTTTAGTACATATTGGCATCACTTGAATGTAATTTTCATAATAATTAATGCTGGTTTTTCGTTTTCGTCGTGTATAATGTATTTCTTAACTACTTGACTAATTAGAAAGAAAAAGTATTCAATAGCAAACGAAACATAGATAGTTATGACACATATAGTTTACTTTGAGTTCTACTTATATCTAGACATGTTCTTGTAATGTAAACACTTTTATTGTGAAACTTCCTTCCAGAGTTACAATAAGTCTGGAATTAACACTTTCATGGCAGCAAATTGCGAGTGGTCGAGTTATTCCAGCTGTTTCGTTCAATACTTCACCAATCTTTTTCCCATCCGCAGTCAATTGCTCCACGTTACTAGATTCACAGCCACTTACGAACAAATCTCCATTTCCACTCATGCACATACTTAATGGCGGTTTCAACGACGAGTCATTGAATACAGACAATAGCCTACCGTCTTTTGTCATTATAACAACACCTCGTTTGTTATCTGAAACAAAGAAACGTGATCCATCATCACTGATAAGAACATCTTTTGGTGATGCAAAGAATGGTTTCCCTTGCACGTCCTCATCGTAAACTCGCACTAGAGCTCCATGCAAAGAATACACTCTAAGCTGACCTTGAATTTCTCCATCACCACCACCAACTGTTACATACAAGTGATTATTTTTATAACCTATGCCTCGACAGTATTCATCCAACTTGAGCCGTTTATCCAAATTCATCTTCATATTGTCGTCAATACCAACAAACTGTATAACCTTTTCATCTCTGAGAGTAACGGCAAGAAGGTTATCTTTAATGTGGCACGCGCTATATGGCTCGCCTGGAAGATCGCAGTGTGCTCTCAGTAAGTAATTAGTGTCTAACAATTTTAATCTCCTGTTCTTCCAGTCAGTAATAACGGTTTTGCCGTCTGGGAGATTCAGTAAACCATTAAATGCATAATCTTCCTTTTCGGAGTCACTTTTCATATCCATATCGAATTTTCCGAATATAGCTCCTTTATAAACACTTTGTTCATGGTCATACTTTCCTAATGCTTTTATATTATTCAGCCATTCCTCCAATGTCTCATCGACGATAAAATTCACATTCTCACGCCCAATATTTTCAGTAACATCTGTAATTACTGACTGACCACGTTTAATGCTCACCTTTGCGTCTTTCTTAATGTTTATGAACAATTGTATATCATTGTCAGCTTTCATTTTCTTCGTAGCCTCATCCAGAGCTATTGATGCCTCGTCACACATTCTGACATCATGATTGATACGTTTGATATCTGTCTCATACTTCTTCTTAAGTTTTTCTTTTGCTTCTTGTTCTAGTCGATCAAATATTTCATTTATACGGGCTCTTAGTGAGCTTATAACAGCCAATATGTCGTCATGTTCTTTGCTAAATCGTCTTTTGTCGCCTAGTCGCTTGAGTTTAACCATAAACACGTCTTTCTTCACAGCAGCTATTTCATCTTTCGTTTCCTTAGGAATTTGAGTTTTAGATATCCCTTTAGATGTTTTAGTTATATGTACAGCTTCTGGACAATCTTTATGTTTGATAGCCATGCAGGCTGCACAACCAACATCGTCATGTTCCGTACAATATAGGTCTAGAAATTTATTCGAATGTGTTTCACATCTATCAGTTAATTTTTGCTTTTCTTTAACTGGAACTGGTTTTCTTGGCGCTTCGCTAATGTTAAGTATCTTATGTGTCTTCAGTATTTGGAACTTGCGATGCTGTGTTGTACAATTAATGCAAAGTTTTTCCTGACATTCTGGACAATAATTCGTTGCTTCTATTTCTTGACGTTCTCGCGTGCATGGAGTACATACATGTTCTGCTTTTTTGGGTTCTTCAATTTTCGGCGGTACATATTTCACAGCAAGCTTTCTTAATGATTGTTTAATTCCGTAACGTTGAGACATGTTGACATCTGATCATTAGTTTAAATAACAACAAATTTCACTTTTAGAGAGACTTCTTACAAAAAATATGCAAAATAAGTCCAAAATATCAGAAATCAATTTTAAAAGGCAGATTTTACACGTGTCAAATGCCAATTTCAACTGGTTAACTCTTCCATGTAGGAACAATGATTGTCATTGGCTAACACACTTTCTATTGTCTTCGTCAAAGGCTAGTCGGTAACGACAATGTGTATTCAATATCATAGGGTATTTTATTTCAATTTTACATAATATGAAAACCGTTCATTGCTCCGACATTATTTTATAACACATGAGTAAAGCTAAAATATTGTTATTAAGTTTACGATAAAACCTGATATTAATTAACTTATTAATTAGGATCCTAGGTAATACAATTTTTGTACTTGACTTTCTGACGTATCTGCTCAATGCTACTCAAAAATATTGATATTACAAAAATAGATTTTACCAATTATCATTAACCTCGGTTACTCTATTTTACAATTTTTTAAAACGTTTGTAAGAGTTGTTGCCCTTTGTAGAAAAATATTTTTCTTTATCAAATTAGATTGATACTGTTTTATTGCATCTTTTTTACTATGATTTTTTATTGAACTGGATGTTCTTTTCTCTTTAAAGATTGAAATATGGGTAACCCACATAGGCTTCAATGCAAATTTAAAGGGAAAATAACAGTTAATGGAATGAAATCCTTGAAACATTGAGTTTGAGACGAATTTTGAGTCAGAAATCTACACTTCAGTTTTTATCTATATTTCAAATCTTTAAATCAATCTTTATGGGAATTGAATCGTAACCTGGTTAACCACAAGACAATGAAGTGTTATAAACACTTTATGAATGACCTAGGATGAGATATATTGTGTACGTTTTTACTTATTATAAATCAATCAATGGCGTATAACAATTAAGATAATAAGATAAACATATTTTTCTTGTGGTTGATGTGTTTCTGTAGGCATTCGTTTTTCAGGTTATATTTTGAGTGAAAATTCTATATTTATATTTAATATTGCTTTATTACTTAAACTGGTCGTACATGATCTGCTTCATTGTAAAACCTCCTTTCGATTTGTTTATATCAAGGACTTATATACATACATATAAGTCCTTGTTTATATGTATATATGTTTCATTTATTCTGCCTTACCACTGTATCATACCATATATCCTCATGGGCCATATGGCTTACATGATTGTAAATGAATGAACTTATCAAACTTAAACTCATCAAAACTTGTATTCCGCATAACTTTCATGTGGAGAAGTTCGCAGAATGTTGGGGTAAAAAGGGTTAGTTTGTGTACAAAGTCCAGGGAAAACTGATTATTTTATTGCTGGTTGATATTCCGGTACCAAGGTCGCACATAAAGACAATCTAACATTTTTTTTGATGCATTAATGCAATGGTAAAAAAAACATGCCACGGCAATAACTAAAATCTATTCATTCAGTATTTATTTGTATATTGTCACTTTTACATGTAGCCACTGCATTACTGGAATACTGTTCACAAGAGCTCTTAAGTGTACAGACAGATCTTAAAAAGGGGGTTAAAATGTCACAAAATTAAAAACAACACCATCAACTTTAGTGCTTTTTTTTATTCAAATCAAACCTCACAACTGTCTAACAACATTTAATATAATTAACTGTTTAAATCAACAACAAGAGTAACATCACAAATAAATGTACATGTAAAGTCAAACCTGTATGAAAGGACACATTCTCAACAAAGAATTTATTTTCAATTAAACAAAGGTAATATCAAACACATAGATGAAATTTTGATAACAACTTTTCACATAAAAAATCTACTTGATATACGATACAGTTGATATTAAAAAGGACGGTTTCATTTGTTTTAAATTAAAGCAGTTTTGATATCTTAACAAATGCAAAAACATAAGTGAAAAACATGACTAAGAAAGAAAACATAACACAAATATAGTACATCAATTTAATTTGATAAGATTTCATTGTTCTGTAATTATACACCCTATCTATGCTATACTGTGTTCTAAAAGTGTATAACATCATTTTTGGAGAATTTGATTTCATTGGATGTGTCTCAAAATACTCTAATTTGCTAACTTATATGCTCTTAATATGAAGAGGTTAAATTTTTGTGCTACAAATATCTATAACTGACTAACTCATCCATTTTCTAGTGATTCTCAATCTTTAAACTTGTTTTTCTCAAAGTGAAAAAAAGGAATACCTTTTTTGAATTAAGGTGATGAGTAGAAACTGTCTAAATCATACAACCTGTCCCTCCACACACCCTCTATCCAAAAATCCCCTGAATCTGATATTCAATATTTTATGCAATAGTTTAGACATTCCAAACATCTAGACTGAAATGTTCAGATCAATGTAACACAACCCATATAAACGTGACATAACATTAGTTTCATTTTCAGTTGCACTTAACAATAACTTATAAGTTCTGATTGACATTTGAAATTATCATAATTCATCTACAAGACTATCATGGGGTATATCTGGACATGGCAGTTATACATCAAAGTGTTGAAAACTATTTACATCAGTTATAAATGAACCAACAAGACCCACTTCCATTTCTCTTTATGGGGAAAGATGCATCCTCAATTTCATAGAATTGTATGAATATGAAATACATGAAATACTAATCACTCAAAATTACAAAAGTTGCTACTTTTTCCTCAACCCCAAAATATTCTACCCTACTACCTAATTGCTCTTCAGGTACACTTTTTTCTCCTCAAATGTAAAATATGGTAAATAAGTACATGTCACAACCATATCCTTATATTCAAAAACTGAACACACTTAATCTACAATGTTAATTATCAGTGTTTATTCATGAGAAAATCTTGAACGTTTTCAAAGGGAAAAATAATATACATCTATCCAATTATTTTCATTCAGGTAGATTAACAATATATCTTTAACACAACTTAAAAGACAGGATGATGTAATATCACAGAACCATGTCAGAAACTGCAGTTGCAACTGAAGACACCACTGTAAAAACATACAATAAATAGAAAAAAATCAACCAATATTTCTCAACAAAGACTGCCCCAAAAATAACATACCTCCCATAATAAACATGTCTCATATATTATTATTAACCAGTCTCTCCTAGTACCTCTCTAATAAACACCCCTCCTTCTTATAGCCCTCTTAACACTCCTCATTCTTGTTAATAATATCCCCTCAAAAATCATTAGTCATCCCAAATGCTGTAAAAATATACAAAGTATCTCAAATAAAACCCAAGATATAAAAGAATGGTTGCACCATTGGCCTAACAACTCAGAAAAAATACCTGTAAAATGTTTAACTCTCAAATGGCATTCATTAAGAAATATTTGGTACATTTAAGATGGATAATTTAATTGATTCAATGTTTATTCACACCAGTGTGTCTGGAATATCTTTCCCATCAAAATAAATACAAACAGACGACCTTGATGCGGACTTTTCGTCATCTTTCAACAAAGAACTAAACTCTGTAAGTGATTCATCAGATGAACATCTTGATGAAACATAAGATTGTCGTATTTTATCAGATCTATTTGAAGACTCAGTATTACCTTTACTTGAAGCTGTACTGCTTGATGAGTACGGATCTGAAGTTTGGGGGTGTGTGGACTGGTAGCCATGTGAAAGAATCGGGAATCCAGAGGGTTCGGACTCGGGTTGGTCAAGTAAGAGTTTTGATATGGCTCTCTGTTTATCTGTAGGACTGAAAGGTCTTTGTCTTTCCCTAGATGTAAATGGTTTGGAAGCCGAAGTGGGGCTGGTAACAGTTGAACCATTATCAGCATCAATAGTGTACGACTTAGCAAATACTCTCTGTCTGGGAGGTATTGGGGGCGGGGCTAGTGCTGGTATTGTAGCAGGTTTTGGTTTTGTTTCTTCTGACATTGTAAACATGTGAATCCTAGACTTAACCAAACTTTTAGGACTGTTGGATTTTCTATCAGGAGAGGTTACAACAGGTTTCGGTTTATCATAAGCTGGGGGACTAAATGGATTAGTTGGACTTAAACATAATGGTGACGGCAGAGCCGTCGGTTTCTGGCTGACAGGTGGTGGTTGGGTACTGGGTTGGGAACTACCCGTTCTTCGTTTTAAACTGTATCTGAAGAGAAATCCAGTATCTTTCATGGACTGTGCACTTTGTGGTGGACTGTCAGCTCCAGGTATTATACCAGATATTGTCTCTAAAGCCGCCTCAGCTGCACTCTCAATAGAACTGCTACGAGGTGGAGGAGATAACGGACCAGTTGGTGATTTACCAGCTCTCACCGGACTAGATGAAGGTGATCTTGACCGGACCATTCGCGCACCTTGTCTTGCAATTCTGCCTCTTACTGTGCCTGCTGGAGCATGAATATCAGCATGGGGGTCGTCATGTGACTTGGATCGCTGAATGTAACGTGGTCGACTTGGCTATAGAAACAAGGACAGAAAATATTTGTACAATAAAGAAATAGGATAAATATGAGTAGATATTTTTTTGAAAGCATGGACGTAATGATGTATTCAATTAAGTTCTGATTGTGATTAAGCAAGAAGCAAGCAGCTAATATTTCTGTAAGCAGTAAAGAAAAATATGCAACTATAATCAAGTAAAAATATAAAAGTTAGAAGATGTCAACACTGATATAACTTGAAAGTAATAACATTATTTTTCCAAGCATAGTAAGATTTACTAGTATGCAATGATGCTTTGTAGAAATACTTATGAAAGAAGCAAATACTAGCAAAATATTACATGACTGTAACTAGAAAAAATGAACATTTTAGGAAAAAGAACTTTAAAAATGCCATCACAAGGGATTTTGAGTAAAAATATTTACATGCATGTATAAAGGATGTCATACCAAATAAATAAAGAGAAATCACATTATTAGTACAAGCACATGCAATCAATTAAGTGATATGATCGTATATACTGCCACTTCATGATGCAATTCTTTTTTTTGTTTTCCATTTTGTTATTAATAATTAAGTTATTGAAAAAGCTAAGATCTTCTATTATGAAGCAGTGGGGAGGGGTGATCACATTTAGCATACAGATACAATTAAAGGTGAAATAAAGATCAATTTTGAATTAAACCACTTGTATAAGACACACAGTATACTGTACTACAATATACTTAAATAAAATGTAAACAAAATTAATCAATTAATTAATCTTAATACAGCCTTTAATTCAAGACTGCGCCCACTAGAAGCCAATATTTGACCAATGAACCAAAGTTTAATTGGAAGGATAATTGAATAACTGAAACTATACAATATACATGTACTAGAATTGCACAAATGAAAAAATATGAAAGACATTAATCAAAATCAATCACAGACAATATTCCTAACAAATAAATGCTCAGGTTTGGAACAATATTGTACCATATACACCTCATGGCAAAAAGAATTCACAAAAATATACGTCTGCTGTACTGATATATGTGATATTTCAATCATATCACCACATCATCATACATTTTATTACACAAATATATTTCAGGAAACTCATGGAAAGTTAACTATTTTGAGGAGGATTTTCATGGATGAATGATTTTTAAAACCAAAATCACCAAAAAGTCTTACAATAAAGTTATAAAATGCAAAGAAATAAAAAATACGACAAATACAATTCAAAATAAATTCAACATCAAATATAGAAGGAAGGAAGTTTGATTGACAAAGTTTTCAGCAGGTAATCCACCAAATAATGGCTACATAAAGTTCATATACAATCTTAACATGCATAAAAAGTCTATACAACGTCAACAAGTCATGCAAGACCAATGACACCTGGAATATGCTAATAATTCATCACAGATAAGTGTCTTACAATATATATCCAAAAGGCACCTGCACGTCTTCATATGTTCAATATACAGAAAGGCACTGAATATGTAGAGCATTCAACAAAATATCCATACATAGGTATCAAAATACAACACACACAAAAAAGTTCCTGATAGATAAATAAATAAAAAATCAAATATATATCAAAACCATATCAAGTGATTTCAGTTTTTTTGACAATGTTGTGACAACAAGGCAACTACAGTCAAACATGTGATCAAAGGCCACCCTTCAGAAAGAAAAAATGTGACCTTTATTCGGAGATCATTTTGTTTTACGATAATCAATGAGTTTTTAAAAGAATGGCCTTTATTCCCTGTGTGGCCTTTATCTCGAGATGACTGCTAACACAGGTTTGACTATATGATTGTACATAGAGCCATACTGACATGGTCAACCCCCGCTTCCTTTCGAGGGCTGTGTCAGTATGAGTGTTGGTCAGGTAGTTAAAAATGCTCTGAGCAAGGAAAAAATAAAATTTCTAAAAGAATGCTCAATCATTGACTCTGATATAACGTGAATCTCAAATTGTTTGCAGTAGAGAAAAAAACTCTTTACTTTACCTAAAGTTTCAAACAAATTTCTGATGAATGGACAGACTTAGACCATAGAAATTTCAAGAACGGCTCAGCCACAAACATTTCAGAAAAAAAATCACTTTACAGATGCTGTAATGACTCATAAATGTCAAAATTTTGTAAGAAGGCCAAAAAACAAATGATAAGGCTCAAAATACCTGAACAAATTCATAAGTAAGGAGCATACTGCATATACATGTACAATGCTCCCAACTCATGAAAAATTAAATCTTTATCATGCTTTTGTGTATATAAATGTTTAAACACTCCAAGAAAATTACATCTAATTGATCTAAAAGATCTACTAAGATCTAAAAATGTTCCCTATAAATAAATTTTTTTTTGAATGATGATGTCTAAATATGGAATCCATACATTTCTCATTCACTAATTATACTTCTATATGTCAAATGGATCTACAAAAATTACACTGCTAGTTTTATATTTACCAGAACACTAGACAAACCAAACATGCAAGCAGTACCACTTTACAACACAAAAACACAGTACCGAGAATCACCAATACACCACAAAAACCACAAACTAAAGCCTACAGTGACCATACCACCAGTATCAAATATGCAGTTCAATTTCAAATCTTGGCAAGTCAAAATATACCTTCTTCTGGTCATCTTTACTGCCTTCATAAATAATTTCAGCAGATTTCGCAAGATTGGCCGGAGAAGCAGACCTCGGTGAATGGGTGCCAGTCCCCGTACGATGCAGACGCAGGTTTTCTTTCTCGTTAAATCGACGGGCTCTCAGGGTACCGCTACGTGTAGGTGATCCTTCAGTACTGTTACTTTCTGAGTCGCTGTTATCGTGTCCATGTCGTGATATGAATCTTCTAACACTTGTAGTCTTTGTCTTAGTTCGTTTCATCTTGAACGTTTTTCTACTCTTGGCATCCTGTCTCTGTAGCCGATGTTCTCTAGGATTCAAATCTTGTCCATTACCAACTTCAAGAGCGACTTTAAAATACAATTCACCAATGATTACTCCACAACAGTCATAAAGTCATGTTTATAGAGTTAAAATAAAATTGAATCAATCATGACCTCAGGAAATCTTGAGTAAAACATGAGTATAAGAGATATAGAGAAAAGTTGACAAACATAGAAATAAAGATGTTTACTTTTTTATCAAATAAGCAAATAAACATTACTCCAGCAAACACAAACCTCACTCTACTGAAACAAAGCTCAACTTGAATTGAAGAATTCAAATAAATTCTAAAATATTGACAAGTGTATTTTTCAAATCCAGTCCATGATATCATTTTGAATGAATGAGTTACATTTTTTTGAGTTACATGATTAAAACCCTTACCCTCATTTTCATAGACAAATTCAGCATGGTGATGCTCCTCTACACTGTTCTGATCAGACATTGGTGGCCTAAACACAATCGTTGGTTGACGACCGAGTTGTTTGTTTGGTGATTCTGGTACTATTTGATCTGTAATGTACATATCAAGTATCTCCCTTAATACAGTAATAACAGAGAAGATCTGTTTTGTTTTAAAGGGTTTAACACCATTTTTCAACAATATTGCAGTTATACACAGTGGCCGGTTCCACTTATTAGTTTACCTCAACAGTATTCTTTCTTCAAGAGCCGGAGTTAATATCATAAGAATTAATCCATCAGTCTTAGTAAAGTAATATTTTCATACACATTCAAGTAATTTAAATATTCTT
Source organism: Lutraria lutraria (assembly GCA_964023205.1). Classification (NCBI taxonomy): domain Eukaryota; kingdom Metazoa; phylum Mollusca; class Bivalvia; order Venerida; family Mactridae; genus Lutraria; species Lutraria lutraria. The sequence goes on from OZ026835.1 coordinate 33,403,652, forward strand.
ATTTTCCTCATCTGATTTCTGAGTACGCTGTTTTATGAAATATATATCCCTAGTTTTTCTTTTTAACAGAAACTGTGCACCTGAAACAATGCAAATATCTTTTGTATCTTTTTGGTGTTCTTCTTGGGATTGATGTTAATGTCATGGACCTAACTTCATGTGTTTAATTTTTATAGTTAAAATCATGTTTCATATCCATGTATATGTGTCTGTTTACTAATTTGAAAATATATCAGATCAAATGAAAACACTTAGGCATAGGTGCCATTGTGAAACCAGGCTACTTTTGATTTATTGCTTATTTCACAGAAGAAAATCACACACTAAATATACATACCTGACGGGGATAGATCATCCTGTGTTGGTTTTCTGAACTTCTCGAGGATTTTAGCACCATCTTTAGCAGATATTCTCTGACCACTTGACATTCTACGACCAGACAAACTAGCACTGTCAAAACTGGAGCTAATTACTGTAGCTTTGAATGGAACACTTGTCCCTGAGCTACCTTGAGACAATATGGTTGCTATAGAAACAGAAATGAAGTCCAGTTCAAATTTACTACAATACATGGTTGACATTGTAAAAAAATATCTTCCTAAACTTGTTTTACAGAGTTTTACAGACAAACTAGCATTGAAAGTCATAAGCATAGCCTGAGTTGCTGAATGGATGAATTACAGAATATTGAATTCTTAAAGCAATCTATGAACTAATGCAATTTTTGTCCATAACAAGATGTGTTTTTGAAACACAATGCCCCCCTCCAGGTAACCTTGACCTTAAAATACACAGTTTGGAACAAGGAGACAGGCTAAAAACAATATTCCCCCAATCTATCGATACGGTGGCATTAAAAAAATACAAACAATAAAATTAATGATATTAATCAATGTGTCATTGTATGGATGGTAAAACATTATTTTCTCAAGGGCGGTCCTTAATTAGATGAGGAGCATGCATTAGGAATAGTTTGGTAAGTAGTTGGGATTTATACATACCTTTGCTTGCCCTCTTGCCAATAGTTGCTAAGGTAGGTTTTGGTTGACCAATAATTTCAGCAGTGATCTCCGTCATTTCCACTTTGGCTCTATTAGTTGTCTGTGTCTGTGAGAAGTCAGACCTATCTGTAACCATGGTAGCAGATCTTGATCTGTATTCTCCTGTATTCATACAACATTGAATTATAATTTCTACTTCAACAATATGGGCACTCGGAAATTTATTTCAGAGTTAATTTTAGCAAATATCAAATTATATTTCTTTATTAAGTAAATATTACATCTTGAAATACAAATTAGGTTTGTCTCAAAATTTTGGCCATATGGTATGGACTTATTTTTTATAATCATCAAACATATTCACTAGCCATACAAGTGTATCAATATATACTTCCCAGTGTTTTGTGATTTGTTCAAACTCCTCATTTGTTAAAGTATTCTACATAACAATACAGACCAAAGACCATAGATACGTTTTCACAAAAGGGCTTGAAATCTTTAGACAAAAAAACAACATCAGACACATTCACTTACCACCAGTAGATATAAATTCTTCTTTGATTTGTTTTAACTCTAAGGCTAACTCAACCAGAACTGATCCTGTACATTTAGGATGTGTGAAACTATACCCTTGAAGTTTATCTTTGATAGTTTGCTGGATGTAGTACTCCTGTGCTGTGTCACAGTTTACTCTCATCATCTAGAAAAACAAGCATATCTTTAATTAATGTTGTGCTAAATTTTAAGCTAAATATTTTTTTTTACTAAATTTCCCTAGGCTTAAGGGAAGAATATTTTATTTGAAATCCAGTTCTTTAAGTTGTTTGTACTACAGGCATTGCATGATGATCATCTACTTTCGTTAAAGTTTTATACACTGTCTGATGAAGTAAAACTTAAGTGATAGGAATAACTTAGTTTTGAAGACAAGTCTAAGAAAGCAGTCTTACCATTGGTCCATTTCAAACTGATTTCAAAATCAACCAATCAAACACTAGATTCTTCAGAATTGTCTTTGATACCAGTCTCAGAAATCAGCCTAGCCATTGGTTCATTTCAAACTGATTTCATAATCAACCAATCAAACACAAGACTCTTAAGGTTGGTCATAAAAAAATTCGTTTACAAACCTTGAACTGAATAAATGGTTGTAACATCAGGAATATAGACGGCCTGTGAGTCACAACATAGTCTAGAAACTTCCACAGTGGTAAGCATACTGTAAGGATATATATAGAAAAGATGTAAATTTTCATATAAAATCATATCCACTGAACACTAACACATAGTTGATTCTCCAAGATACTAATCTAACACTGTCTTCTAGAAGACATAAGACAAGTTTTAATACCTAGCAGACAAGAAAGTTATATAAATAATTAAATAATTTCAACATCATGATTAATTCAAATGTGTCCAGAGGACATGAATGCCACCACTGAGAGCGAAGTCAAAAAGGGGCCATAACTCCTGTGAAAATGGAATTTTAACGGAAATCGAACTGAGAGCAAAGTCAAAAAGGGGCCATAACTCCTGTGAAAATGGAATTTTAACAGAAATCGAACTGAGAGCAAAGTCAAAAAGGGGCCATAACTCCTGTGAAAATGGAATTTTAACGGAAATCGAACTGAGAGCAAAGTCAAAAAGGGGCCATAACTCCTGTGAAAATGGAATTTTAACGGAAATCGAACTGAGAGCGAAGTCAAAAAGGGGCCATAACTCCTGTGAAAATGGAATTTTAACGGAAATCGAACTGAGAGCAAAGTCAAAAAGGGGCCATAACTCCTGTGAAAATGGAATTTTAACGGAAATCAAACTTCACCTGTATTTATTATCATACACCTTCCAGTAAAATATGAAAACAATCCATGAAATATTTCTTGAGTTATTGCTTTGAAACTTGAAAATTTGAACAGACAAGGGTAAGCTTTATGCCCTTCTGCCATTTGAAATGGCGGGGCATAATATAATTCACCAACGTCAACATAAAAGGCAGTCTTTAATTCAGAATTTAAGTGGATAAATCATTGACTGTTGATACAAGAATCATCCACAGTACTGTATAAGATTATGATAGAAGTACACAAAGTCATACTTCTCAATGTTGATTTCTGTATGATACATTTAGCCACTCTGTGCCATTCTGAAGCCAAGCACTTGTCAAAACAGGCCATCATGATTTCCAGTCCTGAAATTAGACAAAACTATCCATTTTTATAACCACACTAAATGACTGACTACCATACATAGATAATAAGAGAACAAATTGGAATGCAGTGAAAAAGTATCGTCTAAACATAAAATTTGTAAATAAATATTTGGCTGTATTTCAGACCGACATACCATCAGCATGCAGTAGTAAATAAACCATCTATCAAAACTAAAACACAAACTACAAGCAAGTGACTTAAAGCATAAGTTGTTTTTGTTTTCGTAGGATGCCTTGCAAATTTTCTTTTAGAGAAAATTTTTACTATAAAAACTGTTTTGTTTTGTAAATATAGTGTAAGTCAGTAAATCGTTACATTATTGATTTTTTGCGAATATTTATGAGCGCAAAATGAACATACAGTTTCGTAAAAATTTCAACCACTTAAACAGTAATAAATCTCTATTAATTTGATATTGTGAATCTACGTTTAAGTAGATAACTGTAGCAAATATTTCATTCTCACAACAGTTACAGTTAAACACTAAATTCGTAAAAACAAAAATAGAACTCACCTAAGTAAGCAGTCTGAATCAAGAGTTCGTTCCCTTGAAATTTGACGTAACTTTTATGACTATTACTCATGCTTCCACATCTTCCATGTTCAGAGATAGACAAGTGATGTAAAGCTGACTTAGTACTATTTTGACTTCCAGTGGATACTTTAGTCGGTGGATTTAGTATGTTCAGTATCACTAATAGGGCAAAGTTGATGTCAACTTGTCTCAGTTTTGGGGTATCTGCAAAACATAGCAACTTTAACCTTTGAAACTAATCTCAGTGTAAAATTTGGCGAAATAATTTTTGATGCAAACAAACTTTGACGCAAACAACAGTTGAACTTTCAAATTTGAGATTTTCTTTTTGAAAATTGCACTGACATAACATATGATGTAATTTATACATATTCATGTAATTATCAACTCAACATTTATCATGAAATGAAAGGAATAAATAACATTATTTTGCTTAATAAATTTGACATAATTGCCATCTATACAAACCTCTTCGACCACATCCAACTCTGATACATAAAGGCAAGATAAAATTAACAAGCATGTTGATACCACGTTCACTTGTTGGGAAGTCAGCCACACCTCCACAAATCTGCTCCAATGAAAACTGCTCCTGAAATTACAGTCCAAGGTTATAAAACTGGGTTTAGAAGACCAGTCTAAAATGGAGCCATACCATTGGTTAATTCATGATGATGCTCTGAAACTGACCAATCAGATGCTTCAATTTATAGACTGGTTTCAATAATGTGTTACATGTATGTTATGGTTAGTGTTTTGCAAATAAATTTATTTAGCTCAAGCTGTATGATACTTATATTCAAAATTTGGTATAAAACATAAGGTACAGCAATCCAGATAGACAGTAATCTCAAATCAAGAGGTAACAAATTTTGCAATGTCAATCACATTTTTTTTCATAGCTAAATTAAAATTATATTGAGCAACTTAAGTACAAAATGATAATTGAATAATTAACAAAATAATGCAAGCTGTCACAGAAAAATAAGTAGTTAAAAAAAATAATTTTAAACTGCATATTTTTTACATAGAACACACTGTCCATAAATGAGGGAATACTTAGTATTAACATATGATAAGCATTGTTTGTGGTTAATTCATTATATACATGTGTGATAGCATCAATTAGTTCAAGCTTATATTTATAATGCAATTGAAACAGTCTTGATACAGGAGTACTCATTAGTACAACAAGGTCGAATTGTCTTTGATTTACCTACAGTAGCTTTAAGAAATATTCTACATTGTATCAGCATCACACTGAATGTTCAGAAAATACCTCTCTCCCAATTTATGTCCCATCCAACATCACTCCCCTAATTAACACTGCATCTTTTTTATATTTCCCCACATTCTTTCACAATTCTTCAATAACTTGAAAAATCAAGACGACCTGGCATTTTTAGAGGGAAATACTAAGGAATAATTGGAAATTAGTTTTAATGAAAACTATTGTTACAGCAGACTTACTGTTAAGACTGACTACCAATTACATTTTCAAGTTATTCATGATAACGAATGAAAGACTACATAATGATTTTTTCGCCCAAATCCTATTTGATGATACAATGATATTTACCAAGTTGCCAACTACTAAGCTTTAAAGGCAATGAAGTCTTATAAAAACTACTGTATAATCGCCTGTTATCCAATACTGCCATTCTAAAGGGTTAGAATATGAATATATGTGAATACATAAATGACAGGATAACACAGCAAATTGTGAAGACACTTCAACAACAATCCCAGGGAAATACCACCAACTTCATCAGAAATGATGGCATCTTCTCTGGCCACACATTGACAAGAAATTACACAAATAAGAGGCTATTTTGACCATTTTAATACCAAATTTAAGAAATATCAAGGACAATGTATCAAGGTCACTATGTCAAGGACAATGTATCAAGGTCACTATGTCAAGGTCAGTACATGCTTCTGATCCACACATTCATGGGAAATTATACAAATAAGAAGAAGTTTTGACCACTTAGATAAGAAATCCAAGAAATATCAATGCCAATAAATGAAGGACAATATGTCACAGACAGTACATGCTTCTGGGCTATCAAAATCAAATAATTTGAAATCAACATGGATTGTATAGATATGTTATAGTGAATTACAGTCATACATATAAAATCTTCACAGATAAGATATTTAGTAGCTAAATTTTACACTGGGTAAAGAGTATTGGTATTTTGAGCAGATCTAGAATCGTAAGAGTGGATATTTTATTACATGCCATTCTTAATACACATGGACAGCAAAAGTACACATCACAACAAAATAAAGCTTGGTAAAGTTGTAATTAACCTAACAGCAGGACTAAACCCTTATTGATTAACATGATTTTAATACACATGTTATTGTATGAAATGCATATTATATGAGAATCCTAGCATGTAACATTTAAAGCATTCTTAGTATCTAGTAAGTTTTGTTCAGGATGTAAGCTAGTCTTTGATTTTAAAGCAATTATTACACAGGCTAATATTCCTAAAAGTGATCGAGCCCCAAACAAGAACTACAGTTCTACTGATACCAAGCTTTTAAGGTATACATATAAGTATGCATGTTTATTTTATGTGAAGTACAAAATGTTATTTTTGAATATGAATACAGATATATAGGTACATATACAATCATTCCCTTACATTACTGGCTAACTGCAACAATTCTGGAGGTATCCATCTGTAGTTACCTGTATACTGAACCCAACACAAGAAACAAAATAGTTTTAGCTAACATGAAACAAAAGAAAGAAATTCAGATAAAAAAAGTAGAAAAAAGTTATCCAATCTGGGCCTAATGTTAACTTATAAACCTTGAAAATCAGTTGGTCAACTCCATTGGTTGATTTCTAAAGAGCATCCAAAACTAACCAATCAAATGCTTCGTTTTATAACTTTAGACCCAGATTTTCATGTGAAGAAATATGAAAAGCAAACAATCACTCAAAGAGCCTTTGTTAAAGTCTATTTATAAAATGGATAAAATAATACAAGCAGGAGTCCATTGGACTACATGTATATAAGAAGGAAATCAGATTTTATCAAGTTTCACCAAAAATCAATGAAATTTCTTCGAGTGTATAACAGTCTTCGAATTTAACCCTGGACAGAGAACCGAGTAAAAATGGACGTCGGTCCAGTAAATTTGAAAGGTTAGAGGTCCGGCTGTCCAGTAAAAATTTCAGTGATAATTTTATCTTATTTCAGAACATAAAATGAAATTTTATGTGAACCTTTTTTGGTCCACTTATTCCGTCCAATGAATAAGAGGCTGTAAAAAGGGTATACTTCAACTAGGCTCTAAGTCAGTGAACTCATACACGCACAAATAAAACTTCAGTAAAAACAATAAAACAAAGGTTACAAGTCTGAAGGAAGAGATTCAAATTAATTATGACCAAAATGGTCTAAACATATTTGTGCAAGATACATAATAGTAGAGCTGGGAGGTTTTATCGGTTTACGGTATATCGCGTTATCAGCTAGACAATATAAATATCACAATATTTTTTTCAGCATACCGATATATCGGGTTTAGCTTAAATAACTGAACTTTATGTTTATTACAGTAAAAATAGTTCATACATAGTGGTAAAGTGTTATTCATGTCTAAATGCTGGTCAATCTTGTAATATTATTGACTGAGCACGCATACATAAATTATGTACATGTATACATGCATTAATAGTTTCAACATTGCTAAAAAAGAACAAATTATTTGAAGTTTGAAACTATACTGTCAGCTGTAGTCTATAGTATTATCCAAGACTTTATATAAATGGTAATCTTTAATGCTTTTCTGTAAATTTACCATTCATATATATCGCGATACGTATCGCGATACAGCATGAAATATTGTGATATATCGTGATACGCTTTTAAGGACCGATACCCAGCTCTACATAATAGACAACTGATCAAAGATCTGATGCAATGCTACAAAAAACTCTTTCATAACTAAATTCATAGAATTACATAAAAGCCCTGATTTATCAACCAAAGGTAGATTAATTAGATAAAGACAAAGCATAACACAGAATGTGAAAACTGAACCAAAATTAAACAAATATTGACTTCAACAATTCCATAAGAAATGTGCAAAATACCAAAATTGACATAAAAAATACAACACTTTGTTCAGTACACAAAGGTCACAAAATATAAAGCGCTAATGTAATATTAAAGTACGTTTTCACACAACTTTAACAATATGTAAAATAGATTTTATTCAAACAATCAACATTTTGGTAACTGAGACTTTTGAACTGAAAATCCGAAATGTTTAAATTACAATAAAAACTTATACAATTATTTATTCAATGTTAAGATTTTTTTAATAAATGTATGCTAAAATATAGCTAAATACTTAAAAAAAGATACTTATGATTTAAATGTATTTCTAAAACAGTACACAAATAAGAGACTTTTACACATATCAGTAGAATTTGGCAAAAATTCCCAAACACCAAAAGTGTAATAATTTGACTAACAGAGTTGAAAAACATACATACAATCAAACCTGTGCCAAAGATCACTCGGAATAAAAACTTTCATGTTTTAGCTTTCAATACAAGTTATTCTATTGCAATTCTTTAACCTTAGAATAGAAACCACTTTTTACTCTTTCAACAGGTCCTAGTAGACAGGTTAAAAAGATCATCTGACTGAACAGATCAGTAGTTTTATTTCCAAGCCATGCTTTTGCAGATTATCTTAACCTTGGAATGAAGGACACATCTAATAAAGATCATTTTAACTTCCCAAAAGTGGCCCTAACAGACAGGTTCAACTGTATATAAGCTAGCACGATCAAGTTGTAAAAAAATCACCAAGAAATTACAGAAAATCAAACACCAACAAACAAACAAAATTTAACAGTCATCACACTTATAAACAACAACAGCGCCGCAAGCAGTGCCAATGCTCATCTGTTCATCACCTCAGTGAGATCTATTCACCTATGAAGTTTCATGTTGCTACCTCTTATAGTTTCTGAGTTATGAGCTACATTCAAGTTTTTGCACAGACGTAGACTTTTTCTTTGAAAACAGCCAAGCTAAATACCAGTATTTTCTTAAATGCCATCAAATAATAATTCTCATGATGACGCAGCCAGAATAAATTTAAACAGATTTGAATGAATTCATAACTTAAATTATTTTAAAATTTCTCAAGGTTTCCATGGACACAGTGACGACTGTTGTGAAGGCATAAAAATAAGTGTCAACAAGAAACTGCACATTTATAAGAAGTCAATACTTACCCCTAGAGCTTGCATCTGCATAGCAACCAGCTTAACAACCTCGGAACAGAATGCTGGTGGTATTACTGAGCCAGTGTGTTCACCACGGAACACGCCCATTCCTGGCAAACTTTCCATCACAGTCTGAGAGCCACTGGATAATACTATACTGATCAGGATGTTAATTAATGTCTGTGGAAATGAATAAAATTAACATTTTGTAATGTATTTAAACATGGTTTCATGTCACTCACATTCTTACATAAGTTAAATGCCTGCTTGCAAGAAAGCAAGTCACAGAATTTGGATAAAAGACAATTTTTTGTTTTACTACAAAAATCTAGGAAATGAATGAATTAGTCACATTTATAAAAGGCATGATGAATGCTGAAATATTTTACCTTCAAATGTGGTAAATGAGCAATGTAGGGGAATTTCTTCAATGTCAGAAATACACCTTTTAACAGATTAGCAGCTGCATCCCAATCACATTTCCTCTGAAAAAATCAAATTAGCACACATAATGTACACATTAAAATCATTTCCTCTTCACTATATAAAGTCTCATGAAACAAATCAAATCACTTTTCTCAATTATGCGACACCCCTTAAAATATGAAAAAAGACTACAAATATATTTTTCAAGGACAAATTATCAGTTTGTAATTATACACACTAGTGATATAATTGACAATAAAAAGCTCTGAATTAAGGTCAGTAACACAAAAGGCTCTTCCTCATCTCTTTGGTGGTTTTATTATCAGTATTATAGACTAACCCAGCCTTTGGTTCACCCTAGCGCTAGGATTCAAAGAATAGTCTCATTCTCACAGCACAAAATGTAATAGGATGAGGATGAGGAAAAACACAGTAACCAATGTGGACCTCTCCAGCTTGTGAATCAGATGCTCTACCAACTGAGCTAAACAAGCTGATTAATATTACTGCCGATTTCTGTAGATCAATACTGTAGAACGCTTTATTTTCACGAGGTCAAAATTTCGCGTTTTTTGTTAAAAATCAGCTGTTTTCTTTATTCGTGTATTTACGAATTCGCGACATCGTCAGACAGTATTAAAGTGCGATCAAAGACACACTGTGGTTGCTTTAGTATTTGTGTGTCACACCTGATCTGTTAGACGTTTAAGATGTGATTTATATCTAATAAAGTATAATAACAATAGATTGATAATAGTTTGGTGTTGTTGTGGAAGTTATGTTTTACAAACAGTAGGGAAGTGTGAAAAACTGTTACTAGTATGTTCAAACGAAAGTTTAGTAAAAGCAATATTAAAAAAAATTGAATGCAAACATTAAAGGTATATGTTTATTGTTAATATATTGCTTTCTTCTGATTAACTAAACTGATTATTCTATGATAAAATACTAGTAGTGACTTAAGTTGTGTATTTTGGGACATACTCATTTTTGAATATATAAAACTCAGTATTTATACGCGATATTTATAAATTCGCGAGGTATTCGATTTGCAAATATTAGCGAAAATAAAACTAACGCGAATAAAACCAGTTCTATAGTAACACATTCAGTTTCTTATGGCATATGTTACAGTTCTGCTACAATAGGTAGTACCAATTTCAAATATTTTTCTATTCTTTGACATCCTTGACATTGCATGTAATGTGATAAACAAGGTATGAGTCAATGAGGCAGTCAAAAAAGTTCACCTTTAAGTTGTTATCCTTGTATATCTTGGAGAAGAGTCTGTCAAGTCTTCTTAGGATGAGATTCAGGGCTGGTCTCACAGCTTCCTGGGACCAATCAGTGATGGGTAAAATTTCTGTCATATACCTACAGCATAATAAAATACAGCTATATTCAAAATATTGTTAAATATTAACTGAGTCTATTAATCACTTTTACTCTGGAATCAACTATTGTTATGGCACTTAACAGGGATGAGCCTGACTTATCAGCTTCTTCAGGGTACAGACCAGATAAAAGCTCTCTGTCTCCCTAGCAATTTAATCGGAGTTGTTGGCTAGTCAACATCTAAACATGTGCAATAATAAATTTAACAGAATGAATAGTTGTTTTGTTTGTATTTTATCTCACAAGCCAAGTACTTAATTATGTTACACTAATAAAATTTTGACGGTCATTAAAATATTGGTCATCACCGAGGAATACCATGTGACCAAGAGCAAATCTTACAAACATCAAGTAACTTAATAAACTGATATAATTCAGCCATACTTTTGTAAGCTTAGTCAAATTTGGTTCAAAGTTGAGCAAACATGTGATCCTATGTCATCTTCAGAAACTTAAAAAATCAAATATATTTTATGAATAATGCTCATATGCCATAAACAGCTTTCCTCGTTGGTGAATCCTGAATCATAGGAATTTCTGAGAATCTGTGATACACAATTCTCCTATTTCATACAAATCAACAATATTTTTTAGATTGATACGTCAAGTTTCTACATACCTTTGAAGCCCAGCACATCCCATAGTGTCTGGATCATAAGGGGCCAGTTTCAGCAAAGTGTGGGCAATCTCAGCCAGTCTCTGTAACAAGTATAGTCAAACCTGTGAACAATGACCACCCTTGGGCAAGACATAACATTCCTTCTATCTAGGTGGCCTTTATTTGGAGGTCATTTTGTTCTAAGTAATCAATGATGCTTTTTTTAAAGAACGGCCTTTATTCACAGGGTGACCTTCATTCATAAGTGGATGCTGGTATATTTGATTGTGTTAGAATCAAATGAACCAGACAAACTTCTTCAGCTCTTATTTAGTGCGCTTTTTTCAAAAGGTAGTTATAAGGTTACATTGAACAAAGCTTTACTGAATCAGTCTAGGAGATTGCTGGGCAGTGCATCATAAATGTACTGTTTTGTAATATAATATTAAAAAACATGTGAGTTTACATAATTAAAAGAAAACTTTGAGCATAATATCAGAATATTTTCTCAGGAAACTTTTTATATTCTTGCATGCATCTGATGAAAAATTGACTTCAAAGAAGTTTTTTTAGCATCTTCATTACAGAGTTACTTAACTTGGGTTTGCTCTAGAATTTCAGCACCTTGAGTCAAGCTAGCTGTATATCAAACCCTTGGTTCATAATAGAAATTCAACAACTTAAACATCTTACATTATGAGATTTATGATCGATCAATTCTGGAGGCCTGAATGAAGGGTCTGCCAAGATCTTCCTCAACTCTTTAAGTCTAATTTGAGAGGAGGAGTAGAATTCAGCAATGACATTAAGTAGACAATCTCGAGGTTTACAGAAATTGTTCCTCATTTGAAGATCCTCGTCATCTTGATCATAGTGAGTTTTCCGACCTCGACCTTCTTCTAAGTGTCGTCTAAAAAGCAGTAATAATGACAATTTAACAAAAATATCTAATATCAATTGACATATCACAATCCATCGTGATCATAAGTGACTGTAATTTGACGTTAGTACAACCAATGGTCAACAGTGATTTTAAAACAACGGTGATTCAATAATTTCTTTTACAATTTTTTTTTAATAACCTGAAAATGTAAACTTGTTACCATGGAAACAATAAAAAACAGACTGGTTTGTTCTACATAAAATTTTAGCACTGTAACTAGAATCTACAGCTTATAAACAACGTGTAAGAAAAAGGGTTGAAAGCTGGATTCTATAATTTGCGAAAGAAGCCTAGAATTGAAATGGTATTAATTTCTGACAGAAGGTCTGAGAGTCTGAGAGTAGGCATCACAAACAAACTCATACCCAGTGGTAGAATCTTCCCTTTCATCATAGAATACACTTGTTTCCACAGGTGATCCACGACCTTTGTCCTTTGTGCTACTTCTATCTACTTCTAAATGGCGTAAGCTCAAACTCCTGTATAATGAAAATTTCAATAAAATGCAAAAATTGCGTACATTTCAACATCTTTCTATAAATGCATAAATGAATGTGTGATATTTGAAAAATGTAGTCAACTATGTCTACAATAGCATCAAGGGCCATAACTCTAAAAATTTCCCTCTAAAAATCACAATGGCTAGAAAAAAGGTGACAAAATGTCTAAAAATCAAGTTTAGACACTGCATTCATTTCAAACAATAATTTTTGCTACAGCTTTCTGGTATGTCAAGGAAGTTTTTAACCTACAGCAATCTATGAACTAATTGCCTTAACACCCTAGAAAAATATATTTTTTTTATATAACTATTGTTAGTAACATATGGTACAAGCTGATTTCATAGAATCCCTATTTATCAAATTATGGAAGATAATGAAACTCATTAATTTATTTTTTTTAATCTTCTATCACTTCAGAAAAAAGAAGATCTAGGGTTTTAGAAGATGTGATTGTAACCTTTAAGACTTCAAACTCAAAAACTTCTAAATCTCCTGTACGGACGGACGGCTAATCCCACATTCATTTTTCCACAGCTCCTCCTAACAACGGATAATGGAATCATAAATGGTACCTACCTGGAGAAGAAGTCACATGATGCTAGAGCTCTGATTGATGTAGCTATACTATTAATCATGTTAATCTCAGATCTAGCAGCTGGTGGGTTATCTTTCTTGTTGGTTTCACATTTCAAGTAGTCAAGGTAACGGGGCAGAACAATCTCCAATGTAGTCTTAAGAAAGAACAGTTTTATAGGTTGTAATCCAAGATTTAAAAAGAGCAATAAAAAAGAAAAAAAAAACATAAATGAATACTACATTCATTTTGAAGAATTCACACATAATGCAATGATTATTGACCTTGGAACTTGGTGATTTCAAAAGTAAATTTAGGGATATGTTTGTGATTCATTTCACCAGCAAGCTTCAGACCTATATGTAACAAATTCAGAATCAGAAATGTAACAACAAGAGTCTTAAGTCAAATAATAGCAAAAAAATCAACAGTAAAAGAATGGAAAATGAAGTAACATTTGTAACATTTTGGTCACTTATTTGTCAAGAAAGAAAAGAAGATGTAAGAAAACCTACCAACATCTGTACACTTCTAAACGAGTCAGGTAAATAGACAACCACAGTAACACACATATCAATCACATCTAACACCTTAAACGTATCTGGATCATTTTCATAACAAAAATCCTGCAAGTAACACAATAATTGGTAACTTATAAAAATGGCTATTAAGAAGTCAAATTACAAGTGTGAAATTAAGAACTGCTTAATGATAACTAGAACTATACCACTAAAGGTGATGAATACCCCCAGATGTGGCCTTGACACAGTTATTGTTACATTTTACAGAGGGAAATATAATGCATTTTCATTTTTTAATACCTGCAAATTGTTGCTTAGATATATCCTGACCAGTTTCTAAATATACATTATATAAAAAATAACAAAGGGCCATAACTCATTAAAATTTACTTGGACAAAACCTATTGTGGACATGCACAACTTGGCAAACTACTTATCACTTCTAAGAAGTTTCACTGAATTCCTGCATGTAGTTGCTGAGAAATGGTATGGGCAAAATTAACCTAAGTGTATAAAACAAAGGGCCATAACTAAGTGAAAATTAATCCAAACAAAACCTGGTTATTGCATGCACAACTTGGCTAACTGTTTATAACTTCTGTGAAGTTTCATTGAATTCCTATGAGTAGTTACTGAGATATTGCATATACACTGTATAAAAAACAACAAAGGGCCATAACTGAGTGAAAATTTAACCAACCAAGACAAGCTTAATGCATGCACAACTAGGCTAACTACTTATCACTTCTGAGAAGTTTTATAGAATTCCTGGCAGTAGTCAATGAGAAATAGTCAGGACAAAATTTGCCTATTGTATACACTGTAGAAAAAAACAAAGGGCTATAACTCAGTGAAAATCAATCCAAATGAAAAATGCTTTAAGCATGCACAGCTAGGCTTACTACTGATCACTTCTGTGAAGTTTCATTGAGATCCTGTGAGTAGTTGCTGACAAATTGTCCGGACAAAATTTGCCTATTGTATATACTGTATAAAAACAACAAAGGGGTATAACTCAGTGATAATTAATCCGAACGACAATTACTTTCAGCATGCACAACTAGGTATACTACTGATCACTTCTGTGAAGTTTCATTGAGATCCTGTGAGTAATTGCTGAGAAATTGTCCGGACAACATTTGCCTATTGTATATACTGAATAAAAACAACAAAGGGGTATAACTCAGTGAAAATTAATCCGAACGAAAAATGCTTTAAGCTAGCACAACTAGGCTTACTACTGATCACTTCTGTGAAGTTTCATTGAAATCCTGTAAGTAGTTGCTGAGAAATTCTCCGGACAAATTGTGTCTACAGACACACGGACCGACCGACCGACCGACCGTCAAGCGTGAATCCAATATAGCCCCCATATATTTCATATCTGGGGGTATAATTACTCAAAATTCACTTAAATTTTGACCAATGACAAGATTTCGTTTTGAGAGCCTGATTACTGCATGTAGTTTTATAATATAGGAGAAGCATCATCAGAGTCATGGTGTTATTTAGAAAAACCTTCATGGGAAATAAAAAAATATATTTGCCCCCCCCCCCCTTTTCTTATCCCTTTATAGAATTGACAAAATACGAATTACTATATATGATACAATACTAAGACTTACCAATGCTTTAAATGGTTTTTCCCCCACAACCATGTCTAATATACTCAACTGGTCAGCTGAATCTTTTTCTAGAGACAACAATAAGTCAAACAAACACTCTGGTTGAACCTGATTACACAAACAAATACAAATAATAACATAATAATATAATGCCATTAAACAAGTGATTTCATATTGGCCGGGTTATTGGACCAAGGACTGTCGTATTGGCCCTCCTTCTCAACCAATCAAAATGCTTAAATCTCATACTGGCCAAGTTTTCTCGTATTGGCCCAGTTAACGTCTATACTGAACATGTCTCTCTCATATAACACTGGGCATTTATTAAATATTACTACCAATATTATATAGTTGATTAATAATATAAGTTATTAAATCAGTGATTTGATATAGGCCCTGTTATTTGTCAGAGGGCAGTCATATTGGCCCAAGGCCGAGGGCCAAATACGACGGTCACGAGGACAAATATTAGGGCCTATATCAAATCACTGATTTATGGACAATTTTATTAAATAACTTTATTATCTGAATCAGTTTCATTTTAAATGTTTCGAAACCACATGAATAGCAAATTGCTTATACAAGATGGCCACCATTTCAGCTAAAATCTGTATCACTTTTTGGCCCTGCTCTAGCAGCCACTCAGATTGCTTAAAATGCGGGCCAATATCTATATATATATAGATATTGGCCCGCTTATTGGAAATACCACTGCATTATTATGCCAGGCAGTAAACAAGTTACAAGGCTGATAATAAATAGTTAATTAATAATATCACATAATGATCAGGATTTATCATCTATACACATCTGTCTTTGATTCATTATAGAGATACATGTAAATATAATTTGAAGGGCTCAATTATCAATTATGGTAGATATGTTTTAATATAGAATAAACTGTTAACATCACTGATTCAATAAAACATTACAAGGATATAAAGAAAATATCTACTATACCTTGGTTGTATCCTTCATACCAGAGCTGGCTGACTGGAAATCCAGTATAGGTGCAAGGCTTCCAAACAACTACAAAAATAAGGATTGAGAGTTTTTTGTAAAGATAAAACCAGGATAGAACTGTTTGTTTAAGGTAAAAAAGTTATTCATTTTCATTGAGAAAGATACTGAAGTGTGCAGAATACAGACAAAAATGTGCAGTCATACGTAAGTAATACAATCGCTTCATCAATAGAATGTAATTCATAAAGAAATAAGCCATGCTTTAAAAAAAAACTAGAGGCCAAGTTAACTCACCTGCAGCATGAATGGTTTACGGTGTAGTATATAAAACTGTCTACATACAAACTGTATGGCTTTACATATCAGTGGGTTAGGCTGATGATTGCTGTAAGTTCTCAGTAGTGTCGGAATTACATACAAAAACCTGCAATCATGTTTTAAAATCACAATAATTACCGGTAGTTAAAATCAACTAATATCCATTACAAAAAAAATCTATGAAGATAATATAACTTAAAATTCTGTATGAAGCATACATGACGCTTAATAAACTTGATCAGCTCAAAACCGTTTCTTCAAAAAATCATTATTTTCTATGTATATTCAGGAATGCATCAAATGAAGGCTGTTCTACTCCAATAAAGCTTTTTCTTAACTTTAACTTTGAAATTTGCGCAAAGCACTAATTCCCAAAACACCTACCCATTCATTGAGAAGATATGTTTAAAACGAATACTGGTATTCATCACTGTTGCCAGACAGTATCGTAATACGGCAGCATCTTCACAGTGTAAAATAATACAACCATTTATAACATTGAGGAATAAACACAGATCTTGTGTCCAGTTAAATGTACTCGTCATCAATGTAAACATCCTTTCAATTAACTTGATCCATGAAAACTTGTGTAAAGTATCCAAGCCAAACAATTCCTGCAATCAAATATACAAACTGTAGACACTGGAGCGTCCAATAAACATCTCAAGGGCTGTAACTCTAGCATTATAGTCCTTCAAAGCAAAAATGTTTGTAAAAAATACACGTAGTCGAAAAATCAAAGTCCATTATTCCACCTGCGGTGTTTTTTTATGACATTTTGACTGAATAAATGTGAGAATAATGTAGCAATACAGGATTTGGTGATTTAATGAAAAGCATTTCAGTTAGTTTAACCCTATTTATTAGCCTATTTGGTACATGAATTTATTAATATTACATACAATGTATAAATGCAAAAGGTTTGGGTTACATGAGCTATTCCACATTATTATACCTCACGTGACTTATTTACTCTATAGTCTTATGTGACGTCAGAGGGTGACAATCCGTAATGTTACCCTCTGACATTACATTTCGGCCCGCTTGCCATAACGAAACTGCCCTCACGCACTCACGCGATATTACCGGGTGTCGGGTTTTATTCAATCTCTGTCGTATCGAATACTATCCTTGTCTAGACACTTTAGGCACTTAGTAGAATATAATTGTAGTTTCATCTGGTTTTTCAGTAGACATTTGGACAGCAAAAGTAATTATGGTGTCAGAAAGAAGCTTCGTTTCAATTTCTGTTACAGTTTTCGTTACATTTGTTAACATGTTTGTTGCATTTAGTGTCTTTCTTAATTATTGTTTTGTTCGGTATAATAAAACAAATATCACATCCCACATAGGGTGATAGAACGTAATGTTCACCCTAAATAATTCTAACAGTTTAAATCATAAGTTTACATCATTCACCAAGAAGAAAATAGCCAACTTTTTATTACCTTGCCTAAGCTACCATCATACAAACTGAACTCAGCATCTAATGACTTCCTGGGAAATGAAGGCAACTTCACAAGCTCTTCATGTAAGAAGCCAATGTGGTTTTGTAACTGTTGATATAGAGAGAAAATTACAATTAAATAATATACATTATAGTAATTTTTTGAATAAATGTCGCATAAAGCACTTCCACAATTTAGTGATATATCATCAATTTTCAAACATTAATTTTAAGGAAATGCATTCACAGTACAACCTCTACAGAGCAGCCCTCTGTTGAGCAACAACCTCTCTATAACAACGCCTTCAAAATTTGAAAACCTGATATTTACTATAAATTTAACCTCTGTAGAACAACAACTTCTAAACATTGGCCAATATTTGCAGCGCCCACAGGGTGCTACTCTACAGAGGTTGTACATGTATCGAGGGTTCAACGCAACAGTGTCGTAACTCATATTGAAATAAGAACAAGTTACGTCAGTGTTGCGCTGAGCCCTCGGTATGTCTAAAATATTTTTAGACTCCAAAGAGCTACTGAGCATCAAACTTAAAGCCAAAAACATTCAAATTAAAAAAATAAATCTTTCCAGATTTAAAGGGCAATGCTGCTTCTTTATTTTAAGTTGTTATCTACATTTTAAAACTTTACAGAATTGTAATGAAGTCTAGAGTTTCTGGAGGTTCATACCTGGTGTGAATTAGTGCTTTGTAAAATTGCCACTGTAAACAAAACTTTCCCAATTTCACCAAATTTCAACAGCAAAGCTTGTCTTTGCAAATTCTCCTGGGCTTCATCTGGGTCCATGTGAACAAGACTCAGTTGTGGGTAAAAGTTTCGTCGGAAAAAGTAGAAGTCTCGAACATATGAATTCATATTGTGGATTTGGTCTGCAAGAAGAATAGAAGCAGGTAAAAATAGACTTTAAGCTATTTTTAATCCATTCAGTTGCCCACATTTCATTGTGAACTTGTAAAACAGGCTGTCTTTAATGATAATTCATGTCAACATGGTTTTGGTTGACAAGAAAATAATGTGCAAGATAACAAAAAAAGAAATTGACACAGGCTTATCATATTTTTGAGTCAAATTTTTAAAATTGAATTGTCAATGATAAGACTGCTCATAAATATTTCTAATATTTTTTTTTCATTCTCATAAAATAATCATAAAGGATTAATTCTAGGTAAAACAGTGAGAATATATGTAAGTTGTACTCACTGGACTTTGTATCAACCAGAAAGTATGAATTTTGTTCATCTTCAGGAATATTAAAGAACTCAAGACTGTCTTGGTGGATAACATTGAACTGTGTGTCCTAGAAATGAAAGAGAAGAAGTCAATATAATCTCATATGACGAAAGACAAAGAGTGACTACAAAACTTCACAGCCAGAAGATAAGTTACAAGTTTGCCTCCCAAACAACCAATCAGCGAAAATATCCCTCCATATCAACAATATTACATTTGGTGCCTTGAATGTGAGACTAGCCTTGGAATCTTAGATCTAGGGTGAATCAAAGGCTGGGTTAGTCTAAAGAGCCTGTGGTTATTATAACTAATTACTTTGAATAAAATGGAAGGAGGAATGTAGCAGTATGATATATATACATGTATTTGTATAAATAAATTGACCATGATTTTATCCAGCCCAATTAGCTCAGTTGGTAGAGCATCTAACTTGCAAGCAGGAGGTCACGGGCTTGAGCCCCACATCAGGTACATTGTTTTCCTCCTCCTTTTACAGTTAATGCAAAATTGAAATCTGTATTAACCTCATGAACTGGGAACTGTGATGGAATACTGGTCAGGTCTGGGCCATGCACAATTATCTTCTTTGCACTGGGAACATTGGCTGATATCATTATGTTGGGCTGAAAATACAAAATAAAACATGATTTTTAACTCAACTTCACCATTAGAAAGCTAATAAATAACATCAAGATTAATTGCTTTTTTTCACATCACTGTCAAATGTGTCACAATGTTATTACTAAACATATTAAACTATCTGCAAATAAATTACAAACAAACAAGATAAACACTGGTAAACATGGATGGTACTGCAGAACGCTTTAAATTCGCGAGGTTAAAATTTTGCGTTTTTTGTTAAAAATCAGTTGTTTTCTTTATTCGCGTAGTTATGAATTCGCGACGTCGCCAGGCAGAATTAAAGTGCGATCAAACACACGCTGTTGTTGCTTTGATATTTGTGTGTCAAACCTGATCTGTTAGACATTAAAGTTGTGATTCAGTGTTTTATATCTAATAAAGTATAATAACAATAGATTGATAATAGATTGGGATTGTTGTGGAAATTATGTTTTCCAAACAGTAGGTAATTGTGAAAAACTGTTACTAATATGTTCAAAAGACGTACACAATTGTTCAACAAACGATAGTTCAGTAAAAGCAATACTATAAAAAAATTAGATTGCATACATTTAAGGTACATGTTTATTGTTAATATATTGCTTTCAACAGACTAACTAAACTGATTATTCTGCGATAAAATACTATTAAACACTTGAGTTGCGTATTTTCAGACATACTCATTTTCAAATATATAAAACTCAGCATTTATTCGCGACATTTATGAATTCGCGATGTATTCGATTTGCAAATATTAGCGAAAATAAAACCAACGTGAATAAAACCAGTTCTACAGTATTCAAAATTCTTTCTACAGTTGACCAATTTCGGATCAGACATTAGATCATAAATCCAATCATCTCTGGGAGAGCTATAAGTTTACAATGACATAAATGTATAAAAGAAGGAAGATTTCTTACATCACACTGTTCCTTCTTCAGT
Source organism: Lutraria lutraria (assembly GCA_964023205.1). NCBI lineage: Eukaryota > Metazoa > Mollusca > Bivalvia > Venerida > Mactridae > Lutraria > Lutraria lutraria. The sequence continues at coordinate 33,424,793 of OZ026835.1, forward strand.
GTTTGCTTCAAATCTTTGAAATAAATTCCTTCAACACTTGGTACAATCTGTAAATATATGTAAATATAATGTCAATTATGCAAAAAGGCTTTGAGAAGGCATTTTCAGAATTAGTAAAAAATGACATTCAGAAGTCAATAATCTGATTTTAAAGATCAGACTCAGATAACAACCTCACAATTAGTAAATTCTGAAAAATGTTTAGAAAACAACCAATTGGATGATAAGTATAATTCTATTAAACAAGAGCAGCAATAACATAGTTCCAATCAAAAAAATAGAGGGGGTAACCATTAACACCATCAATTACTTAATTTACAGTTGAGACTGACTGTTTAATGCAAGTGGATGCAGTGAAATAGTATAGATCAAGGTGTAGTGTGTCAGTTGGGAAGGCGAATAAAAGGATAAAGTTTTAACCAACCTGCCACAAGAGGTTGAGTGCCCCAGCTATTGCCTCTCGTCCGTATGTCTGAGGTGTTCTCACATAGAACATAACATATCCAATCTGTAATAACACATCACAATCTTTTATAAACATGTTTTATACTGGTAAGCTGTGAAAAGGTTTATTGAGTAATTGAAAAAAATTGCAAATATACAATAGTGATAAAAATGCTTCTTTATAAGCCAAAAAGAATCTTCTAAGAACTAAAGATTATTTACACATTTTCAAACAAACTGAAATAAAAATTGGTACTCGTTACCAGATAATTGAAGAGTGAATGTGCCATCTGCGATGGAAGTTCATGGAAATACATCACCAACTTCCTCAACAGGAACAGTAACTCTTCCTAAAAGAATTATAGAATAACATAAGGTGAGTTCCTAAACAAGAACAGTAACTCTTCCCAAAAAATTTATAGAATAACATAAGGCAAGTTCCTAAACAAGAATAGTAACTCTTCCTAGAATAATTATAGAATAACATAAGGTGAGTTCCTACACAAGAACAGTAACTCTTCCTAAAATAATTATAGAATAACATAAGGTGAGTTCCTAAACAAGAACAGTAACTCCTTCAGAAAACTCAGCATATTTGAGATAAAAACCATTATATTTTAGTAAAATAAAGATAATCAGTAATAAAAATGTATCAGAATATCACTCTTGGTAGAGCTTAAATGCAAGATTTCTACAGTGTAACTTTACTCAACTATTACAGAAGGCAATATTTGGAAAATCTTTGAATTACTGAAACATTATGGAGCAAATCCTAAACATGAAGAAAATGACACATGAGTGACATGACGCAAATAGAACAAGACACTGCGTTCAATAAATGCATATGCCTACGGTGGCATCTTGACTTAACCTCATATGAACTAAGTCCCGCATCATTTGATGCCAGCTAGGGGCATAAAATGTCAACAATAAAATTTTGACACATGTATAAACACATACATGTTTGTCTTTGTGTGTTAGTTTTTCCAGGAAATGTCTCATAAATAGCACTGGATCTTCCACCAAACAATTCCAAATAATCTTCTCAGCCACCTCACTCACTGGAAACAAAATATTACAATTCAAATACTACAGCACTGCTTAACCAAACTGCAAGCAGTAAATTACCTCCCTTTGCAATAATAAAACTAAGTGTAATCATTCCTATAAGTTAGTACAATAGAATTGATTAAGTTTATTTTTTCTACTTCAATACAAAAATATATTGGAATAAATTGTTTGTGTTGACTGATGATAAAATAACTAATGATGTTAAAAATTACCTGCAACTCCATCATCACTAACTTCACCATCTTCTAGCAAGTGAATTATGGGTAATACCACAGCACAGATGGATGATGGGAAAAATGTTTGTGCCAGTTGCACGTGATGACCGTGCTCCTGTCTCTCTTCATCACCTAATTTCATTCAAAGAGTCAAAAACATACTAAGTTCATGAAATTTACAATGACAAGAAACAACCTGAAATCCAACAGGCAGTTGATTTAAGTTGCCATGGAAACCAAAATCAACTTATCAGAAAAGATGTCAATAGATTTTTAATACAATATTATGTAAAGTTTTGGATGGAAATTTTCAGAAAAAGTAAAGGTTTTACTCTTTTGCTTGTAAAGCATGCTTTTTGAAGACAGTGGGCGACCTTAAATCTACAGCCTATGGCCACATATTTCCATGGCCACATATTTATACAAATAAACCTATTGTAAGCAGCCAGCTAAATAACTTTACAGAGGCATTGACTATACTAGTCTTCAATGAGGCCCTTACAAAAAATAGAGGCCCCATGACAGATATAGTTTTAACTGAGGCCCTGACAGAGAAATATCAAAACATTTGGACAGCAGATCACCTGATCATTAACAATAGAATCAGAGGAAAAATCACATTAATCTCCTACAGCATACAGTCTATGAGAACAGGAAATCCTCTGTTGGGAGAAAAAATATCTTCAATATAGAAGTTGAAAGTTTAGTAGGCAAATATGTTAACATTGCATCACTGAGTACAGCTAATCCAATACTGAGGTGGCTATAGAATAGGTCTGATTGTATAAATAAATAACAATGTTATGCTATATCACAGTTGAATATAAGATATATATATATATATATATATGGTACACTATAAAAACATCAGAAGTACAGACAGACTTGTATGCAAAAATCTACAATGTATACACTGGTCATATATAGCAGGGAGCCTATGCAAATATGAGCAAGTTAAAGGTCACAAGAGGGGTTAGGGGTTATTTGGTCCTGAATTACAAATGTCACTAGTTTTTTATCAGTGAAAATGTTCTATTGAAAGCAATCACAACAGCAACAATTCAATGGAAAAATGTTCATAAAAACCAGCAACAATTTATAATTTAACTAAAATCTATTATTATAGGATCAAAGTACTGGTGACAAAAAACAATATGCAACAAAAACTACTTACATTTTTTACAAGATATTAAGAAAAGTAGGATTCTATTTAATTATTGGACTACAGTACAACCTCTCAAGAATGACCCTCTTTTGAGCAACAACCACCCTTCAACAACAGTATGATTTTTCCCAAAGCACAATTTAACCTCTCTAGAGCAACAACCTCTTAACAACAACAACAACATAATTTTGTTACTCCCAAAGGGTGTTGCTTTGGATAGGTTGCACTGTATATTAATTCATTTTTTTTTTTTGAAAAGTTAACCACAAAACCATACAACCGGTGACAAATGTAAAAAAAGGATTTTACATTTACAAGCAGCATGGTAGCATAAAAAAGTTTAAGTCTCAAAAAAGCAGCAAAGTATTTCTGCGGGTTTTACAATATCACTGGGATTACAATATAATTCTATCAAGAAAAACACATGTTAGACAGAACGAGTATCACACGTAAAAACAATCACGCGAACACTGAACAAATATCATAACTTTTTTTATCGAAAAAAAAAATCAAGAATCATTGAAAATTAAGAATGTAGTGCAAAACATACTGTATTAAACCTATCTCCAGACATTTTTATCAGAAACACTAAGTGAAAAAGACAAATTCAAAAAAAACAAAATCTAAAAAGTTTGAAATCTGCACTGAAATTAAATCAGATTGCCATTTATATTAACAGAAGTACACACATCTTTAAGTCAAATATCAATTCTCTAAATAATATGAATGTGCTACTTATAAAGAGTTAATTAAAACTACCATAACATTCTTCAAGTATTTGAAAATACACTAAATACAATGGCATCATGATTTGTGGTAGACCTCTGCCTCTATTCCTTCTCACAATGCAAGGTTTAGCCCCCTGCTATATAATCAATAACAAGGTAAATGATAATTAAAGTCCCATTAGCTTTTCGCTATAGAAAAAATATGCAAAAACATTCAATTGCTGATATTATCCCAAGATAATCATTACTGATGAAACAAGCCCTTTTTCTTCTAAAAATACTCATTTCACTGTGATTTTTGCTTTTGTAAACTTGAAATATGTAGAGCGTGTGACGTCATTTTACGATGTGTGCATAACTTGACTGCGGGAAACACAGCTGTTCTATAAATAGTATTTATTTCCATGATATTGAAAAAAATACGATATTGGTTTTGGTTTTGGAAACATTTTTTCTTGCTATAAAGTATGCGCGGGAGGAAAATACATGGGATTCCTCTGTTATATAACAAACAGAAGCTATTACGACCAATAAATGTATATGCTTATGGGACTTTAATGACATTGTATATATACATATTATGTAGACAAATGGTACAGGAATCCTATAAAAATATGTGAGATACAATATGTGATTATAATACTTGAAAAACATACAAATTTAAAGATCATCTCTGCACAGATGGGTAAGTTACAAAATAGTTGGGAAGTATACATTTTAATTTACATGAAATTTTCAAAATCAGCCAAAAACATTTGATTTTCAAATGGATAAAATTTACAATTATTGCACTTTTTCATGTAATTTGAGTAATATAACTTAACAATTTCTATAAGTTTACAATTTGATGCAACAATCTAGACAGACACATTTAATAACACTTGAATACATGTTAAAGGTATTCCAAACATGGTGCTATGAGTATATATAAAAATCTAACCCTTAACCCACTGAATTTCTTGAAAGGACTTGTCCAACTTCTTTTTTTAATCAGTCCATTATCAATTTACGGGATATCCCAATGAAATTTTAGAATTTAGTCACCCAACAGTTAAGAAACAGGTCAGACAGTTAGTAAATTAACATGAGGAAGGTAAAGCTTGTGATGGTAGGTTTATACCAGAAGGTTAGACGTTAATTCTCAAGATAAATCTTCAGAATGATATAAAATATTTGTGAATAAATTCAATCAGGTTTTTCAGAAATATTCTCACATTTGAAAAGACAATCTTAAAGGCTCAAAACAATTTCACATTTAATGACAACACAAAGATTTCGAGGAAATACTTTCAAGATGTCCAAACTTCGCATCTTAAATATTGCGACTGGCTTGAATATGCAAATTGTATGTACAGAAATTCTTTTAAAAAACATGTTCATAAATTTATTCACAAATCGAGGGTTCAACACAACAGTGTCTCAACTCATATTGAAATAAGAACAAGTTACGACAGTGTTGCGCTGAGCCCTCGAAATAACATATTAACAGATGTGTGAAAAGTCATGAATATTTAATGACCGACTTTGTTAATGCTACCTTCAAAGGTTGTTAATCGTGCCCAATGCATACTGCTTGTTCGTCCAGACATGCTTCTGCTCATGTTGGCATTGTTTCGATTGGTAGGCGCCAAGGAGACGCGCCGAGCAGCCATATTAATCTCTTCTTGTAAAGCTAGCAGGTTAAAGTAGACACATACTTACAATATAGAAATCAATGCAACAGTTAGTGAAGTAAATGCATCATACAATGAGAGAATATCTATTATGTAAGAGCCCCACTACCAAGTTAATTTTTCTACATTTCAAATAAGATCAATCAATCAAACGTAAGATACGAGGCAAGTATTGGAATAAATTGATTCCCTCCAAATTTAATTAGAATAAAAAGTTTATTATATTAATGCAATTTACTAAGAATTCAAATTCAATTTTTTATGAAATGTGCAAGTTGATTACATGAACGGTGAAAAGAGATCAAATGTGTGGATAGAAATGTTAGGTTACAGTAACTAAATTAAAATATCAAATGCAGGTGTCCTGTAGTATTTAACGTAAGTAAAATGTCCTCAAGGGTAAAAATAAACCCTTGAACAAAACTTTAAAATAAACTCAAGAAAACAATTTGACCAAACTCAATAAAACTTTCATAAAAAGTCTACAGAAAAAAAAGATATAAGAATCATGTGCACAGTGTAAAAAGTAAACAGGTTTGATTTACCAAAATGAATTAGGATGTTACCTCAGCCCAAATATAGCTATGGTTATAGTCAATGTAACTTTCAATAAAAAACATTACTCATCACTAACCATATCTGAACTGCACATACATGAGACTTTGCAGTATTGAGTCTTAACCTCTTACTTCTTTATTTAAAAAAAAATTGTTGCATTGAAGAAGACAAAAGTCAACAGAAACATGACAAAACAAAAGAACAAAACAAGACACACTGGACAGAAAATTGTATCTGCAGTAAGCTAGAATCTCTGCTATGTTATGGCTGCAGTAGGTTAGAAAATCTGCCGTGTTATAGCAGCAGTAGGCTGGGTCATATGCTATAACATGGCAGCAGTAGGTTAGAGTTTCTACCTTATTACATCACCAGTAGGCTGGATTATAAGCTATTTTATGGCAGCAGCAGACATATCGAGGGGTTAGAACAAAACAACAGTTATTTTACTCTACTTACTTTTACATAAAAGAAGAATACATAATTATGCAATTAGTGTTTAAAAATGCAAGTAGAGAACACATCACAACATTTTTTGTTTCACCTGAACATTTTCAAAATATGGAAAAAACTGGTTCCTGCTCTAACCCCTCGATATTGCAGCAGACCATTCTTTGATAAGCTGGTGCAGAAGGCTATTTCATACAAGACAAATCTGCAGTAGGCAATTAAATAGCAGATTAATGTTAAGCAAGAACGTCTACAGCAGACAGAGGAAAATATAGAAATTTCTTCAATGACAGACGTCATTCAGTCTCATATAAAATAAGAAGACACATGTGATGCGCCTAGTGACTCCATTATAAAACAATCTATCCTATTAGACTATTTCATAGTTTAAAATGTAAAGAAATTCCCCTCTATTCTCTAGACTATATTAAACCAACTGTAATGGAAAAAAACATTGACTGTAGGAAAAACGGAACTAGAAGTCCAGGTTAAAAATTCCCACATCTGATTGGTTGTTCATGAGCTTAATCAGAAAATTAACCAATGATACGACTGCAATCTGAGACTGGTCTGCAGCCTCAGCTTTATTACCCCAGACCTGGTATCTCCATCAAGCAAAACAGTGCATTCATTTTCCAGTAAATTAAAAGCTTCTTTTCCAAATTTACATTTGTTAAAAATGAAATATGCCAAAGAAAATGAAAAAAATAACACACAATCAGGTTAGATTATAATCTGTGCAAAAGAACCAGGTAGGACAATGGTGTATCAAGGTATTGACTATGATATTAGCAATCAACAAAACAAACATAAAAAGAACAATACCACTGTTTTCATACAGGTCCATGCTCTCACAGTACATGCAGCTAAAATACAGATCAAAGGTCGGTAATAATACAAACAAATAAAACATAATGCATAATACATAAAAATATGATAAAATTTATAATACTATCTACTTGGTCTAAATCTAAATATTATATTTTATATAAGAAAGACGGTTTTGTTACTAGTGATCTTTAACACAGCACCTTGATGTGATTTGAAGTATGTACAGTGACTTATACACCCAAACAAGTGTTCCAGAGTAAGTTGTTAACCTGTCCCATAATAACTTCCTCATAAGAATGAGACATATAGAACTAATTCATTCAGACGAGCAAGATTCAGGGAACATACTGCTTGCCTAGGTTTCATACCATCAGCCCCAGATTGGATTGATAAGTTCTATTTATTGAAGACGCTGTATATATTCAAAAAGTTTAATAACACTGCAGACATATCGAGGGTTCAACGCAACACTGTCGTAACTTGTTCTGATTTCAATATGAGTTACGACACTGTTGCGCTGAACCCTCGATATCTTCTATCATGAAGATAATATGGGTACTAATCATCACAAATTTTACTCATAACTATAGCTTACATAAACAAGAAGCGTTTTTGAAACACAATGCCCCCTCTGGGTGACCTTGACCATTGACCTACTGACCTGAAAATGCCTAGGTCCTGTAGAGGTTGTCATGAGGAACCTACTTATGAAGTTTGATGAATGCAGGTGCAAGCGTTTTGATTTTATAGGCAAGGTTAAAGTTTGGTACAAACAGACAAACTGAGAGACCAAAAACAATATGCCCCATATCTATTGATATGGGGGCATAAAAAATACCACAACCACATCACCAACTTAATGTATTTATAGTAAATGAATACCAAAGCCAATAAACCACAAAGAATCGCTTGCATGAAGTTTGAGCTTATATATATTTAAACATATTACAGCAAAGAAGTTCTACTTTTCAAGTATTTTTTTGTAGACAAATATCAAACCTATATCAATATGCAATGTAATGCTAGAACCCGGAACATCTACCAAAATGTTTTAAATTACCATACTTTACTAGGGTCTTATTTGAGTATGTAACAACATTTCTACAAAATTTGAACAACTTTGATTTCACCAAAAAAAAAGCAAAATTAATGTAACATTTAATGAACCACAAAAGATAAAGCAAAATTAAATTTAAACCAAGAGTAACATTAAAATCAATGTAAGAAATAATCAACTAATAGTTTACACCAAATACATCTCTAAATCATATGTTACCACATTTCAAGTGAAAAAAAAAGTAAAGTCATGTTTAAAAAATTCAAACAAGGAATATTGACGCAATGAAAAAAATAGATTTTAACTACTAGTACTTAAACTAAAGGTAATTCAGGAATCTTATGTAAATGACAGATGCCATTAATCTCATAGAAAACAAAAAGAATGTTGTATTATTTGCTGTATTTCTCCTGTATTAAAAGTATTAAAGCTATTACTTCCATTTTCACTTAAGAGTTCAAGTCTACCTTGACCAGCTGGAATTATTTCACTTTTATTAAATATCATATATACAAAGATCAATCATGTTGCCTGGCGATTCAGGTTCAATCCCCAGTTGTGGCAGGCCATACCCTTTAATAAAAATTAGACATAAGTGTCAATTTTCCTCAACATGTGGAGAAAATGCCGGTTCCTTGTAGAAGGGTAAGTTAGTACGGGTTGGAATACCATACAGGAAAATTGTAAGATGAATCGGCTGCTGTATGTAACTGCAAAATTGTTAAAAACAGCATTAATCCCCCCTAAAAAATACCTTCTTCATGATCTTCTCCAGCATGGTGCAGAGATGGTTCAACAGCCGCTAGCTGTGTCACGGATACAGTTGTCATGGGGAAAGTTTCTCGTCCAATCCTCTTTCTTTCCTCCTCACGATGAAGAGCTCTCCTTATCATTTCCTGCTGTTGTTTTCGGCGAGTGGTAGTAGCAGTAACCAGGGATTTCTATACATGTATAGAATGATTGATACCTAAATTTTGTTTCCATGAGTTCGTATATAATCTAAACCAAAGAATTGTTAAAATATTGCTGTCTAAGTTCCATAATTATTGTCCTAAAAAAACTTCAATATATTCAGTGCTTTCTGAATAAAATGTACTGTATACCAAAGATTTTTCTAATTTTATAAAAAAATCAAAGGGCCATAACTGAGCTGAAATTAACTAAGACCAAAATCAGCCGGAAAATTTGTGGAGACAAATATACTGAAAGATCATCAAATATAGTAAGACATAGTGTTTGTAAAACACGGATGCCCCCTCATGACCTTGACCTACTGACCTCAAAATCAATAGGGGTCATCTATATGTTTCGACTAACCTACCAACCATATCTGAAGAGCTTAGACCAATTTGTTCTCGACATGTGCGAAGGAATATACCCCCTTTTTCTTCAAAAGGGGGCGTAATGATTTTCATTAACGGAGACTATAAATCACTGAGAGCAGCATCATTTAAATATTACACTGTTGTGTGACTGCCAAACATATATCATGTGAAGCCCTACCTCTTATGATATCCTAATTCCACAAGATTCTAAGCGCAGCAACTAAAGCCTTTGATTTTTAGTTATTACAGTAATTGAAGAAATTCTACTATTTTTAATTTCTAACAAGAATGCTGCGAGCTGTGCCAACGCTAGGCTGTTCACTGCCTCAGTGAGATCTATCGACCTATGAAGTTTCATGTTGCTACCTCTTATAGTTTCTGAGTTATGAGCTACATTAAAGTTTTTGCATAACGCAGATGCTGCAGTGATCACAATAGCTTGACTTTTTCTATGAAAACAGACAAGCTAAAAAGGGGAAACAACTCTGAATTGAAGAAAGTTCCCATCTAACTGTGCAGTCTGTACTTACTGTCTGATCCTGGTTAACAGTGACTTCCTCGATCTTAGCCTTGAAGTGTGGTATCCAGGGTGGATCAATTGGTGTATGAGTTGGTAACCCTATTGTAGGTGATGGAAGGGTGAAGTCAATACCAGGCGGTGGGATCTTGTAATTAATTAAAACAGAACATGATAATTTCTCTCCTGTCATATTTATTTACATTGATAAAAAATAACAATTTTGCTTTTAATGTTAATGTATCATTGTAATATAAAAAAAATCACAATGCTGTCTAATTGACTTTAATAACAGTATTTATGTTTATAAGAATGAAATTGTTCTATTTTTAAATTAATGCTAATTTAATGAAATCATGATGATTTTTTTCATTTAGTTTATTTGTATGTAAAATTAATGCTTGAAAGAGAAAAAATACATTACTCTATCACAAAAATATCTTAATAGTGACAATAACAGCATATTATCATTTTTTTTACCTTAAAATGTAACTGGGCACCTTCTTCCATTCTAGGCCAAACTTGATGTCTAAACTTCCACAGAATACCAAACCTACATGAAGAAATTCAAATTCACATAAAGCATAAATAAAAACCTACATGAAGATTATGAATTAACATAATGCATAAATAAAAACAAACTAGAACTATCACTAAAGGTGATGAATACCCCCAGATGCGGCCTTGACACAGTTATTGTTACATTTTACAGAGGGAAATACAATGCATTTTCATTTTTTTAATGCCCGCAAATTGTTGCTTAGAAATATCCTGCCAGTTTTAACAGGGCCATAACTCATTAAAATTTACTTAATGGACATGCACAACTTGGCAAACTACTTGTCACTTCTAAGAAGTTTCACTGAATTCCTGCATGTAGTTGCTGAGAAATGGTACGGACAAAATTTACATATTGTAAAAAACAAAGGGCCATAACTCAGTGAAAATTAATCCAAACAAAACCTGGTTATTGCGTGCACAACTTGGCTTACTACTGATCACTTCTGTGAAGTTTCATTGAAATCCTGTAAGTAGTTGCTGAGAAAATCTCCGGACAAATTGTGTCTACAGACGCAAGGACAGACGGACCGACCTTCAAGCGTGAATCCAATATAGCCCCATATATTTCATATCTCGGGGTATAATTAAGGCCAATGACTTTACTAAAAAGATTGAACAACCACATGAGAATATACCTAATTTAAAGCTTGTCAAGAAATCCTTATAACAGTTTTACACTGAATATTAATTGTGAGTTGAGAAAACATGTGACAAATTAATATATCAACACATAAAACCAAATATACAAAATCCAATCAGATAAAATTTTGAGATTTTGAATCACAATAGAATCAGAAGTACTCAAACTTTCATTTGATACATAAAAATTACTTAATTCTAAATGATATCACTCAAATATGACCAAAGCCTTGCAAAGTATACCGCAGCTAAATTTTAACACAACTTCAAGTTAAGTTTAAGATTACCTCAACACAGCATTGGTTCTAACAACAGGATCCTCATGCTGTAATTCTTTAAATACCATCGTCTGACCTTTCTCTTGAGATTTTACAGAGGAAATAAGGAACATCGAAGCTGAAATACATGATTCATTCATCAGCTAAATGTAATTCAATCAAGATCTATTTAACTTTCAAATCTAACTATCCCTTATAACAATCAACACAAATGATTAAAAGCATGAAGCGTGAAAATAAGCAACCCTTCATGAAATTTAAAATATCAACCCAAAAGATCAAAGCAGATTTCACTGAAGACATGAACTTTAAACTAGAATTTTGAAATTTCAAAAATCATTTCATGTACAAGGAAAGAAAAAAAACAATGCATGCAATGCATTAGGGCAGGCAGTACATGGTATATTTCAGAAGAATTAGTTAGTTCTACAGCTATGAAATTTGAATGTTATAGACCTGCAGCAGCTGAGACTTCTTGGTCAGTTTCCATCATCAGTTCCCAGGCAACAGGCATAATATCAGAAAAATTGTCTTCAGATAAGATAGGTGCTGCTTTGGTGAGTATACTCAGTGGACATTGGGTCAACTTCTGAGCCTACAAGGAGTAAACAAATAATGTCTTCTAACAATAGGAAGAAAACTTACAATTACATAAGTTATGATATAAGTTCAGTCCTAAAATTAAATGATACTTAGTGTGGATGAAACCGAATTATGACTAAATTCAAACTTAATAACAGCAAAATTCTACTATGTCAATAATGCTATAGATTTTTATGTACATATAATTTGACTTATAAATGTGTTTAGTAAATAAATCAATGATAAGCCTTATTTTTGCTCTATACTCTTATAATTAACTAGTGATATGAGTTCCCACATACAAAACAAACATATATCTGTAGCCTAGCACCATGATTGTAATTCTACAAGCACCTACCTGTGATACAATGTATTTCATCATTGGTGTGTCCTCTTTCTTCTCCTTTGGTTTTTCTGGCTTTTTCCAATTAGTCAATTTTTGTTTCCCCAGTGATACATCGGTTTTTATCTTTTCTAACAACGGAGTGCTCTCCCTTCTTTTGATTGGGGAAGCTTGTTGAAATATAGACTCCTTAAAAATAATGTCAATTATACATAGATTGGAACATATATTGATTTTTAAAGAATCAATATGCTTATTAAGCAAAACAATGACATGCTCTTGTTACATGCTTCAGAAATGATTTTCAGAAATATGAGTAATGAATAAATAGTTTTTTTTCATGGGATTGTTCACTAATAATGTGTTATGCAGTAATGTAAGTATAATTAACCATCTTGCTGTGTGGGAGCATCAAGTCTTAAAGAAGGATACAAAGTGCAGAGGAAGAAATAATTGGTACTAATTGCAAGGTACTTCCACAACATACAAGCATACTGATTAGAAACCCAGGATACATTTATTCATAGAGATTTGTAAATGATGTAAAATAAAGAAGTTTGATATAATACAGTGCAGTTATAACTTACACGTCTCTTAATCTTCTCAGCTAACAACTCCTGTCTCTGGTCTAACTTTTTCTCGGACTCCTTGACCTGTTCCTCTTCAGTTGACTGGTAGATTTTTTTCACAGCCATGATAAGACGTGAACAGCCACGTCGCTGTCTCTCATAACAATCAGGGTGACAGTAGGATTGATGTGAGCACACAAAGTTGGACATGTTAGATAACTGTATTACAACCTAAAACAGAAACAGGGGGAACAAGCTATCAGACCAAAAATAAAATTATGAATGTTTGCAACCGCCTCAGAAAAATGATCGTGACTCCAAATTTTTTCGTGATGTCGAGAATTTTTTTGCCTTATGAGGACCACAAATAGGCATTTTTGATCCACATGATTTTTTTATATCCATGTTTAAAATAATAGTACCTACAATTATTGACTCAAAATTTCAAACTTGGGAAGTTTTTGTCATAAGATTATTAATATGTTACGTCATGGTTGAATTTGCCATCAAAATAGCATGATTTTGGCATTTAAGAGTTAATAATTTTGACCTCACTTCCAACAATGAAAAGATCATTTGAAATATCGAATTTAACAAATTAGATATGCAAATTGTTTAAAAATTAATAAAAATAAATATATATAATATAATAAATAATAAAAATCTTAGTAACATTTAAACAATTTCTTGATACACCACCAAAGGATATCCAACCAAGAAGAATGAAGACTTAAACTAGTATGATACAGCAGTGTCGGAAATCCTTAACAAACCTTAATCCATGGCATGTTCTGGAACATTTTTTCATCTTCTATTTCTTGTTGGTCCTCTGTGGTCGTCTCCTGTGGTTCATCACTAAACATAGTCATAGATTCTATATCCTCAGAGCTGGGTTCACCATCTATAAACTTACTGTCAGAATGTATGGACTGGCTACTCACTTTTCTAGATCTAATACTTCCGTATAGCTTAATACCTAGAAATAGTCGGATATGAATTCCACAAATATTACAGTAGCATTGTAACAGGGGTGTCAATAGAGCCAAATTAAAAATACTGAAAATCACACATGTCCGACCATTTTTGCCAAACAAGAGGCCTTCGACCACATTGTTTCCACATCTAACTCAGTTTGTATTAAAGAAAATCCTTCAGAGCAGATTAAATTGACCATAACTTTGCCATTTCTTGAATTTTTTTCATCAAATAATTTTTAATTTGCTCAGATATCATAGCTCTTTCAGGACAAATAAATCAAATACATCCAGAATATTGTCACCCAGTGTTAATAAGATATCAAAACTTATCAAAAGGGACTTATAATCTGGTAAAAGTCACTGACCTAAATAAAGTATCATTTCATGTGTCTAAGTTTTTTATTTAATATTGTGATATAAATCCTGCATATCTTTATTTTATTATTTTAATGAGTACTATACAGGTAACTTATGCCAGTTGTCTTCAAAAAGCAACATATTTAATTGTTGATTTTAAATATTATGTTATATAGTCAATTTAAAAGCTCTAGAGACCTTGCTGTAATATTGCTGACTCAAAATAAAACTTAACTAATGTTCATGCCATGTTCAATTTGTTAGATATGTACTAGTGTCTAAATCGAGGGCTCAGCGCAACACTGTCATAACTTATTCTTATTTCAATATGAGTTACGACACTGTTGCGTTGAGTCCTCGATTTACACACAAGACAAAAATTGTTATTAGATCAATACAAAGTAAATGCACATTAGTCTTACTTCCACCTTCCTGTCGTCTCATTCTGAAACTTCTATTTTGTCGGAAACTTGCATTGTGAGTCGAGCCACGTCGTAAATGCTTCAACAATTTCTGACGTCCTTGTGCAAGTCTTCGACCTAGAAGTTTACAAATAATATAAGTAGAGGTATTTTAGAATTATGAATATAGGGCAACACTCACACCAGATAAAACAAACAAATTGCCCCACAAAACACAAGAAAGATTAATGGAACATTAGAGCAAAATAGTAAAAGTGTAACATATCCTTCTTAAATGGTTATCAATGAATGGGACACACACAGACATTAGTATGGTAAATTATATCATCAAATGAAAACTTGGAAGAGGGCAATATGAGCTTGAATTTTGCATTACTGAAACAGGACGACTATGTCTATTATCATCAAAGTAAAATTCAACTCAGGGTTCTCAATAAGTTTGTGGCCAACGGGCCCCAAAAGCAAAACAAACAGGCCTGCTAGGGGTGTCCGATGCATTTTTGCAGCAACGGTGGCCGGTTGTTATTAAGAACACTGCAACTATGGTCTTAAATCACAAAAGATCACCCTCTAAGAGGCGTTCTATAAGCAGCAGGTTCCAACTAATCCTCATACAATTCTCATCTGCTATAAACTAACCTTTTCTTTCTTCAGCTGGTGTATGGGGAGAAGCTAAAGGATCCTGGGATAGTGATGTCTGACTACTGTTCAATGAATCTGATCTCTCCATCTGTACAGCAAAACTTATCTTCCTATCACCTGGGCTTCCCATTGGTCCACCTGAAATAAAACAGAATGTAGAGTAACAACTCAAGTTTGTATTAGCCCAAACAGGGCTCTCCTTTGACTCTTAAAATGGCATTTAGACTCTTGAAATTTGCAAAATAAGGTTTATTGACTCTTGAGAATTGAAACCAAAGGGTCAAATTTACTATTACATTAGTAGGAAATTTTGTTGACTCTTTAAATTTCTATCAGCTAAGGGTCATTTTGACCCCCAACTTTTGTAGTCTAGGGAGCACCCTGAGCCCAAATGATCCAATTGTTTTCTTAAAGTGGGTCTAGTAAAAAGACTTATTTTTCTAAGCAAAATATTTTACTCCAGATTTATCATTAGCAGGTATTCTAGCCTTATTTTTCCTCATCATTTCTATGTTGCATAATGAGAAAATCTTACAAGTGCTTGTTTAATCAAACTTAAGACACTTCATCCCAACCAATGAAGGGCTATTGGTAATAAATCTATTTATATATTAAAATCTGACCAAATTTGCTACGAATTTCTTACCTGGTGAAGATTGTGGTAGGTCTCCAATATTTGACTCTGAACTTTTATCAGAGTGTCCCGGACTTGATATAATACTGCTATATCTACGGGATGTAAGATGTTTGTCCCATCCAGGCTCCAGTTTGTGTTTCTTCCGGGGAAGATATTGAAATGTTTCACGTAGAAATGTTGTGATTTCCTCCAACACCAGACAAGCTAACATCTTCAGGGCGTACGGACAATCATTACCTCGGGCATTCACAGTATCTGAAATACAGAAATTGATGTAAGTCAAATGCCTCTTTATTAAACCTTGGCTATACCTATAGTAAGCCAGCATGTGAACTACTTGGAATTTCCCCAGAAGAGTCTAAGGGTTTGGTATTATAACTAATAAAGGACTAATTTATTTCAGTCGAGGCAGACTTGTCCCCATATAATCACATTAACGCATTATTAAAACATTCAAAGCACTTCCAAGATCATTGAAATAGAAATTCAGACATCTTTGTCTAATGCCCGAAATAAATTCAAATTTAAACAAACCAGATGTGGATTGGATAGACAGTAAACAAATGATAAGAAAAAAGTATGACACATCCCATATATAATATTTTATTTATACAGTGTAACCTCCATGAACGGTCACCTCCGAACAACAGCCACCTCCATGTTAAAACCAGTATACAAGCAACCCAACTTGACAATTGACTCTATTTTCACTCTCTCAACAACAGCCACCTCCTGACTGCAGCCATTTTTGTCATTCCCATCAGTGGCTGTTATAGGGAGGTTGCACTGTACTAGGCTTACTTTCATCAAGAAAATCTTCAAAGTCATCTTCAACCCGGAGTTGTCTCCTCTTTTTCTCATCATGAATCTCTTCAATGTGACTTAACCTCGTATTTTGTTCCTTCGCCATCATATACTCTAACTGATAACCAAGGTTCTGTAATCAAGATGGGAATGTTCATACAATAAAGTAATAACAAGAAGTGCTTGTGAAATGTGGATGCCCCTTACAGGCCAACTGGATAGTAAGAACTTGACCTTTTACCACTGACCTGAAAATCGATAGGGGTCATCTACATGTGATGACCAACCTCCAAACCAAATCTGAGGAGCTTAGGCCATATTGTTATCTAGTTATTAACCAGACAAGGTTTGGTTATGGACGGAACGACCGACTGACATGTGCAACGAAAGGGGGCATACTGGATAAGCATTCTAGAAATTATACATTTAGCCAAAAATAATTTCTTAATATATCATTTCACACCAGAAAAGTATAACTGACTGCAGGTATAACCTAGTCTAACTGATCAAGCCATTGTAGTAATGTGAGGAACCTAATGTATCTGGAACTATCTGAGCTACAATCAACACTGTAAATAGCTTACATTGCTATATTTGATTAAAAGAAACAGGAAAATACACAATAGATATTATAAGCCATCTCAGAGATTTTTCAAAGGCAACTTATAGCACAAACCTGAATAAACAAACAAAATTATGTTAATCTTGCATTCATGTAGTACATGTATTGTGCATTAAAGTAATTCATTAATACTGATTGCAGTAGATAAATTTCAAAACAAACCTCAGCCCAGCTATAGAACAGTCTGCCAGCAGCTTTCTGTAGATTCAGGGTTCTTCTATATCCTGAGGGCTGACCACGAGAATGAAGGGCCGATGAGGAGTGTCGGAAACTTGGAAGATTAAGACGCATCCAGTTAGGCCAGTCACCATGGTTACATCTATGAACAAAGTGTGCACATTCTAACAACAATGAGGCTCTAGCAGAAACAGGAGCATCCTGGAAAATCAAAACAAATATTTATAAGAGAGAAAATGGCAGAAGACGATTAAAAGTATTTGTTAAATCTGTGAACAGTGGTACTGTCACAGTAAGTCAAACAAGAGTATTGAAAACAGCAACTGGTAGATCAGTAGTCCTCCTTTCTATTGACTGATTGCATCTTGTGTAGTTATTTTGAATACAAACATGTAGAGAATTACCTTACTTCTTTGTATAACTTAGATGTGTACATGGATGTAACAGTAACATCTGTAGTATTAATTGCTATAGAAGTTTCTTAGTCAAACTATCAAGCAAAAATTTCTTATACTCCTGTGTTATTTGCCAACAATCACTAAGGCATTGCTAATTGTTAACAGTGGTCAGAACAAACCAATTTTGATTAAGGTACTCAAAGCCATATTTCTAACCCGACACCATGAATGCTGACATACTTACCAGTTGAATCATAGCAGCTACAAGTTGTGGATCTGGCACAGTGCCAGGATGACAACACTCTAACAAAAAGTTAAATCTCAACATTCCAGATTTTATTATGAATTTATCGACAAGTTTCTTCTCTCTCATAACCAGCCCTACATCATCCTGATCTTCATTCGTATCATTGTGACTTTGTTTCTGGTCTGAAAAAGTATTTCTCTTTGTATAATTAAAATCAGTTATTTCTCCTTCATTGTTGCAATAGCTAGGTTTGTATAGGGTTGATCTGTAATAGTTAGATAATACTTAACAGTGGGTATCATCACTGGTCTTATAAAGGTTGTTAAAGATGATAATATCTAGTTTTGTTTGTTGATATTTCAATGAATGTATTGGATATTTGTAAGAAGAATGGATTCGTGCAAAGAATTGAATTTGTGAAAACAAGCACTGAATGAATTAGTCCACAATAACTTCAATATCTAATAGGACAGGCTAATAAAACAGGCTTATCAAGCATATTATGCAAAATAAAAGAGTAAATATTGTCATATACACATTTTTGTCATAATTATCAATTATCTACAACAGGCTAAACTTGCATATTGTAAAAATTAAAGAGAAATAACTGATACTCACTTTAAGATAATTAACAATGATCTTACCTTTTGTGTGATCAGGTTTAGCAGCTTTCTTTGCTAATGACTTCAGACCCCCTTCAATTCTTCTCCTAGCACTCAAGAAGGTCAAGGTAGCTTGACTGGCAGTTTTGAAGGACATCTTAGCTCTACGCCCATGGTGTGGTTGGAAGTTACTGTCACTTTTACTGATGTCAGTAGGACCTGGCTCACTGGGGCTGTCTTCATCATGGTCAGATTTGGGTTTCCTCCAGCCTAGTATTGAAAGGTTCTATATTAGTAAAGTACAAGTCTTTAGGCATCTCGACAGGCTGGATAACCAGTTTAGAATTTTAATCAATTTCAGCTCGCTCTGAGTCCAATTCTACTTAAAATTACTTATAAGTTGATTTGTCGAGCCCTTTATAACTCAAGCAAACAACTTATTCTATAGTCCTAAGAATTATAACAGTAAAGCAAAATATATTGAATTATACATTATGTACTAAAAATATTATTTTAAGAGCAACAATGGCAATCTTAAATAAAGTCAAGGATCATAATACAAGGGCCACTGAGAAATCTTCACCAATAAAAAAATCAGTATAAACTTCTTTAATCATGTTTAGTAATCATTGGTCATAAGGAAGCTAGACTTCAATATGTACAGAAACGTATAAAATGACAGACTGATAGTCACAACAATGCATAGATACATGTATTTCTGACAATAGCAACCACAGGTAAAAACATCTTTTTTTATTAGGAAATATATTATTTGCTTACCAATATGGAATTTACTGAACTTTCTACGAGGGGTATTAGTTCCGCTTGGAGCATCGTCCTCATTAGCGGACAAACTCGCACGAGGACTACTCTTACTAGCGAGCTCGTCTATAATCTCAGAGTCACTGGCTGCATACTGCTGCTGTGTCATCAGATGCTGCAAAAAAATGTCCAAACTTTGAGCAAGTTTCAATTCAATCCCTTGAAAAATGTGGAAGTAGTTTGCTCCACAAACATGCATGAGCTAAGAATGCCAGTCTACAATATATGGCTAAGTTCAAGGGCACATAACTCTTGATGTGTGGATCACTGGACATTTAAAATGTGTATTGCACATCTACACTTCATGGTGATGACATCTCTAAAATTCCATTGCAATCACTTAAGGAATGTGGACATAGTTTGCTCCACAAACTTGTGAAATAGTATGCCAACGACTGACCGACAGAGTGAGACTGACCGACAGAGTGACTCCAACATTTAGACCACCTCATTATAGGATCAATAAATATCAGACCTGGTTCCCAATTTTTTTATACATTTCCATACGATAATGAAACAATCTAAATAGCAATATCATGATTTACAAGTAAAATGATAGATCATAAAGTTTCGTTGTTCTACTGCCTAGACAAGCATCCAATAAAATTCTAGTAATAGAGAAAAAAATATTTTGTACCTTCTTCAGTTTTTTCCTGAAGAGTGACTTTCTAGACTTGCCACCATTTTCTTTTAGTTCAGCAGCTATGTTACTTAATGTACCAGTTTTCTGGAAATCTTTCTCATCCCCACTTTCTGATGTCACAGAGGTTGTGCGACTAAAAGAACGAAAATAACAGATATAGCTTCATTAGTTCCAGGAATTCTTAACTAACATTGCATCATGAAACAAAAACACCTAACTCAGTTTTTTTCTTTAAACCAGACAATATACATCTTATAACAGAAAAACTAAGTAATAAAAGAAGTTCTTGAAAAAAAAGTTCAAAGTTTGAGATTTGAGATTGATCTCAAAGTACAAATCTTATTTTTTACATATACAGTACAACCTCTCCAGAGCTGCCCTCTGAAGAACAACAACCTCTCTATAACAACACCTTCAAAATTTCCCTAAGCTGATATTTACCATAAATTTAACCTCTGTAGATCAACAACCTCTAAACAACGACCAATATTTGCAGCTCCCAAAGGGTGTTGCTCTATAGAGGTTGTACTAAACTTATGCAGAATTATGATATCGTAAGATTTATCAAGCATTTCAGACAGAATTTCGCATAAAATTCAATCATTCAAGATATTTACTTACTCATGTTGCAAAAAAACATTGACATGAAATATAAGTCGGGAATAAAAATGAGATTTGAACTGAAAGACCAGTCTCAATTTTTATGACCTCAGACCTCGGGACTAAACAAAAGATGGCTGCAACATATAACTGTAAGCTTGAACATGTGTATACCTGATAGGATGTGATGTTGGGGTAGCAACTTCCTGTTTCTGTTCCGATCTTTTCTTCACATCAAAAAACGAGTCAAGCAAACCACTCAGAGCAACACGACGGAAAGTACCGCCGTGAATTTCCTTAAAATATCCGATCAGCTGTCGAATGTCACAAAACAAACTCTGTAAGAGATCAAAAAGAAAACTGAGTTGTTCATAAACCAATCAAACATGTCATAGCTGTAAAGGACAATCACGAATCCTTTTTAATACATCTGCACACCTTATTCTGAGAACTAAGGGTTTTTATATCATTGATGAAGAATAACAATATTGAACATTGAGATTATTGAGAATTTTAATCATTCAGAAAAAAATAAGATATTCTATTATGGTAATAAAGCTTTTTTAAAAAATCTTTGGAATACCAGTTAGTCTGATGCCAAACTCAAGACATGAGCATAAATAAAAGCATGATAAAGTACTAAGAAAACATGTTAAAAATCAAGTTTGATCTGATAAACTTACGATGTTGTCACAACTATATATTTCCTTGGTACTCTCGACACACCTCGAGATAAACGTCTTCATGCTATTAGACATTAGAACTCCTTCAACACCTCGGTACCCCATCCCTCCGATACTGTGACCAAAGTTATTCGCAAAACCATTGTTTGTTAAAGCCTCTTGAGATACTGACCTCCTATGACCTGAAATAACATGTTTATGATAATATGTTATGATCGAGTAGCTTTTGCAGAATTTGCCTTAATTGTCCAGTTATCTGATAGATCTGACAGAAAAATAGAAATTTTACAAAAAAGATGTGAATACTATTTTCCAGTTCTAGTCTTGTGAAGCTATGTATGTCAAGTCATTCAATGTTTAGTACTGACAGACAAAGAATGAAATAAATTCATAATTTTTCAACAAAAAAAGAATAATTGGCCGATAATTCATAAATCTTTGTGAACAAAAAAAAGATGTCTGATAATAAAGTATAAAGCCAACTTTTAAAGCAAGTTCAAAGTCTAAACATTATAATTGTACATCAAGTCATAATGAGGTACTAATGACATACCATTTTCCAAAGCTGAAAAGCTAAAACTGTACAAACCTAACTGAATGACAAGTAGAAGGCTATGTAAAAAAAATCTTTGATAAACCATATTGAATAGAAATCAGCATGGTATTATACATCATTTCATGTAGTGCCTTTATAGAAAATTGGACAAATGAAAATCAACTGTAGAAGTCATATTAAACATTGACATAGTTAATATTAATGGGAAACAAATTTCATTCATGATTACTGATTTTATGTTATGTATATAAAGTAAAATTACAGGAAGAAAAGTATTTATGGATAAGTATTGTACATGTATATCTTTAAACAAATGATAACAGCATGCAATTACGCCAACAATACATCAGCTCTGAATAAATACCAATACATAAAATATGTAAATCAATGTTGAATTATTCTTATTGCCACAATTCACCAATATTTTTCTGCAACACAGACAAACAAGTTTGGTGTCAGACATGCGGATATGTATACATCAATACATATTGCAGCATACATATTGAAGTTGTAAACCTTTCATTACTTAATTAACTACATGTTATTTACATGAAGTGTCAAACTAGTACAAATGTAGTTAGAATTGATACCTTACAAAGAGATAATTGGACAGCTGGTAAATTTATAAACAATACCCAAAATTTATTGTCAAAGATTCTAAAAAGATTCGTTCAATGAATACTCTGGACAAAAATCATAAATTATTCTAATACAAAATAAAACAAAAACTCTAACCTAAACAAGCTGATTAAATAAAATGTAAATTTTAAAAGTAAGGTGTAAGTAAAAATCTTTTCCAAGAATAGTATACAAGTAAATCATTCTACATCTGTTTTGGAAGGCATACATGCAATAATGTCAGCAAAAAAGCAAGTAAGTATGTGAAAGCATGGTTCAAACACATTTATGTGTCCATTATAATTAGATAACATAAAAAAGAGAGTTTGAAACAAATTAACTAAATAAATATAAATTTGTAATAAAGTATAAGTAAAAAATTCAAATCATTTATAGTTAAAATCTAAACAAAGGACACTAACAAAGTCAAATCTTGATATGAAGGAATCACAAATAAAGAATTATTAAAATCTCATAGAAACATACAAGACAAGTTAGACAAATATGGAAGCAAGACTACTAAGACCGAAAAATTGCTTAGAGCTTGCAAATATAAGCATAAAAGCAGAATGACAGATCAGCATTCAAGTGTGTGAACAGTTATAACAAAAAAGAGCTCAGAAGGCTCCTATATCGTTCACCTGAGTTAGGAGGGCTATAGCTTTATGCCCTATACCTACTGCATGCCTTTTCCAGTCCGCAATATTCCTTATGCAGCCATGTGACCAATTAATTCTAGAATTGCACTAACAAGAATTTTTCGACAGGTATTTGAAATTGAATAATTATAACAGGCATACTCCATCATTGTAAAGCTTGTAATGAATTATCTTCATACAAAACAAGGGAAACAACTTAATGCAGTTGGTTTCAAGTTATGATTTTTGTCGGTCCGGTACATGATCTTCATACAAAACAAGGGACATAATCTTCATACAAAACAAGGGACATACAGTAAAACCTTGTTATCTCGAGGAGTCATCGGACCAGACTTATTGCTCGAGATAAACCTGGTGCTCGTAATAAACGGGTTTTGTTCATTGAATGAAAAATAAACTGAGTATCAATACTATCATGCGTGTTGACGGGCGTATTTACAGTAATACTACGAAATGCTTACGTCAAATGTATGCCATGATGTACAAGATGAAAATATATGTTCATTGAATGTATAAAATATGCAATGATCATTTAAATAAAGTTCTTTATCCCTAAATATGTTTGTGTGTTTTCAAATGTGCAAGACCTTGAAATGAGTGTTTTTAGAAGAAAAAGGGCTTGTTTCATCGGTAATATTTATCTTGGGATAATACCAGCAATTGTTTGTTTTTTTGCATATATTTTTCATAGCAAAAAGCTAATGGGGCTTTAAGCTAATAGAAAATGAGTTCTTCACTGGATAACTCATGTTGTGTTTTTGTGTGATATTTTTTCTGTTTATTGATAACAGTAAGTAAATCATAGATTTATCTGTGTATATGTATTGGTATCTGCTTTCCAGTCTTGTAATTAAGTTCTTATAATTAAGATCTCGTAATTAAATTATCACCATAAATCATAAGTATTTGATACTTAAAAAATGACAGCAAATTTGCAATAAACAAATCAAGTTTCAGTGTCATTTAAGTCACAAGTGCATTGTCCAATTTTAACGAGGTGTGAAAAACAAAGTACTCGATTAAGATTTGTTTATTGCCCAATTTATACGACGTGTAGAAAAAACGGCATTCACTGGATGACATGCAGGTGTGAACAACATCCGATATGACACTCCTCAAGATAATCATGGTAATTAACGCTTAAAGATTAGTCAAGGGACCGTGATATGTGCTCGAGATATCGAGATAACGATGCTCGTAATAAACATGGACATTTATATACAAGAAAGAACCAAAATTGTCGGGACCTCAGGATCTCCTCGAGATAAGTCTAGTGCTCGTGATATTGATGCTCGTAATAACGAAGTTTTACTGTACTATTCAAACAAAACAAGGGACACAACTAAATGCAGTCGGATTCAAGGTACGGTTTTTGTACGGACCAGAGTGATCACAATGCAAGTTCAATATAGATCAAAGAAAGAACCAAATAAAAAGAGAAAAGTAAAAAAGCAGCTTATGAGAAACATAAATCAGATATAATCAGAACCTGAGGCTTGAGATGTATGACTTGTTGTCATAGAAACAGCACTGGTTTTCTTGCCAGCTGAAAAAATTATCTTAATGTTAAACTAAGATAATTAAGTTTTAACTTCATACATACAAACGGCAAAGAAAATCTAGGCACACTTATAACAGAATAGAAGAATCAAAAGTTTGAATAGTTTTATAAAACATAATGAAGAAACAAAATAGTAAAAAATAAAATTTGAAAGGTCAACTTTGTCAAGATAAAGTTTAGGAGACTGACAGTAAGTATTTACAACAGTCATTATTATGTTTCATATTCCTACATTGTAATTTATCAAATAATTTCTCTTTATCACTTTTAATTTAAGAGGAAATCGGACGAACTGTGGGCAAATATAACAAAAGTGAGTGATAATGACTGAAAATACAGTCAAACTTGAGAACAAGTCATCGGAGGGAGAGAAGAAATGAGGCCTTAGTTGTAAGTCAATGTTAAAGTTTAACATATGGCTGTAAGCTCAGGCTTGACTGTACATGAATGTCAGACTATATCATGCCTTATAATGCCTTATAATGGAACAATGTAATATAATATTGTTTAATAAGAAAATGTGGTTTTGATCCAAAACTGACAAGATTCTCACATTTTCAGATTCTCACCCCTGTTTAAGACTGACAAAACTAAAGAAAACTATGTTAACAAATAATCCTTTTCTATATTACAATATTGAACCTATGTACCTACCATGTTGTGGTTGTAGCAGATAAACTGGGTCCACACAAAATCCTAGGAAGGCATGAAAGAAATCAACTACTTCCTGTATAGGTCTTGTCTTCACATTGTCCTTCATATAGATATTAAACATGGTTGGATTCAATTTCTGTAGTCTCAACAAACAGGTATGTCCCTTTTGCCTCAGTAAGTCACCATGGCGACCTCGTAAACCATCACCGCATCCATGAGGACAGCCTAATGATCTATAAATACTGTGAACAACAGAAAATACAATCTCAATTATCTAACGAAATGAATTTTATCAGTTTTGGCAGAACAAATCCTGCCCAAGAAAAGTTACTGTAAATCAGTCAGTCTTCGAATTAGTGGGTTGCCCCCTGCCCGAAAGGATTTTTTCCTTCTTTAAGACTAAGTATTTTGGGGGAAAACCTAGTTTTAGAGGGTTTCCTTCATAAAGTATATAGTCGGGCAACCTGTCACAAAAAATTAATTCAAAGACTGGGTTAAACCAAGTTTTTCTGGCCTTTGAAAAAAACCCAAGTACTAAATAGTGACCCAAAGGGCATTGATTAATGTAAAAAATTGTTTCATAAATGAAAGAAATAATGAGCAACTAATAAAACAGAAAAAATTCTTAATACCCTAACCTGACCACACTATCCATGGCTAATTCAAATGCTGTTATTTCTGCCTTACTGCTGTCTGCGGTAGATTGTTCTTCATCTGACTTCTTCTCATCCTCCTTCACATCCATGTCACGTTTCTTCTCCACTACTTCAAGATCCAGCAAACAATTCAAGATATTCAGAGCAACTTCACAAATTCTCTCTCCACTCTGATTTTTTGACACAAAATGGATTGCCTGCAAAATAATGAGTAGCATTGGTACTATAGAACACATTTGAACTGGCTTCATAACAAATATAAAGACTTATCAATTAGTTTATTGCGCCTGGTATTCAATCTAAGATTATCAATATTATTGCGAAATAATCTACTTTAAATGTATTTCACATTCTTATATACTTAAATACATAGTAAAACATTTTGCCTATAGTCAAAAGCATAAGATGTATAGTTTAAAATAATTACAATTTATATCAAAGTTTTTCTTCCAAACTAGAAAAGTTTACAAATACTAACATTGATAAAAGAGTGATATTTACAGACAGCACCATCAATAAAAGAAAGGCCTTATTATAACTAACACAACACTACATAACAATTGAAATAGAAAAGACCATCTTCATTAATTATTAATAATCCCAGTAGACAAATATTTCCAATCAAGTTTTCTTTAATGCTTCAGTTCATAATTTTGATGGAAACATGTATCAATCAATGAGAATGCTTACCTGTAATATGACTTTATAATTAAGGTTTCCATTATTAGTAATGTAATGAACAGCTCCAGCGACTTCATGAACCTCTTCCTCTTGCTTATAATTGATGTTAGAATCGGTCATACTACGAGCTAGCCCTCCTTGCCCGTCCATGCCCCCTTCAGCCCCTGCAGGCTCATTTTCCTCTAACTTTGTGAAATCGAAGACTTGACTCCAACTGGGTTTAGATTTTTGGGGTGTGTCAGCAGTAATGGTTATGATTGGTTTTCCAGACACGCCTACTCTACCACCAGCTGCACCTCCAGAAAATAAAGAGTCACCACCATGGGATAAACTTGAGGAGTCATTACTGCTATGAATACTGCTGATTTCTGAATCTTGTTCAGGAGATGGGGACATGTCAACTTTAAGGCTAGCATCAGCACCCCAGCTGTGACTGTTCTTCATGACTTTCTCTTTATTAGTAGAGGACTTGGATGTTATGTCAACAGAAGCTCTGGGACGACCAGCATTCCAGCTATACACACTAGAATATTCATGATGAGTCTTTGGTGGAGGGTAGTGGTCCAACTTACTTTTAAATGGAGCTCTTGTAGGTGAAGCATCTTTCCTACTTCTAGTTGGTGAATGTTTTCTTGTAACATATGCTTTTGTGCTGTCAGGATATTGGCGAAGTTCAACCATACATACTTTCTTGAAAGGAGGTTCTCGACGAAGTTCGGAGAAAAAATTCTTTGTCACAGGTGAGGCAGGTTCTGAATCAGATGGTATAGTAGACAAATCTGGGGACATGGAGGCAAACTTTTGTGAAACACTACTAGCAGATTTATGGATTCCCCCGGGTTTCGAATCTTTGGAGTATGGAGAAGGAATGCTGTTGCTTCGCAATAACTGAGGATCAGCAAAGGAACATGAGAGGCTTCTTTCTCTAACTCTCATGTCAATGTGTAACAATTCATCTGAGATTTCAAGAAGGCGTTGATGTACATACTTCAAGGCCCAATGAATACCATCAATTGACCATTGTAGACAAAACAGGCATTGAAGAACAGCAACATCGAAGTAGCTAGCGCTGAAAACATCAACATGAGTATTACCTTTAACACCACTGACAGCAGCACTAGCCAACCTATGTTTCTGAAATTCTCGATCTAAGGATCCAAGTTTCTCTAGTAAATAGTGACGATTTTCTGGCATGATATCAACATAACTATCCTTTCGTCCACATCTACAAACACTTGGTCCTTCATTCGCTCTTCCAGACTTCAAATTATTACAAAATTCACAGACTGAAAACACAGACTGGGATTCTGATTGGGACATAAAACAAAAGTCACTATCACTCATTCTAGCTAGAGGAGCCAGTCTGGTTGGCGAGACTTCACTCTCAGAGGACTGTACACTCTCTGTATCAAATGGTGAAACAAAACGTAGGTTTTCTGTGGATGTACCTTTGCCAACATAAATATTAGCAGCATTGGTGTTAACTTTCAGATGATTCCGCTGTGCTTTGAGAATGTTTCTCTGTGGTTTTACAGGAGTTGAGAAACACGGAACATCTGGTTGTTGATAGTCCCACAATGGTTGCCAGAGCCGCAGACCATTTTCTAACTTCAGAGATTGGAAATCAGTGTCTTCGAATGTATTAACAAGTGGAGCAAAAAGGTAGATAAATAACTGAATGGTCTTCAAAGGATGAAGAAGGACTGATGATGAAGTGGTCTTTGAATCAGACAATGTGGCACTGTCTTCACATTCTGATGCAGCACCAAGGATGATCCAGTGTAATGTATAAAGCAATTTGGTCTCACTGTTAGAAAACTTGGCCCCAGGATTAAGCTGCTTTCGATTCTCCAACAATGCTGCACAAGCATGCATGACATGAGGAAATGCAACCTAAAAACAATTAGATTTTACAGGCTTGAAAATGTTTAATAATTCAATGAACAGAAAATAATAAAACAGGACATATTATACATAACTTTAAGGACCATTTTCAGACCTATCTGACAAGTATTGTTTTTATCTGAATTCACAGAGAATAATTCTCATCCCTTATCTTCACAACAAAATTGCATACTATACTATTTAGCCCTATCTCATCATATGTCAAATCTCTTTGTCATCAACTATAGCAAAATCCCGCTATTACGACAACCTTTCATTCTTAAGCAAAGTGGTCTTATTAGTGGAACAAGGTATTCATTTACCTTTACTATGTTGAAGCTGGTCATTAGTATAGATCAACATACCAGCATTCTGATTGATAAATTCTGTTTTTTCTTTCAAACTTATTTTTTAAGTATCTGTTTATACATGATTAATGTAGGATACAGATTTATTCAAAATTTGAGCTATCAATTCGAAAATAAAACTGATTATGCAAAACATTTCAATACCCTTCATAAATAATCCTTATATTACACAAATTAACATTAATTTTTCTTCATTTATTGACTATTTATAAGCAAATTACAGCGAATACAATGTAAACTCATAACAACCGAATTTCAAAAATAAATAATAAAGCAAGCATTTTAATTGTGCACAAGTTTCCAATTGAATCTAATCTACATATAAATAATCAAATCAACATTAAATCATACAAGAAATTAATTGATCTTCAAAATAAAACCCACATTTAAATCTTACCTGTATGACTTTCCATCTAGATACATTCTGTATTGCCTCACATAAACTAGGGGGTTGTCCATGGAGAATATTCTGTACAACTACCCTCTCAAATGACTGTAATGGTAACACCCAAACAAAATTAAACAATTACAGGATCCCACAGCCAAAAATATGTGCAAAGACATCATCAGGGGATGGGTTATCTAACTTCAATGTGAAGGTACAACACAGTCAAAAGGTAAGGCCTAAATTAAAAATTTGTTTGTTTGCGCTTTACCGACTCTGAATTTCAGAAGAGGATCAGGTAGGAGTTTTTTTTCTAAATTTAACCTTCAACTTGCATGCAGAATTATATTTCTATCTAAAAGCATTCTGCAGCCATTTTTGTAAGAAAGTTTTCCCAGATAACCTACTTCCTCTGCAAAATGCTATTGATGAAAGCTAGGATATTTACACTAATTTGAAATCCCAAGAAGCCAGATTAAACATTAAACTTTAAAGCTTAAAGTAAGTATTTATTCTAATTTCTATATAAGTGACATGTGTACATAGTTATGAAAAGAAAAGTATATTTATAAACATAATGGTAACAAGTTTTTTAGAGTTCTGCCTAACAAGCTGATAATTCACTCATCAACTGAACAAGAATTAATCAACATAAAACATAATAATATTTATAAAAGTATGTGATTAAATGACAAAATATTCAAAGTGTTAACATCAAAGTTTTTTGCACATCTATTATTTGCAATATAAAATATATGTCTGCATGATTCAAACGAACTTAATTATTAAAACACATGTGACTGGCACCATATTGGTAGAACAAAGCATTACTTACGATACAAGAAGCATCACATAACTTTCCAAGTTTTGGTCGGATAAAAGGACTGGAAAAGTCAAATAGCATTCATTATTACAAAACAATATCACCAAATGATTTCTTGAAAAGGAGGACCATGTTGCTGTCTCTTAGTCTTACAAATACCATGAGAAACTTAAATTAGCACAGTAAAATAAAAAATCTAACACAGTAAATCAGCTAAATCACAATGAAGCACTCCTAACAATATATACTACAGGGAAACAGAAAGATAAAGGCTAATGAGAATACAATTACAATGAAATTAAGTATATTTATAAATGAGCAGATCACTCAGGGATTTCCCTGACGCAACTTTGTGAAGTTTATAATTACCAGTCTTCACAAAAAAACTTTTTTAAGCACTCATCGGACAATCGGACCAGTGAAAAATGCTAACATTACTGGACCGAATGAACCTTTAGTGGACCAAAAAGAGTACATACACAAATTTCATATAATTTGGCTAAAAAAAAATATTTTTCGAGAGTGATTAAAATATTTCATTTTTTGTTCTGAAGCATGGTAAATTTATCATTGAAAATTTTACTGGACTGTCAGACCTGTGACCTTATCAATTCTACTAGACTGATGGCCAATTTGGTGGACTCTGTTCAAAGTCTGGGGATAAATTCGAAGACTGAATTACTATACTGGTTACCATGGCGAGTAGTAACCGTGATTTTTTCAATATTTCTGCTGAAATTCTATTCGTGTGAGAAATCATTTGAAAATTGCTTACTACATTATAAAGTTAAGCTCCTTCCGTGTACGATGATGTAAATATTTCGTAATGATGTCATACAGTCTGTCTATGAGGGGCTCCAAAGAGGTAATGAATTAGCACTATGGAGTAAAACAAGTAGAAAAAGGGCAAAAACCATAGCATTTTACTTTAAATTGTGGGGAGCTGTGATTTGTTTAGGTAAATTAGCACTTATTTTATAGCTTATGATTGTGTAACAGTGATTGCTTTATAAAAATAGAAAATCGGAAAGTCCAATCTGTAAAATACAGATTGAATTAGTGATTTCTGCGCATGCGCAAAGACATGCATGTGAACCCCCGCGTGCAGAATGTTTGTTTTGGAAATTATTCACAGAAAAAGGTGAATAATTTAATAAATATGTATCTTTTCGAGTCGTCTGCGTATTCTGCGAATAGAACGGTTGCTAAGTTATGTGTGCAAACTCTTACTTTCAACCGGAGGAGCTTCTACGCTGCAATTAGTAAACAAATCACAGTTACTACTTGTTCACAGATACTACTCGCCAACCAGTACAGTAATTATGGTCGAGTATTAAGCAGTTTTCATGTTATGAATAGTTTTCTATGTCTACACTGTTTAGTGTTTACCTTGTTAACTTAAAATGCTCAAATGGATGTATAGGTTTAATCTGCTATTTCATCCCATATTAAGGGCTAGAGACTAAGACTAAGAGAGCCTTCTCCAAAACAAAAGAAAACCACTGACTGGCCTGTGACTGTAGAGCAAATTATACAAAAAAGGTTTTTTTACTTTAAACTCAATAGGATTGCCCTTTAAAATTATTATACAAAATGGCAATGTTTAACCAAGAAAGGGTGTGTTATATTTTATTTATGTTTATTTATATTCCATTGAAAATGTACCAAACCTTGTCTGTCTCCAAAAAAAGGTCTGCATCGACAATGGAACACACATATCACTGTCCATGTCATCTCCTCCGTGTGTTTTCCTCTTCGGCATTTTCGACGAGCGCGTATTTACAATAAATGATGTAAAATACCAATACAATTCGATCGATTTTCACAAATTTCTTTTACGACTCTGCATTCTGCCATGTTTAATAATTTATCAGCCACTGAAGCAGATTCCGGTGATTTGATTGGACAACAGGTGGATATCACGTGATATAGGTTAATTAAAGAGATAGTGAAAGTGCAACATATCCGGACTGCTATAAAACGGAAAACCACATTTTAGAGTTCTTTCCCTTTTATAAATTTCGCCATTTGTACAAACCTCATATGGACACAATGACATTCTGAAAAGTACGTGTTTTTTGTTGATGAAGGGAATTCATTGGATAAAGCTTCGTAATTATTTAGTGATACTGTAACACATTGAGGTATTTTTTGTATACTATTAAGATACTGTTGTATTTCTTTTGCAAAAAAGAGAGAAAATGACTGATGAATACATACCTACTGAGATTTCCAACAGCGCATCACTCAAAGAGGAATATGAGCGAAGGGAACTTCAACAGACACGACATTATTTCTTGTTTTCACAGCTTCAGAATATGTCAAGAGAGTTGCCAGGGTAACTATTGATTTTTTTGTTACAATGAACTCTCATGTAGAAATGGCAATTGAACTTTAATTTGCTCCTTATAATTAATTATCCAGTGGTATCCTTTTTGTCAGGTTGTATCCACAAAGATTATAGGTGCAGAAAACTTATTTGAATCCTGGTTACAGGGCTTTTTTTCCTTCTATAGCAGAGGCAGTTAACAGGCATCTTCCCCTCATGAAATTTTTTTTAAACCATGCATTTTCCCCTAAAATTTAATTTACATCAATTATTTTCTTCCCCTTTGGCAAAAATGATGTGTTATTCCCCCCCCCCCCCCCCCAAGTTTAAGGAAAAGGCCCCTTCCCAACCTGTGAAAAAGAAGCCCTGGGTTATAATATTTACAAGCTTAGTTCAGTGTGCTCAATTTTTTTCAGCAAGTATCAACAACGTTTGCCATATGACTTACTTTCTGGCTTGGCCAATGCTCTATTAGATGGAACTGTGTTCCAAATTGTTTCTAATCTCAAGGAGGTTCAAGAATGGGAAGAAAGAATGATGTTCCAGCAGAGAAGTAAACTAATTTCTGATCATAAAGGTACATACTACTTTGAAACTGTCTGAATCTGATAGAATTGAATTTGATTGTACATTGTATTTCATTTGATGCATACATACTTGCCCTTCTTTTGTATGTTTGGCAATAGCCCCCAATTTATTTGTTTTCATAACTTACCTTTCCCAATTATCAACTGAAATGATTTCTATCTCTTAAAAAATTGAAAAAATAATGTCTAATTTTGTAGAAATGTATATCTACATGTAATACAGTCATGTACAGTAAAACCTCTCCACAGCGTCCCTCTGTAGAGCAACAACCTCTGTACAACAACACCTTCAAAATTTCCCGAAGTTGATATTTACTATAAATTTAACCTCTGTAGAGCAACAACCTCTAGACAATGACCAATATTTGCAGCTCCCAAAGGGTGTTGCTCTTCAGAGGTTGTACTGGACATTTAAGTGAGCTCCCCAAAAAACATCTATTTGCAATATCATTTTTTAACATTATGTAGTCAATTTGATATGACACGAAGTGTTCAAGATGTTTATTTGTACATTTCATGATTTGGTAATTTTAGCTCAAAAACATGAACTTCAGAAGAAGCATAAAGCAATGTTACAAGACTGCCAAAGCCGACCTCACAACTTGACTTTAACAAAATCACAGATTGATAGAGAAATGGAGGTAATTTCTTGGAGTTTTACCTCATTTTAGTCTGCTCAACTGTTGCTTCAGTTGCTAAATCTTATTCAAAATATCACAAGTATTTTTTTTCAAAATTTGTTTATCATCTGGCATATGAATGGAAATGTCTCCAATGTATGCCAGGAGCCCGATAGGCATGAAGCTTTCTTAATCATCAGAGTTTGATAACTTTTTGTTTGATTTATGGCATTGCTCCTGTTATCCATTTTATCACGCTCCCCGTCGTTTGTGTTTGATTTATGGCATTGCTCCTGTTATCCATTTTATCATGCTCCCCGTCGTTTGTGTTTGATTTATGGCATTGCTCCTGTTATCCATTTTATCACGCTACCTCGTTTGTGTTTGATTTATGGCATTGCTCCTGTTATCCATTTAATCAAGCTCCCCGTTGTTTGTGTTTGATTTATGGCATTGCTCCTGTTATCCATTTTATCACGCTCCCCGTCGTTTGTGTTTGATTTATGGCATTGCTCCTGTTATCCATTTTATCACGCTACCTGTCGTTTGTGTTTGATTTATGGCATTGCTCCTGTTATCCATTTAATCACGCTCCCCGTCGTTTGTGTTTGATTTATGGCATTGCTCCTGTTATCCATTTAATCACGCTCCCCGTCGTTTGTGTTTGATTTATGGCATTGCTCCTGTTATCCATTTAATCACGCTCCCTGTCGTTTGTGTTTGATTTATGGCATTGCTCCTGTTATCCATTTAATCACGCTACCCGTCGTTTGTGTTTGATTTATGGCATTGCTCCTGTTATCCATTTAATCACGCTACCCGTCGTTTGTGGTTGATTTATGGCATTGCTCCTGTTATCCATTTTATCACGCTCCCCGTCGTTTGTGTTTGATTTATGGCATTGCTCCTGTTATCCATTTTATCACGCTCCCCGTCGTTTGTGTTTGATTTATGGCATTGCTCCTGTTATCCATTTTATCACGCTCCCCGTCGTTTGTGTTTGATTTATGGCATTGCTCCTGTTATCCATTTTATCATGCTCCCCGTCGTTTGTGTTTGATTTATGGCATTGCTCCTGTTATCCATTTTATCACGCTCCCCGTCGTTTGTGTTTGATTTATGGCATTGCTCCTGTTATCCATTTAATCACGCTACCCGTCGTTTGTGTTTGATTTATGGCATTGCTCTTGTTATCCATTTTATCACGCTACCCGTCGTTTGATTTGCACATGGTACAATTGTACCTTCTTTTAATATTAAAAATTCAATATCATTATGGGTCCTAACAGATCAGTATAATAAGTGTTAAACAGACACTGATGTTCTTCTGTAGTTTTATATCAGAGTTTACCACTTTGTATGATTTGTATCGATGGATAGGATGTCCTTATTAAGAACTTTTCATACTGCTTATTTATAGAAACTCTTGAGAATTTGATCATTGCTAACTCGATACACTGTACTTTCACATCTTTTATGTATTAATCTTATCTTCTATTTAAGATAACAACTAAACGCTGTGATGAGGAGATAAGAAAAAAAGATCAGAAAATAATCATGCAGCTCGATCAAAAAGTGATGGATCAACAATCAACATTAGAGAAGTCTGGATTACCAGGATTCTATGTAACAAATAAACCACAGGATATAAAAGTACAAATGTATCTGTTAGAATTTATTGTACGTTTATCACAACTGGAGATGCCTAGTTGAAGAATTTGGAGATGTAAAAGTGGTTATTTCTGTTGGTGGCTTTGTTCCCACTATTTCTACATTTTTTGTAGCAAACATAAAATTCCAGTCATGAAATTAAATACACTATTTATGTAAGTTCTGGATAACTGGACATAAACAATAACAGTGATACATTACAGAAATAAGATTAAGATGTGCCAAAATGAAATGAATTATTGCCTGACAAAGATGTAGAAATTTAAGATACCCTCTCACCAGGACATTGTGAAATTCAGTGTAGACTTAATTTTAACTTTTTGGTTAAGTGGTTTAAAAAGTTGTTCCATAATTGTTCAATGAAATCTAGTGACTGAATCATATATGGACAATGGTACCAGTTACAGTATTATGATGACAATTTATTTGAATATACAGGTTTGTCAATGAACATTTACTTGTACTACCAAAACTGGTAGTGGAATTGCATTGACCATAAGTGCATAGACAGACCGGAACAGTACGCGGACACTTTTCCCCATATGTAACTATTTCGTGTAAATGAGGCCGTGTTTCAAATAATCCAGTCTTTGTAGTTTTGAAGATGAATCTTTGCTTAGAAATTTACAGGAACTTACGATTGTAAACAATGCACTACGCACGCGCAGTCAGGCATCGCGGCAGGTACAGTTACGGCTTAAAATTATTGTTCAATTTAACCAGTA
Source organism: Lutraria lutraria (assembly GCA_964023205.1). Classification (NCBI taxonomy): domain Eukaryota; kingdom Metazoa; phylum Mollusca; class Bivalvia; order Venerida; family Mactridae; genus Lutraria; species Lutraria lutraria. The sequence goes on from OZ026835.1 coordinate 33,461,206, forward strand.
CGCGGACACCCGTTTATATAGACGTAAAGGTGGTCAAATAAAGTAAACTCACCCGAAAATGCTTTTTTGTGTATTTATTTCATTTACACATGAAAATTAAAAGAGAATAATTATTTTTCTATATTAAAAAAGTAACATGTTTAAAGCATTGAGTGCAAAATGTCAGTTCATTTATTCTTCTTTGCAAACATCATGCAAAACATAGACTTTCCTATAGATTTATTTCGTACTTCATACAGAAATGAGTATTTATGTAAATTTACTAATTTCCATCACTAAGTTTGTAGCTTACGGGAGTTAAGGACGTTAAAATAAAAAAAATAACATGGAATGCAAAAACATTTGGCAGGTACCTGTAGTCACATGGTTCAAGCACCCAAGTGATAAAGATGCGAAGGTTGCTGTAACATGATCGATTGTGTAGCAGGTTTTTTGTTTACTAAAAAGTCTATTCAAGTGATATTGTCTCATATTTATTAAATAGACTACGTAGATTATTTTAACCAGTAACGATGTTTAGGCTTTTTAATTAAACAAGGACTTACATATTTTTACCAATATCAATTTATTTTGTTTATATCGTCTGCTGATCAATATAATCAGGAACTGTAAACAGTATACAAATGTATGTGGTATCATACCGTTGCTGCGAACATAGGTATGTTATATCTGTATCGTACGGGATGTTTTAAATCTTATAAAACTCGCCAAATACGAGGGTGTCCGCGTACTGGTAGCGTCCGCGTACTGTTCCGGTCTGTCTAATATGAAATATACATCTTGTCTATTGTATGTTAGATGGGCAGAAATTAGTCAGCTGTTCAAGGTTGATTTTCTTGACATTACGTCTGCACCTCATTAATCTAAGTCATGCTTATTTATGAGATTTTAAAGAGACATGTGACTTGTTGCTATCAAGTAAAAATTGATGAAAAGTGATTTTTTTATTTGTTTATCATTTGTGTGATACGTTGTATATTGTTTTATGCCATTCGTTCTTAAATGGTGATCAATTACAGCTGTCAGAACCATTGCTCCTAAATTAACCTTTCTGTGCATTCTCGTCCACTTTGCCAACTTCATATAATGATGTATGGATGAATAGTTGGGGACCACACAGTAGAACTTCGATAATTATAGCACTTATGGATCTGACGGCATTTAATTGACCTAGTTAGTGCTCTTGTATTACAAACCTGAAAATAAAAATAAAGCTTGATTGGAGTGCTCCGACCTATCCTAGCATATAAATTTTTTTAGGCCTTCTTTTACTACTGTTATATATTTAAAAGAATACCTACCTACCTAACCAGTGCTAAAATTCTGGGTGAGAGCACTCCAAACAAACTTATTTTTATTTTCAGTCTCGGTCCAAGTCTGTTCTAATTCAAATGATGTACATACAAGACTGTAAACAAATGTCTTATGTAGAAACCAGCGAATGATTCCATAAGAAATTTAATTTGTTCTCTTATATTTCAAGAGATACATTCACCAGTATAACCAATATGCAGTAACAATCAGCTGTGTGTCATAATGGCATCATCAAAGCAAACATAGCAACAGCATGTTGCATACATTGATGAAGTATTTCATTCTATCAACAGTTTATCAATCAAGATAAAAATGAAATAATGTACTACTACAGTACAACCTCCCCAGAGCTGCCCTCTGTAGAGCAACAACCTCTAAACAACGGTCAATATTTGCAGCTCCCACAGGGTGTTGCTATACACAGGTTGTACTGTATTGCATTGTATTCATAAATAATTAAATTGATCAGTCTGGCTCACCAATAAAATATTTGTTTCATTATTTTCATGAAAATACTTAATTCATAAATTACCACTTGGATAATATTTTAAACACATTTCAAGTCAGAAGCTCATATACATTGTAATATAAGAAAGAGTCAAGGAAATAGATTTATTAAAATTTATTTATAATTATCTCATGAAATGAATAATATTGGTCAATTTATACAGATGATACAAACTTATACACAAGAATTAAATACTAGTATCTAAATATACATACATTGGTACATATGCATTTAAACACTTGGAATGAATCAGGGCGCAATCATTTTGGCAAGGTAGATTTTCAGGGTTGGTACATATGAAGCCTCTATAACAATTAAATTTCTTATATGCCATTCAACACTGGATAAACTATTTCACCAAAATTTCATAAAAACATCATACATCAATGGTCAAAATTACAGGTGCTTGGCACAGACTCAAGATAGTTAATAAATGCTGTATTTGGTCAGAGCCCAATTAAATATTCTATATGTTATATATAAAATGTTAAAAAGATATCCGAGTCAAGTAAATTAATAATGAAAAATAATCAACCTGTTAGTATAATTGCCCTGATGAGTCTAATGATGAAACCGGTCGGCTATTAAATAATATATAATACCTTTATTTTTCATTGTTATATAATATATATAGCTGGAACCATTATAAAAATGTGCCAAGCACCTGTGGTCAAAATATCCATTCATAAATACATACAATTATAACAATATCTGATTTTTTAACAGCCAAATTACATATTTATAAACAATTAAACAAATAAAAGGAGAGCTATATATCCAAACTTTACACAAGAAGTAATGTATCAATCTTTCATCAGCTTTAACAACTACATTTTTAAATACATGTACAAACGAACACTCAGTAAAATGGCATTATCTACAGGACTGTCTAATTCACAAATGAATTCTACACACAGTACACAGATGGTAAAACTCATTCATAGTGCAGATACATAAAATATCAAATACTGGTACAAATTCAACTAAGCAAACATTACGCAATATGTAACATCACGAAGGAATTTTTTATATATGTATGTTTCATATCGTAAATGTAAATGATTTTAGTGTAAAAAATTCAGGATCAGGTGACAAATGCACTAGAAACAAACTTGTGCAGAAACAATACATTGCGCCCAGCATGATATTGTAGAAAAATGTGTCTTATTTACATATTAAGTATTGCAAGATTCCCTCAATAACATATCCATAAAACTTGTACACAAGTCTTACTATCAACTAGTTAATTATAGTGAACAACAGTTTTCTTTCAATTTGGCACACTTTATTTTGTGTTTGTTTGAATCATAATCACAGTCTTGATCTTTGAATGATATGACTTCTCACAGACCCTCAATCAAAATCATCACTATCATCAGATTGTTGCCCACTACTGTCACTGAAATCATCATCACTGTCTTTGGTGGCGCCACCTGCTGGTGCTGGAGCATCTGGTGTGCTGGAATACATATTAATAAGATTAGGTCAAGCCGTCATAAATAAAACAGTCGGTCAACAACAGAACCAGTCGATTAAAGGTAATTAAAAAACGTGACATTAAATTTTGTATGTATTAGACAAAAAAATGTCTTAAATGTGAAAAGTTATGTAGCATACTAATATTTTCACTTTTCAAACTGATATTATCATTGATCTTTTTTTTTTTTTAAATTCCTATCCGTGAATTAGGAACGATTGCTAAAGTCACAACAGTTGAAGTCTAGACATCAGAAATCCAGGAATGGTTATTCTACTCAAATCTTATGTTTGACTCACTTATCTAAGTAAAATAAAAAGGCAGCCTGCAGCTTGTTACAAGTATAAAACATCCTTCAATCTTAAAGCTGGGTCAAAAGACATTAACATGTAAAACATCGTATTTTCCCTCATAAGTGTACCATGATCATATTTTTTTCAATATATTCAGTAAATGCTTGAATAATTTTTTAATGCATTGAATGTGGAGTTGAAAGTCGAGCACTTATTGTGAAACTGAATTTTCATATTTCTCAAACAGGATGTTAAATTGTTAATTCAAGTAGGGTGTTGAATATAGAGTATTTAGTAAAGAATTCTAACTCTAGAAAGTCTGGATTGAGTCCTTCAGCAGACATCTTCATTTTAACAGCCGGTTCTGGAACACCCTGAAAGACATCAAACATTCATAAAACAACTAACAAATGTATCAGTAAAAGCATTAATAAACAATTAACAAATGTACTAGTAAATTATTCACAATAAGAAATGTACCAGTAAAATCATGCTCATTAGACAAATGTGATGCCGTAGTTAGCTTATTTATTTTAAATTAAACAGTCAGAGTCATATGAGGCAGACAGTACACCTAACCATCGTTCCTGGGAAGAACCAGTGCTAGACTCCCATCCTCCATAAGCAACTGCCCACTTTCTCACATAAAGAGACGTGGTCAGTAGGGGGCTCAAAGCCACGACCCTCAATCAGTGAGAGGTTACAGTGATATGAAGTCAGCTACCTTAACCACTCAACCTTGGAGGCTGGTCCATGCTGAAGTTAGAGTTTGCATACGAGCAAATACCTTTAATCAACATATGTTCATTATAATTAAACATGATAATTACAAATGATAAATACATGAAGACATGAAAATTAAAGTTTGGGTACATGTACATTGATGTTTGTTCATTCAAACTAGCATTTTAAGACAGCTGTTCAATGGAAGTATATACTGGGAATTTATTGTTGGCAAAAGTGTTCACGATATAAGATATTAATTAAGTATATAGTACTTACCATTCGGACCATCTTGAAGAACTTGGCATATCTAGGATCTTGTGATACAGGGTTGGCTGGCTTCTCTTCTTCAACTGGTGGTGGTGGGGGTGCTTCCTCAGTTACAGGCTTAAATAATAATTTCTACATTCAATAAGGTTATATAAAATATATAAAAATGTAAATTTACATCAAAACAAAAACTAAATTTGAGTAATTTTGAGATACATGTATTATGTTATAATGCACCAATATGATAAACATGAGATAGAATAACACATGATTATCGTTTTAAACAAATAGATAAAATATAAGAATTTTTTAAACCTGTTGTGGAGCAGCTCCTGGAGGTGGTGGAGCAGCAGGGGCTGGAGGGGCTGCTGCTGACTCTGTAGAAGGAGCCGGTTCAGTGCTAGTTGTACCACTTGCTGCAGTAACATTCTCCAAACCAGGAATGGAAGATATCTACAGCATTGGAGAATAAATTAAGTGTATTGGTTGAAAGAGTCAACATGTAACATACTGGGTATAAATGATAAAATTATCCAATATTTATCAAGTGAGCTTAACAAATGACATATCTTAAAATCTGTGAAATTTAATCATTTTAGATATTGCAAAGGTAACATTTTATAATATAGTATTTGTCTTTTAAGTCATTTAAGATGTAAGCAAAAATAAAGATGTAACACAGCTTGACATGCTACAAATAAAAGTAAGACAAGTCATAACAGATGGAAGCCCGGCCAGTACATGTACATGATACACATATGAATGGTACATGTACATACAGATCCCATTGAGCACAAATTAGGTTAGAAAAAGTGATGTCTAGGGCTTGACCAGTCATTAGGGTAGGTACCTGGTAGTACTAGTTGAGAAAACTTTTTTATGTATTTTCCCTGAAGTTCAGCCTTTTTTACCGTTTTTTTCGGAACCGGTAATAGCTCCCTATGATGGGGGAAATTTGCATTGTGAAACACTAAAATATTTTTAATTATGGGGAAATTTTTCTCTCAGTGGGGAAAAATATACTTTTTACTAGAGGAACGGGGGAGAATACAGGACCCAAAAATAGCATGCATACCTATAAATAGTACTATGGAGGTAAAGTTCATCCTTAAATACTTTTGTTCTTTTAGTAACTTTCGATTATGCTGTTAGAAACTTTGGTATCAGCGCAAAAATACGGGGTCAAACAGAAAAATAACATGCACTCTACCTTGGCTTCCAGTAGACTCATGGTAACTTCCAGATTTTGCATTCTGTATGATAAATGTTCTAACTTTTCCTCACAAACACAGGAAAATCTGTTGAGAAATCCAGCTGTGTGGCTTACAAAATGGTTCAGGAAAGTAACAAGTCGTTTCTGTTTGATTGATTCAACCTATTAAACAAGATATAAATTTTGTTATTTATTAAATATTAATATGCATTTTATATTATATATGCATCAATAAACTACTTAGTTTACAAATAGCATCAAACATAAGGAGAGGATAAAAATTTAAGGATAATGTATACCATTTCCTTTCTTTACCATGAATGTATTAACATAGAGTAACGAATTCACTGTCACAAACAGTCTAATTAGTTGGATTAGAACTCAGGGTCACTCAAATTCATTTGAAAGACCTTGATGTACTTAAGAGAAATTTATATGATATCAGTTATACTTATTAGCTGGGTTGTTGATTTATAAGTTATCAACATAAACAGGAAATATTTTCGTTTTATTACAAGTGTAATAGTCACAGGAAAATAATGCACCCGAAGCTTAAACCCATGACCTCCTGCTTGCAAGTCAGATTCTCTACCAACTTAGCTAAGTGGGCCGTTAATATTACAGTCAATTTATACATACAAAAACTATATACCATACTGCTATATGGTAACGATAATTATATTTCCAATAACTTTTCTTCATTATGACAAGTTTTCAACATACAAAATGTAAAAGCCCCATTAAATTAGCATTTTGGGAGCAAAAATTAAGGTAGGTCTTATTTTACCTAGAAAGATGTCTTATCACATAATCAGTGAAACTGACTTTTACTTGCAATAAAACCATTTAGAAATTTTGTTTATTTAATGATAATCACGAAGAACATAATAAAAAATTATAGAAATGTAGCACAGTATTTTTTCAATGATATTGCAAAAATGTAAGAAAAAAACATGTGACAACATCTTTATGAGATATGGCTAAAGATAGGCATTAAACATTGTTTAAGAGCAAATAAAATATATTTCTTACATTTTTATCTATTGTTCCGTCGGTATTTCTGAACTAAAAAGCTAATGGGCATTTAAAGGAAGAAAAATACGTCGATATAATATAGTAAACAAAATGTAATAAGACTAATATATAAGAACGTAACACTTTTTTAGGGACTGGACCTGTACAATAGCCCCTCCCTCGTTCTGTGCGATACGTACAAGTTACGAATTACAGTGAGGACGAATAATTAGTCACGATTTACCGAAACAAGAATAATTACTGGAACATGATTTTTTACATACCTTCGTGTAATCAATTCCGGGACCCACTAGTGGCAACCCGTCAGAATCCATGACTTCTGTTGACGGTAATATTCACAAAATCAGAATTTATCTTTCAGCCCGTGTTTATCACCGAAAGGTCAAGGACATTCTCGTGATAGACGGTAATTTCCGTGATTTGGACACGTCAAGCAAGTTGATCCTCATTATTTTGTAGATATTTGTCAGCATTGTTAAACGAGGGTAAGTTTCTCAATGATTATCGTTATAAGTATTGATATTTTATAATTTTTCTACGTTTTGTTATGATGATAGCTGTATGATAATTAATATTTGAACATAAAACCATCAGCTTTAACCGGCGAATATTTCGTCCTTGTAATTTTCGTAACTGAAGTGTTGACTTGAGTCAATATTGTGTATTGCTTTATTTTAGGACATCCTATCGTTAGCAATTACTCCACTTAATTGTTTCTGGAATTGATCTTAATTATGTAAATGATTGTTCTTTTGGACAACTAACATCGTTTCAGAATTCACAAAAGTCAAAATAAGCTGCCAGACATTCTGTCTGACAAGCTTCAAAATTCTGTCAGACCGAAAGGAAATCTGTCAGACAGAAAAAGTAAACTCGTTTAAATGAGTACTCAAAAGATGAATAAGTTGCCGGAAAACTGGACCGAGGATGTATGATCATTCTTTATCGGACCAACATGGCAATCTATCTTTCTATGCTGCTATCGGACAAGTCTGCTGGTCCAATGCCTTCATTGAAGTCTGTCCTTCTTTGAGTTTGTCCATGTTGACTTAATTATGAACTGAGCTAAACACTGAAGCCAGTATTAAAACAGGGGCTTGATAACAGATAACTTTTTAGATTTGAATGAAAAAATACCCAGTATGACAATTTACTAAATCAGTAAATGTTGAAATATTTAGAAACACATTAACAGAATGTTTTAATTTCCTCTGGTTATTAGAGGGTTAGTTAAATTCTGTGAATTTTGGCAAGTGTTAGACATTTGTCTTAGTAACTGAAATATAGTACTATACTACTATACAGTAATTGTCTGTTTTCTTAATCTTTAGGAAATAGTAATGGTATGTACATGTATTTTAATTTCAAAAATAAAATCAACCCATGCTTATTGTTTTTAATTATATTTCACAATGTGTCTTGTTTTTCTTCTTCATTAAATGCTAAAAACCGAGCTTGTTTAAGATTTTGGTTTCCAGTTTCCTACGAATTGTTAAATTTGATGAACTTAGGAGTTAATGATGTAATCAAGTGTGCTTCAAACTACCCCCTTCTAAGTGCAGTGTTTTTTGTGTTATTATTATAAGTTCCATGAATTTTATGTTGTTATCGTATTATACAAGGTTGAGGGTAATTTAGTATTCAATTATTCATCAAGATGCTTGTGTAGATGCTGACTGACTTCGATTCTTTTTTCAAGTGTTTATATTTTTAAATTTATGTGAACACTGAATGATGCCAGTGTTTTAACTATTTTTTTGGAAGCACTAGCCCAAATTATATGTAGACTGTTGAAAATAAACAGTTTACCACTAGCCTGAATACACAATTTTTAGAAAATTCACTAGCCCAATAGGAAATTTACTAGCCCCGGGCTGTGGGCTAGTGGGTTAGCGTGAAAACTGTGATGCTGAGTCTGAGAGTAAGATTACTTTTAGTTGTTATCTTTACTAAAGAAACTTAACTCAGTTCATTATAAATACCGTAATTCATTGTGAAGAGTCTGTAAAATCCTCTTGCTTAATGTAAATTTTATATTCATTGTTGTTGTCTCTGATACTTTATTTGTGATTCATACCCCAGTCTTCATTTGATATATATATTTAATTAGTTTTGTGATATGTTATTAAGATTATTTTGTTGTTTTGTTTGGGGAATATTCACACAATGCTGTTTCATGTTCATTGTTTTCTATTAGAATTACAGTTGTTGTTTTAAAATGGTGTGCATTGAAATCCAAATCAGTTTTGTATTAGAATTTTTGGTATTTCAAAAAATCAGCTGTAATGTTTAATACTTTAATATGTTAAGGTATTTCAAATAATTAACAGTAATTCATTACATATTTATATGTATCTTTATTGGTTTATAGCCTATCATTCACATTTTTTTCACCACTGCATGATCATACCACATGTTCTTGTATAACATTTGTAACATTTATTCAAAACTCAATGTTTGAAAATGTTTACCTAGAAACATATAACCTGATGATTTTCATTCAATTTGTCATATTTTAGAATTCTAAAGACAAAATGTCGACCCTGGCGGAGCAGCCATGTTATACATTGATCAACATCCCCAATGATGCTGAACCACCTTCAGAGATGCAGCTTCGCACTGACCTGGGTATGGGTTTACAGTTTATTCTAGCTTTGTTCAATATAATTGTCTATTTGTTTAATCTTAAGACTAATCAATTAGTAATCATTCTTTTGTTCTTTAATTTTGAAATCATTTATATTGTTACTTTTGTACAATTTATTTTTTTTGTTTCTATAATATTATATAGAAAAGGGGGACACAAAGAGCAAGACAGATGCCTTGAAGAAAACTATACAGATGATTCTAAATGGGGAGAAAATGCCTTCCTTATTGATGACCATCATTCGATTTGTGATGCCAATGCAAGATCACATGATCAAAAAACTGTTGTTGATTTTCTGGGAGGTGGTCCCAAAATATAACCCTGATGGCAAAATGTTGCACGAGTTCATCTTAGTCTGTGATGCCTACAGAAAGGTATTTTGAAACATTTAAAGAAGAACAATAAAAAGTCTCAATCTTTTGATAATGTTTTTTTTTCATGACTAAATTGTCTAGATTTTTGAGAGATTTTCACTTTTCTCTGTACTGGATAAGATTTTGGACTTCCGATCATCAAATGTATTTAACTAGTGATCATGTTTCTGTTTTGGAATGTTTTACCGAAATAGTTGCATCTTTTTATCAGTTCTCACTGAAATATTGTACAAACAAAGCTTTCCCTCATGGCCCCTTGCCACAACAAATTGATTGAACTGGATTGATGCATTTTTTATGTAATAATGAAGAAATGCAACAATGACATATCTAATGAAAATAGAAAGTATGTGTTGATGTGTTTAAGCATAATAAAACAGAACTATAATCAAATTTTAGTCAAAGTTTGATTGATTTTTTATAAAACCATTTATTTTATAATTTCAGGATTTACAACATCCAAATGAATTCATCCAGGGATCCACTCTCAGATTTCTTTGCAAACTTAAGGAGCCAGAATTGTTGGAGCCTCTCATGCCAGCCATTAGACAATGTCTGAAACACCGTCATTCATATGTCCGCAGAAATGCTGTATTGGCCATTTATACCATATTTAGGTAAATTCTTTTCACAAGTCGAGGGCTCAGCGCAACACTGACATAACTTGTTCTTATTTCAATATGAGTTACAACACTGTTGCGTTGAACCCTCGAAGTGTATTCTGATAATAATGCTTAGTCCTCCAAACATTTTATTGAACAGTTTAAAAAACAACACTTTCCCATGGTGACATTAATGGATTTTGGCCTATTCAAAGATGTCATAATTATCATTTTATACATACAAGAATTGCTTGAAAAAAAGACCTATACACAATTAGGCGACCTATTTCAATTTAACATGATGACTCAAAAGTGAATGTCTGAACAAATTATTGGATTTATTCTAAATCGTCTTAATAGAACCTGCTTAATGTTGATCAAAAAATGATTTCTATATTTTGTAGGAACTTTGATTTCTTGATTCCTGATGCCCCAGAGTTGATTGCTGAATATCTGGAAGGGGAACAAGATATGTCTTGTAAAAGAAATGCATTCATGATGTTGATTCATGCTGATCAGGTAATTATCACCAAAAAAACCACAACACATGGCTGCTGATAGTTCTTCTATATGTACCAGAATAATATGAATCATCACTAAAATATAGTCATATCTGAATCTTAATGTTGTATATTGAACATATTTTAGCATAGACCAGTATATACTTCTTTAAAACTTAATCCTTTTGGACTGTATACCGGCTGCTACTATGCACCTTAAGTTTTTCAGTCTCAATCCCTGATGCATGTTAGGAAGTTGTTACATTGTTGTTGCATACAATGAAAGGTATGTTTTCACATGTTGATTATCTGAGAAATTTGTTTAGGGAACTGAATCTTGTACTTGACTCATGTACTCTTGTAAAATTGCAAACAGATTATTAATAAAACAATTTATGAATTCAGATACATATTGAACTTTTTTTATTTTCATTTTACAGGAGAGAGCTTTGAATTATTTGAGCAGTTGTATTGACCAGGTTACATCCTTTGGAGATATTCTACAGTTGGTGATTGTAGAGCTTATATACAAGGTAAAATATTGTGACTACCATATGGTTAATAAGCTTTATTCTTTTCTATTATAAGGTTAATTGAATTGTCTGAAATGTTGTATGCTAGGTGACGTACATAATATCTTTAAGGATGACTTCTACAATATTGCCTGAATTACACTTTATGGTACTAATTCATGTTTTTTTATTCAATGGAAATTCTTCTTGTGCAAATTTTTACCAAGTATGAAGAACACATTATTTGTTGTAAGTTATTTGGAATTTATATTTTCAATGGTGATTTTATGTAAAGTTTTGTTACTCATCTTAAATCATTTAATTATTGCTTTCAGTATTGTGTTACTGTAAATATAATTTCTTTATTTGTTTGTTATATTAGGTTTGCCATGCCAACCCATCAGAACGTGCCAGATTTATACGATGTATCTACAATTTGTTGAATTCATCAAGCCCTGCTGTGAGATATGAGGCTGCTGGTACCCTAGTTACATTATCCAGTGCTCCAACTGCTATCAAGGTGAGCATTAGACTTGATCCTGTTTCATTGTCTGGTCATACAACATATTGTCTTGTGTTTAGTCAAATGTACCTGCCTATTTGCAAGTACACAGATGAGACCGTATCATTTCCCCAAATCTTGATTGAGATGGAGTTCAGAACCTTCAACTTTCAGAATATAATTGTATCATATTCTTGAATCCACTTCAGTTTAGCTTGGGTACCCACCTGATAGCCAAAATAAAAGTGCTTGCAGAATGCCAGATACAAGAAATCGAGGGATTTGAATTAATTTGCTATGAACTTGTAATGTAAACTGAGACAATCTTGTACTTGTCAGATTTCATCTCTGTCTTCATTATTTAGGCTTTGCTTTGGACTTCAAGAACAACTGTACTGATAAACTTGGTGTGCTTTGATTCCTTTTATATTTATACCCCCGCAAACGGAGTTTGAGAGGGGGTATATTGGAGTCACTCTGTCTGTCGTTGGTCGGTCGGTCCGTCCGTCCGCATGAAGTTTGTGGAGCGAACTTCTTCCATATTTTTAAGCTGTTGCAATGAAACTTGAAATATGTTATCACCATGAAGTGTAGATGTGCAAGACACAATTTTCATGCCCAGCGATTCACTCATTGCAGAGTTATGTCCCCCTGAACGTAGCCGAATAGTGTACTATTGCAGTATTAGTGTCAAAGCGGCGGCGGGGGTATTAGTCACCTCTGTGACAGCTCTAGTTTACTTTGTCCTTCTATTTTAGGCTGCAGCTAGTTGCTATATAGAATTGGTTGTTAAGGAGAGTGACAACAATGTTAAGCTGATTGTATTAGATAGACTGGTTGCATTGAAGGAGGTTCCAGCCCATGAGAAAGTTCTTCAGGTAAAGTGACTTATTTTATCAAGTCTACCATGTTTTACTATTATCTATTGGCTGATTGATATAATTTTGTTTATGTCTCATAAAGACATCATTAATTAAAAGTGGGATTTCATTTGATTAAAATATGCTATTGTCCAATCTCATTGTAGTAGTAGTAGTATCGGAAAGTCAATCAAATCTGTTTTTTTTCCAAAATGTTAACATGTTAGTACTGATCCAATGTACAGACTATGTGAGTGCTTTACAGTAGTATTGAACAAACACCATAATATTTAAGTATTAAAGTGGATCATTGGCATTCCACACACACATGTAATCCTGTTTTACTTTTTCCCAGGATTTAGTTATGGATGTACTACGAGTGCTTAATTCACCAGATCAGGAAGTAAGAAAGAAGACTCTTAGTTTATCCCTTGATCTTGTTACATCTAGGACAGTAGAAGAGGTAAGTTTACTAATTAAAGTCCCATAAGCTTATAAATGTATTGGTCCTAATAGTTTCTGTTTGTTCTATAACAGAGGAATCCGGTGTGTTTTCCTCTCGTGCATACTTTATAGCAAGAAAAAATGTTTCCGAAACCACTATCGTATTTTTTTCAATATCATTGAAATAAATACTATTTATAGAACACCTGTGTTTTCCCGCAGTCATGCTATGCACACGTAGTAAAGTGACGTCACGCGCCCTACATATTTCAAGTTTACAAAAGCAAAAATCACAGTTAAATGAGTGTTTTCAGACTAAAAAGGGCTTATTTTGTCGGTAATAATTATCTTGGGATGATATCAGCAATTAAATGTTTTTGCATATATTTTTCTACAGCAAAAAGCTTATGGGGCTTTAAATCATTAAACTACTTTTATCTTGCTTGCTGTTTGCAGTTACATGAATGTTATTGGTTCAAGCTGAGAATACAAAAGTGTGATGATCAATTAGAGACCAATGACCAAGCTTGGTGGTCTTAAATCATTTTTATTCCTATGCCTTTATTGGGTAGATAAGAACAACAGATAAATCAAATCAAATGTTCATTAAAACAATGTCATCCTGGAAATATCTATAAATTTATTGAAGTCTCACCTTTAATTCATGTTGGTAAGTAGTCTGTTGGTTGCAGAAGGACTGGTTGTAAACTCAAGAGACACTGCTTTTGTAAACTTACATACATTGATTTTAATATAGAACTATTACATCCCTGTGTTAAAACATTGAATCAAGCTTACTAGAATGTATCTTATAGATGGTGCTAGTGTTGAAGAAAGAGGTTGTCAAGACAAACAATGTGGAACATGAAGATACAGGAAAATATCGTCAGTTGTTAGTGAGAACCTTACATCAACTCTCCATCAAGTTCCCTGATATTGCTCCAGCTATCATCCCTGTGGTAAGTACTAGATGGAAGAGTCATTGAAATCCAGTGCGAAAAAAACTGAATTGTGGAAAAATTATATTACCATGTTAATGAAAAATGAATTAAAGCTGTATAGTAATTATTACTAAATTTTACTAGGATTACACACTTATACTTCACAGTTAATCAGAATATTAGCAATAAAGTCTTTGAAATATATTAAAACAAAGAATATCACTAGATCTTTAATAGTAATATTTATGTTTCACACAGCTGGTTGAGTTTCTTGGAGATAACAATGAAGCTGCTGCTGCAGATGTTTTGGTATTTATTCGTGAAGCTGTTCACAGATTTGAGTCTCTGGGAGTTCTTATCATCTCGAAACTTCTTGATGTGTTTTCCACAATCAAAGCCATGAAGTAAGTGACAAGTTTACTGCTATCAGCTGATATACAGCGTTTTAGTTCCTTTTATCTGATGTTCTTGTAAAACTGTCACCTTAGAATTAAAAGGGCCTATCTGCACTTTTCATACTTGTCAGATAGACCTTTTAAGCCTAGGGTGATGACCTATTGACTTGGGTTCACCAAAAACTTCTTATTTTCCTAATAATTATTTCAGTTTCCAAACTTATGGTGATCCCTTTCGATAGTTCTGGACCCTTTACAAAATTTAAGCCCTTTGTTTATATGAAAAGTCTTAAAGAATGATTCATTCATAATTTCTATATAATTCCATGAATATTATGACACATTTTTGTGCTGTTTTGATAATTGAATCAGTTTTTGTTACAAATATTTAGGTTAATGTGACGTATCTGTAAACATCTTGACTACTATTTCAGGATTCAGCGAGCTGCTTTGTGGATTTTAGGTGAATATTGCACCACAACAGAGGACATTCAGAGTGTTATGACACTTGTAAGACAGTCTTTGGGAGAGATTCCAATTGTTGATGATGAATTAAAGAAAGCTGCTGGAGAAACTAAAGAAGATGGTTGGTTTAATTTGAATTTATTTATTGCTTAGTATGAGCCTTTTCCCCCCCTCTGTATATCAGTATGTCAAAGTTCAGGCATTTATTATGATCATACCTTGTAGATTTCGTATGATCTTGAAGGGAATGTCTATATAAATCTTAAGTCTACGTATTACCATAGGGCTGAAAATAAATATGAGTTTGTTTGGAGTGCTCCGACTCAAATATTTGATTTTTTCAGACAATATGTCAGGAGGTAACCTTCAGAGACTTGTCACCGCAGATGGTACATATGCTACACAGAGTGCTTTCAGCACACAAACCAATACAAAGAAGGAAGAAAAGTAAGTAATGGATTCTCCTGTTGAAGTAAAAATATGATTTATTCAATTTACATGTTGTAATTTACTAGTGTTAGATTTTTTCTAATTTATTTAATTCTGAACTAAATTAAAACTTTGTGTACAGTTTAGAAGGGTAAAATAAATAGCAATTAACATTTTCGAAATCTGAAAATTTTGTTTAGGATTCTGGATAAGACAGGTTCAAATTAGGGAGGTAGATGATATTTTTTGTATGAATTTCAGTCCACCTCTCCGCCAGTATCTTCTTGATGGTGACTTCTTCGTTGGAGCAGCTCTGTCTACGTCTCTGACAAAACTTGCTCTTAAGTATATAGCTCTGACCAATGACGAAAAGAAAAAGAATGTAAGTGTGTTGCATGAAATATTTTTGTAAAACTTACTTTTCTACTAAAAGATATTTCTGAATCTCATTTTTTAAAGACTTTTTTTAAACAGTTTACCAATGTAAGATATCATTAAAACTGACTGTATTTTCAAGATATCAGTACTTAGTTTTCTTGAGAATTTTATATAAAGTAAATTTACTTACATGATAAATATCTTACATACTCATTTGAATCTACAATACATTGAATATATGTAAAAGTAATTATTCTTTTTCAGACATTCTTGGCTGAAGCCATGTTCATAATGTCCACTGTTCTTCATCTTGGAAAGTCTGGAATACCCACCAAGGTAATGATAACCTATGAGTCAGCAGGATTATATAGTTCATAAAAACAAGGTTAAGGCGTTATCATTATATTGAAGTTGTTTGTGAATCGAAATTGATGGTTGTGCATGCAACCAATTTATATTTTCTTCTATTTTTTCCAGTAATATGAGTAATTCAGCTAGAAAATGCTTAGTTTACTTAATTAACTTCAAATGATAGCTTAACTCTATTTTTAGAATATCTTCAGCACTATATTCATGTGTTACCTTTAACTAATTATTTTAATACATTTTTATGCGTTTGTATCCATAGGGTATATAGTTTTTTGCCTGTTTGTATGTCTGTTTGTACCAAACTTTAACCTTGCCTGTAAAAGCAGAACGCTTCTACCTACAGTCATTAAACTTCATATGTTGATTCCACATGACAGCATCTACAGGACCTGTGCATTTTCAGGTCAGTAGGTCAAAGGTCACCCTGAGGAGGCATTTTGTTTATCATTATTCTGATATTTCAATTCATAGAGTATTGTTGAATTGTAAAGTATGTAATTCTTTTTCTAGCCAATCACTGATGATGATGTAGATCGTATTGCCACATGTTTAAGAGTTCTTGCTGAACAGAGTCCCCTGATGACTGATATATTTAACACTGCCTCACGTAATTCTCTCTCACTTATGTTGGCTGCTAAGATGGCTGAGGAGAAGGAAGCACAAAAGGTAATAAAAAAAAATGGCATAATTTCTTAACTTCTGAGAGTGTTACATTTATCAGATTTTCGGGGTGTATTTTAGGAAAAGGGGGAAGATGCTGGGAGCGAGTAAAGGGGGGGGGGGGGTTACACGAAGGAGGCAAATTTTGGGAGTATTCATTTAAATGTAAATTTAATAGGGGAAAAAGATTTTCTTTTTGAAGTACATTGTATATAGCTTATATTCTGAACATTCAGTCAGATGACATATAAGATGCTACCGCATAGAATCTTTTTTTACTCGCATTTAAAATAATAATTTCATCAATTTCTGTCAAATTCAAGATAACATTGTTGCATTTTCATCACAAACATTAGTACAATTTCATTTTAATATATAACCAAGTACAGCTACTTTGGTTCATTGCTATAATGCACTATGTGCACTACACCTTTGGCCATGTTTAGTGTGCCAGACTTAAAACCCAGTGATCCGGGTTTGAATTCCAGTGGCGGACGTCAAACCGTTTTATTAAAATTTGACAAAGATGTTGATTTTCCTCAATATGTGGAGAAGTTGCCAGCTCCTTATTGAAGTGTAAGTTAGAACTGGTTAGAATACCGTCCAAGAAAACTGATAAGGTGAACCGTCCACTGCAGATAACTGAAACACCATTAATGGTGTTTAGGGGTTTTTCATCTTCTATAACAGAGGCCTATTAAAGGCCCCTTCTCAATAGAAAATTTCTTTAAAATCATGCAGTTTTCCCAAAAATCCTTACTTACACCAGCTATTTTATTTCCCAAATCAGCAATTTTAGCGATAATTCTTCCCAAAATCAATCAACAGACTAAGGTCTCTTCCCAATGAAGAGAGAAAAACCTCTGGACTGTTAAAATCACTGAAACTGCACTACACTACATCTTAGACTCAGTGATTCATTAGACTTGTTTCTCTTCTTGTGATTCAAGTTATAATCATGTGTGTAATATCTACGCATGATCTATTTTAGGCAGCCGAGAGGAAGGTTGTAAAAGTACAGGCTGATGACCCTATTGCTTTTGCACAGCTTGTGGACAAGAATGAACTTGGAGCAACTGAGGTTAGTTACTGTTATTAGATTATTTGATTGTTATCTGTTCACAGAATACTTATTTTTATTCTGTGTCCTTCCTGGGTGTTCGTGGGATAAAAGACCTCAAAACCAAATAATCTCATAAATAAAACAAAGAAATGTTTACTATTTGGTATCTGTAAAATTAACTGAAATACTGATTGGCTTGGTTTAAGTTCATTCATTTTATTCTTTGTTGCAGTTACACATTTAAGATACAATGTGTCTCTAAATTTTGACTTTTTGAGATAATACAAACTGAGTCACTCACACTAAAGCTCTTCTGTGAAATAATTTAGCGAACATTTCTGTAGACTGCTTCTAATCTTTAGTTGGTTTAAACTCATTTTTTTATAAATCTTTGTGTTTTTATATAAAACTATATTTTGTCATTCTATTTCAGAATATGTTTGAACTGACATTATCTCAAGCTTTAGGAATGACACAAAAGAAGGAAAAGGATCCAATGGGTGCTTCTAAATTAAACAAGGTCGTTATTGAATCATTGTTTTAGTTTTCATTCTTGAAAAATAGCTTTCTTGTATTTCGTCAACTCTACCAAAAATATTAGGGAGATTTTGAATTGACTAAAGTTTTGATATGTAAACATAATAAGTCATTTGAGTTGCTGTACATTTTGAGTTTAAATATTGTCTGATAACTTTACTCAATTGATCAAATTGGTAAATTATGTGAAATTGATATGATAAAGTTTTTGAGAACAACAAATAATTATCTTGTCTACTAACCTTGTATCTCGTCTCTTAACCTTGTATCTCGTCTCTTAACCTTGTATCTCGTCTCTTTACCTTGTATCTCGTCTCTTAACCTTGTATCTTGTCTCTTAACCTTGTATCTCGTCTCTTAACCTTGTATCTTGTTTCTTAACCTTGTATCTAGTCTCTTAACCTTGTATCTTGTTTCTTAACCTTGTATCTCGTTTCTTAACCTTGTATCTCGTTTCTTTCTAGGTGACCCAGCTGACTGGATTCTCGGATCCTGTGTATGCGGAAGCTTATGTCAATGTGAACCAGTTTGATATTGTATTGGATGTTCTTATTGTAAACCAGACTTCGGACACACTTCAGAACCTTACTTTGGAGCTGGCCACTCTTGGTAAATATTTTATAAGAAAAAACGTTTATATGTCTGGTTGTCTGTTATTTCAAACAGGATATACAGTCAAACCCATGTTTATAGGTATAAAGATTTTTAGCTGATCTCAGAAATACGACAAGAAGTAATGATTTGCTGTGTGGTTTGTTAAGAAATAAGATTTTATGTGGGTTTGTATTCAGTGATGAATTTGAATGTATGGTCATTAATAGTCAGTATTTGATGAATAATGATTATTTAAAAGTTATTAATTTTCTGACAGGTGACTTGAAACTTGTTGAGAAGCCACAGCCACTAACTATGGCTCCACATGATTTCTGTAATATCAAGGCTAATGTCAAAGTTGCCTCCACTGAAAATGGAATCATCTTTGGAAATATTGGTAAGTACAGTCATAAGTTGCGTGAATGATCACGGTGGATTATTAATGCGTCTGGTTCTATCTTTTCAAGAACAATATGTCTATTTGAAAGAATTTTGTGATAAAATTAATCAACCGACTGTTCCTATCACTTTTTATTTTAGCCTTAACTGAATTAACATTAAAGTGCAAATACTGAGTTTTTCTACCTTGTATGCCCAGTACATGATATTCTTTCAAAGGTTGAACATTAATGTAGATATAGTGTCAATTCACAGAATTAATTTACAATTCACCTTAGATAAACTGTTGAAAGATGAGTCTACTAACATGACAAATACTTTTTATGCCCTAGTATCAATGGACCGTATTGTTTGTTTGTACCAAACTTAAACTTGCCTCTTGGAATTCAAAATGCTTCCACCTACAATCATCAAACTTCATGTGTTGGTTCCTCGTGACAACCTCTACGGGACCTGTGCATTTTCAGGTCAAAGGTCACGGAGGCATTCTGTTTTAAAAAACACCTTGTTCAATAAACATTCATACACATTTTTCTTGTAACAATTCATGTTGTCAAACTTCAATGTGTATGCAACCTTTATGGCTTAATAATTGAGTTGATATGTGCAGGAAATTCTGAAAACTGCTCAGGAAATATGTGGTCATTATAGATAAGATGTTCCTAATATTAGAATGTCATCTCAGTAAAGCTTTAATAATAATGTTTTTCTACTTTCAGTTTATGATGTGACTGGGGCTGCCAGTGATAGAAACGTAGTGGTCCTTAATGACATCCATATTGACATAATGGATTACATCGTACCTGCGTCATGCAATGACTCCGAGTTCCGACAGATGTGGGCGGAGTTTGAATGGGAGAACAAAGTAGCTGTAAACACAAATGTTTCCGGCTTGAAGGAATTCCTGCAACATGTTATCAAGTGCACAAATATGAAATGCCTTACTCCTGATAAGGTAAGTTATATTTTGTTTTTCAAAAAAACGTAATAAATGTTAATTAAGTTTTTTATAGTACATTTTGACACTGATTATTTAAAAAAATATGATTTGTTATTGATATAGTATTAGTTCTGGCCCCAGTTTCACGAACAAAATTGAGTAGAAACTCAATAATGGATTCAAGTATTTTTTCTGTCTAGAAATCTTGTGTCACTGACTAGAAATGTTACCTTTTGTTTTCTGATATACTTAGAACATGTTTAACATGCCAGCATAAATTATTTTTGGTTCAGTGGACAAATTAAGGCTCAAAACTCATTTTTCATTTGAGTCGAAAGTCCAATATCCAATAACAGACTCAAATCATTTTTATTCAATTATTCCATATCAAAAGACCATTGTTCGATTGAAATTGTGGGAAACTGTTATTAGACCATATTTGTACCTTCTTTTAATGCCACTTTTAGAATAAAATACATTAATATAGAGAAATAATTGATATAATAAAATAGTTGAGTTTGAGCAAAAACTTAAGTTTTTTTGTGAAACTGGGGCCTGAACATTAAGAGCACATTTTACCACCTTGGGAAATTGGGTTTGCCAAGATGAACAAAGTATAACAATTATCAGAGGTCTTATTAATGATTCATTTTGCCTGTCTGTGTGGGCAGTTGTCTTCTTAGCTTAAAAGGGGTTCAGTGTGGCAGGTTTCATTGTTTTAGGGTTTAAGACAAGTCGTCATATAAAATTTACATGAATGTAATAATGTTGTTCATTGTGTATCTTACGATCATTGATCATTTCATTCTAGGCACTTCAAGGAGATTGTGGGTTTATGGCTGCCAATATGTACGCTAAGTCTATATTTGGAGAAGATGTTCTTGCTAACCTTAGTATCGAGAAGCCAGGACATCTACCAGCTGGTTCACCAGTTCAAGGTCACATCAGGATCAGAGCTAAGAGTCAGGTATGTGGACTTTTCAATGGTTGAAAGTTGAGTTGAGTTGTACTGTAGTTAAAAACTGTCAGCTCATCCCACATACTCTTATTATTTAAATTCTTTTGTGTGTCATGTTATTCTGTAATCTAGCTGTAACATTGTTTTATCTAATATTAACTTCACTGACAATATTTATTAAACAGATTCTGTGTTTTTAAATTAAATGAAATTAATCATGCATATCAATTTCAAATGAATCATGTTCTTTTATTTGGCTAAAAATGAAAATAAGTTTGTTTGGAGTGCTCGACCTACTCAAGAAAATGCTAGCATTTTGGGCATTTTTCTTTTACTTTCTTTATGCTATTGTTATATAGTAAAAAAAATCCCCACCTACCTACCCAGTGCTATAATTCTGGGTTGGAGCACTCCAAACAAACTTATTTTTATTTTCAGCCTTATCACATGAAGTTTAATTAGATTGTTCTGATTGGACATCACTCAGTTATATCAATGCTTATCATAAACATGATGGTTGATCATCTATATTTCAGGGTATGGCTCTCAGTATGGGAGATAAGATCAACCTTTCACAGAAGGCTAACAAGAACGCCTTACCTGAACAGTAGATCTTCAAATTGGGACAGTGAAAGTAAAAAAAACTATATAATGACATTACTTGTCATGAACATTTGATGTATTCAACACAGAAAATGAAGTTTATTTATATTCTTTAAGGTCGATTTCTGAACTAAATTTATTAGGTATTGGCACTTTTTGTTGAAATATCCCAAACTATTTTGTGCAATTTTAATAATCTTATTGTGTGGAACATATACTTGAATTTTTATGATGTGATTGAAATAATATTCAGTTTCATTGTAATGGGTTATACCTGACTGAATTTATTATAATTATTAAGAAACTCTACAAATAGGCTCACTGAACAATAAAATGTCTTATTTAATTTTATTTATTACGCTAGTATATCTTTCATGGAAAATGTACAGAGAGAATCTGTGTTCAGTAAAAGCATATGCCCCTGGTGGCAGCTTGACTTAACCTTGTTGGACTGACAAGACAATCACTATGGCATAAAATTGATTGCAGTTATTGATGAATGAAAAGCAAACAGCAGATTTATATATGCTAACATCGTTCAGAATGATCTTTGACTTATTGACTCGGCTGTGTGTTATACTTGAGGTTTTTCATGGTGTTTTTGGCTTGCTTCAAAATTGTGGACAAATAAATACCTTGGTTATTGAAATGACTGGTTTTTTCTGTATTCCATACTATTGTAAACAGTTTCATTCTGTTATATGAGCTGAAATAAACTACGATTTATGAGCTGAATCAAACAAAGCTTTATGAGCACAAAGTTTAGATTACAAATCTAGGATAAAGTGAGACTGAACAAAAGGTCATTGTGAAATAATATGTTTTAATGGGGCTGGGGGGTAAAACGTTCAAAATGGACTAAACGCATGTCATGCTTTTCAAAGTCTATAAAAAAACATTCATTTAGTTTAAACATATTTATTCCAAGTCGTCTAACATTCACAAGTACATGATAAAACAAAACTTATTTATATTACACAAGGAAAGGATTAGAATGAAAGAAAGTCTTCTTCTCCTTGAGCGGATAGTAATAAATTTACATTCATTTGATAGTACATTGTAATTGTATAAAAAGGTAATTTACAAAAAGCAATTAGACAAAAAAGTAATTGTATAAAGAGTAATTATATAATATGAATTGCATTGGAAATGTAATTATATACATAAATAAAGTTATTATATATATAGAAAATTAATTACATAAAAAAATAGTATAAAAAGTAACGTTATGAAATGATTAAATAATAAAGTGAATCCATGGTATTTCCAGAATAGCAATACTGCGTACCTATTTATAAAATGTAGTTTAATCATTTTGTATCTAATCTGGCATTGCATCCCTTCAGATGTATTTAGCTTGTGATTTTTTCTGGGTTTAGGATGATAAATTTTGATTGATTACCCAGATCAATATTTAATATCAAAAAGATATGATTGAGTCTAGTGTTGCAATGAAAAAACAGGGTAGGTCAATTAACTAGAATTGAACATTTTATGCCTAATTGTCAACAAAACACAGAATGAGAGATTTTGCTGATAATATCCTTGTTTGTTTCTCAAAATATGAAAAAAACACAAACTTAGTTTTGAGTGAAAAAACAACATGAGCAGATGTTAACTACAATGCAAGCTATGTATTGGAACTGTTAACCTGGAAAACAATAAGAAATAGTTAAGACCTCTGACCAGTTATCACACACCGGTCAGCACGGAGTGAACTAAAAGAAAATGGTAAACATATGGTTACTAACAAAATGAAAGCAGTTTATTGTGCATAAAACTGAAGTATAAAACAGATAAGAAATATTTATTTCATAAATAAAGGCCTCTGGTCCAAAATACATGACAATAACACATAGAAATACTAGTACCTGAATACACAGTTACGTAATATATACACCGCAACCTCTCCAAAGCGGCCATCTGTAGAGCAACAATCTCTCCATAACAACACTAAAAATTTCCCTAAGCTGATATTTACTGTAAATTTAACATCTGTAGACCAACAACCTCTAGACAACAGTCAATTTTTGCAGCTCCCACAGGGTGTTGTTCTACAAAGCTTGTACTGTAAATGATAAAAGTCATAAAGGTATCTTCCAGATTTATACCATGTATGAGGGTCAGTCAATAAGTCCTGTCACATGGCTTAAAAAATATACACCGGACAACAAAGTGAATGTACCAGTCTATATTCGTTCAAAGTAACACCCTGTGTGTTCAATGGTTGACTTCCATCTTTATGGCAACATGCGAATTCCGGTTGCTAAACAACAATCGTTGATGCGTTTTACGCCTGCGATAACAGCACCTAGTAGTTCTTCTTAATCATTGTACCTACCAACACGTTACGGTTTGTCAGTTTTGTAAACAGATACTTAGATCTGGTGAATAGGCAGGATTTGGCAGCACCTTCTAGCTCATCTCTCTCAATAGTGACGTCACAAATGTTGCCTTATGGCACGCAGCGTTATCTTGCAAAATACGCGGATGTCTCTAAAGAAACACTGGTCGCTCTTTAGCTATCTCAAGCTTGAGGTATTTTAATAAAAAGTCTATGTAATAAACTTTATTCAAAGTCTGAATTATACCATTGCAATCATATGGATAAATCTTTAACATTTTTTAACAGGGTTGCTTGCAACCTTGTTCTTGGTTACTACCAGTTTTTGAACCTCACAGTATCAAATTCTAAAAATAGTAACAACTGGTTTCCCCTATCACAACCGATAAGAAGTTCTTCCCCATACGCCAAATAAATAGTTCCAATAAGAAGACGGCATTCAGTCATATCTGTCCATATAAAAATGACTGCATGGTGTTAAGATTATACGTAAAACACGTTTTATACGCACTCTTTGATCCTCTTTCGAAATTATGGCTGCGCCAACGACATCACGTGCATTATTATGGCGTCACAAATGACGTATCGCACATGCGCTGTCCAAGATAACGTTTTTAAATTTAAATTGTTATGTCCTTACTGTATGCAAAGTCTCAGATTGATTGCTTTAATTAGTATTTAAACAGTTAAAAGCCATGTGACAGGACTTATTGACTGACCCTCGTAAATAAAAAATCATTTCTTATATCTGTATATTTTGAACAATGAAAAAAGCATGAAATTCACAATCCAGCTGCGTTGTACCATAAATTGTTAAACGCGTTCTTCTTTTATTATAGCATTTTGTCTACCAATTTCTATCTTAAGTTTATGATTTGATAATCTAAATTTTGACATAGCAGTTTTAAACATAAATGGTAGATCTATATCAAGTTAAAATACTTTTTAACACCTAACAATGATTTAAAATGACAATAACGATGACATCTACTTGGTATATTTATAGAAGCATGCCAATTTTGAATACTACCGTCATTAACTATTTGTTTAAACATATTCTAATGAAACAAATATGGTCTCCAAAAGCCTATCTTGTATAACCATGCAAGCATGTCCAAATTCACAAGAAAATAAAAGTGTTTTTTTTTGTAGTAGATCTATAGCATTACATTAAATATTGTGTTTTGTGCATAGCTATAAGATGTGACTTTCACAATGTCATTAGTTGAAAAATAACCAGTCTCCGAGACTCACTTTTTTGTCAGTTTTGATACCACTATCCCAAATCAAACACATTTTTAAATAGATCTACATTTTTAACACATTTATGCTTGGCAACAAAGACCATCTACTAAGAGTTAATAGTAAATTGATCAGAAATGAAATCACTGATACATACAGCTAGATGGCCTCTTTTCCCAGATGGTCTTAATTGGAGGTTTGGCAGTGCATTCGTCTTACCTATTTTTATCAAATGTGTTCTTGAAAAAGAATTTACGACACTGTAGTACAGTCAAACATGTGTTTATAGTCAAGGCCATTTTTTCTAAAAACTTTCACTGATTATTTAGAATGAAATTACCTCCGAATAAAGGCCAAACGTCAATAAAAGCCACATTCTGTCTTTCCCAAGGTTGCCTTTGTTCACAGGTTTGACTATGTATATATATATATATATAAATTACTTTCGGTAAGTATTAGATATTATTGTATCATAAATACGATCTTGTTGGGACATTTAGGTGTTTGCCATAACAATTTACTCATTGACACTGCTATTGTGCTTAGTGATATAGTCAGAAATTCAGAATGCATGGTAACCTTCACCTCGCTTGTTGACTCTAATACAAATGTATTGATATTTCAACATTGCACAGTTATAATGCTCCCAGAACAATATGCACAGCGTGATCACGCAATATGAAAGACGCATTCAGCCACTAAGCAAGTTCAGTAAGCATAATGTTGATGGCAAATTTACACGCCCCATTTTGATACCAGGGAGGCACACTTTCGTTGCTTTCACGGAAGATGGAGATATTTTATGAGTTTTTGTTATGATTTCATAAGTCAATCATGAGTTGATTCCCTTGAAACTTTATGTGTTTCTTTTTGGAATTCATTTGACAAGTACATTTTCACGTGAAAACTTCGATTTTTGCAGTAGCCTTCGTACTCGAGTGAGTGTTCATGGTCTCTGGCTTAAATGATCACTAGCCCTATATCGCAATTCAAATGTCAAACCGGGTACCAGCCAATGTCCCCAAATAACTTTTCCTGTTTTTCTTAACTCTGGCTAACTTCTATTCTAAAGATTGTTTCTTATATTTTATGCATTGCACCTTGCACGCCAAAACCAAAATAAATCTATCTATCTATATTGTATCTGTATTTCGATGTTGTTTTGATATGGTAAAATGTGCATACCATCAAGGAATTGTCGATGGTAGACAGGTCAGAAACTAACAAAGACAGTTTTGATATTAGTTTCCGCCCAAGGTTAATACGTGGCAAACCAATCGTTCATGTGATCAAATATTGATCTCATGACCATTGTAGATAAACACCAAGATAAGCCGACAAATAGGTAAATCATTGTGTATCTGAATGTCTAACCATGAAGTGGTACTGTGTGTTCGCATGTTTGGTAATGTTGATCCGAATTATTCACGGTGGAAGATCGTCAGACAATCTTTGCAGAAAATCATATCTAAATGAAAGAAAACTAAATGTGTTGAAGAAGGAACTAATTAAAGTGAAGAAATTGGTAAGGTGCTTGATTGGACAAACCTAAAAAACGCATCTTCATACTTAAAATACTTTAAACTTAAAAATAACCTAAAACTTACTTACTTGTAAAATCGTTTCGACAACGGTCCATTTTCATAGTTGTACTAATTTAACTTTTGAATATACTAGTACATTATGTAAGAAAAGAATTAAAAACTGACATTAAGACGGGAGATAGAAATAAAACAAAGGATAATGACTCTGCCAAAATGACTAAATGAAACGTATATATATATGCAGTTTAATTTCGTTCTGAACTCGGTAATATATCTGTGATTAATGATAATTCATCTAGTTGTTCTGTTAAGGAATCATTAGTAAGTAAAACCTACGGTAATCTTGTGTATGAGCCATATTTCGATGTGACCGTATCTTGGTATACAAAAAGAAATCGGGTCAAATTCTGACGTTTCTTCTAGATTGATTGATTTCAGTTTGTGCAATGCATGATACATGGTGAAATACATGAAAAACAGGGAAACAATCTCTGAACGATAATTGTGTACACATCAGCATCAGGGTTAACACAAAAAGTGAAGACTCTTATTTCCATCGCTTTCTCCAGAACGGATTGGGCTTAAAGCTTAGTTTTGGTATAATTATAATTTTACTATCATAGGTCGGTTACAACTGTTTGTTTCTAAAATACAAGATAAACTTATTATCAATTTATCATCGAGGTTTTCGAAATTGCTACTTTTCCAAAATAATTGACTTTACAGATTATACTACTGAATGAGAAAGGAACATGCACTAATGGGCTAGCTGATGTCACTAAACAACTCAGGGATATCACTGACAAGATTGAAGATTTGAACAAAATTGATAGTAAAGACTTACTCTTACGATTTTCTACATGGAATATGTTGAATTGATTTTACTGAATAAGTATACCTTTTAGTCATAATAATCATGAAATGAAGATTCTTTTTCTCAAATTTGAACAAATATCCGACTTCTGAGATAAAGACATTCAAAGTAGCTCATTTTAGAAAAGGACACTTGTTACACTTTGATTTATTTTATCAGTTGATGTTTCAAGTGGTTCGACTAGATCCTCAGTGGTGAAGATAAAAGTTTCGCGCGGTTATAAAACTTGTATGAAAGGTTTAAAGAATACTCCTATCACTAAAGAAAATGCGAAGATATGGTGTCTAAGAAGTGCTATATGGAACTTTTCAATGAATGAACCAGAAGATGACGACGAAGAAATTATCCAAGCCCCGCCCGAAGAAAACATAGGAGATGAACACACGAGTGACAGGCCACAGGTAGCACCTTCAATTATCAGAAATGGGGGAGCTATTGTTGCACCTGCAAACATCACAACCCCACCAAGTGGAAAAAGAATCAGGCGTGAATACCGAACTTTATCACTTGAAGAACGACAAAGGTACCACGACGCCGTAAATGTTTTATATCAGGTAAGTCTATCATATATCACTGTAAAAAGTTACAAGTCCATGATATCCATTTTGAAGCAAGAGGTTGACACTTGTTAGCCTTGGACCTTCGATATCATACTTTTACTCGTCTTCACATTCTTGAACTACGACAATACAGTCAATCATAAACAATTTCTCTATACATGATTATCTCGTATGACATATGATTCGCAAATGACCAGTTTGGATGTTGTGTGAAGATAATCATAACAGAGTTAGATCTACTATACATAGACACAAGGCAATCTTTACATAAAATATCTTCCGAAGACTATCGGTGCGGCAAATTTATGTCCTGCGTTTTTTAAAATTGTTTTGAGAAAAACGACATTGATCAATATTTTAGTATCGATGTTAAAAGGTACATACCTTTAGGAATATCTAGGCTTTTTCTCAAAATATACTTAACCACATAACCCTTAACATATTTATGACTGGTAATAAAATACGATTTAGCATTATACTTATTCATTAGACAGGATTTTATAACACCTTGTTGAGAAAATTACTTCTAAAAGTGGTGATTGCAAGGTCAAAGTTATAAATTATTACGCACAACACGGAACATAAAATCAGTCACATATGTTCAATGTTCACATATGGTACGACGGTTGAATGTGTATATGTATTTTGATAGTGTCTTAGTGTCCAATGTGTTGCCAGGTTTCTAGATAGATGGGTTTCTTAGTCAAAGTCTTAATCGCATCCAGCTCGCTTTACTAAAAAGGTAGAACGTTTGGTGTACGCATCTTGGGTTCTTAAGGGCTCTGCCTGGCTGCAGCGTTTCCCCTTTCTATATTTTTTTGCGTAGGCCTTATGCGTCTGCATTTTCCGATACCCTTATATTTATTTGTTGTCTGTGTTTTGCCTCTTTTTCTGTATTGTCTGCGTGATGTGGCTGCGTTTTATACACACCCACATGTTCTTTAACGAGCTGCATTACGTCTCCATCGCTGATAAGAATGATGCATATGGATAAGTTGGTTGTTGCTTGCGTTGAAGGTGCTGATGGCGAATCCAGAAACACAGGTTTGCTTAACAACTGGCCGGTACATATATGTAACTGAAATGTTGTTGAAGACAAGCGTAAAGCACGACTTTTGTAATGACAACTACACTTGACCTATAAGTACCTACCTATGCGTGCCGCACGTGCGTACACTTGCTCTCGGAAATTGTATAAAAGTTGAGTCTAATATTGCACAAAATTCCACCAGGGGCCATCCAATGCGGTATTCCTTTTAAAATTTTCTCAAGTTCACAACTGGCACTTTTTATTGATAATTTAAGATTGGTTGCCGTTGATCACAAGGAGGTCGTTATAAGCACGTGACAAATAGTACAGGCCTGACTGTAATATGAACACTTAGGAAAGATAAATATTGGCTACATAGAATCTTGAGCTTAATTGTAAGCAGTTAGTTGACTTAAAGTCGTTTGCTGCAGCTTCCAGTTGTTTTTTTACATAGGCATATGGGAAAATGAAAATTCTTTCATGATTTCTTTAAAACTCGGCATGATCATAGCATATGATGACAGAAACACTTTAAGCGAAAAAAAATGGGGATTGACGAACTCATTTTTGAGTTATCTGCTCATGAATTTGATTTTTGGCTGTTTTAAATTCAATTCGAGGGCAGATAATTCACATTATTTTTTCCTTTTTGTGTAGCCTACTTCTCTTCATGTCATTGTCCAAAATTTTAAGAATGTATATGTACGTTAAGAATGGCTTTCTGATATAGCTTGTAGAACAATTAAGATGTTTGATGTTTCTATTAGCAATTTACATTCTATATACATTTTTCAGACACACCGATCGTTCCCTAAGTTCACCCCTATTACATAAGCTGAACAGTCAGTTCCGTTGAATTAACTTAAAGTAAGTGCCAAATGGCTCGTATAAATAGTTCATAATTCATTTGCAAAATGTAAGAAAGTTTGAATACTAGAAAACGTTCTTTTAATTAAAAACAAAAACGTATGCATGCTTCAACTGCAGAATGGAACCATAAGCATGATGGCTCGTATGCACAGACGGGCTCTACGAAGGAAGGGAGCACATGGTGGACCAGCCTTCTTACCATGGCATCGTGTATTTTTGGCATTGTAAGTAATTCTGTTTTTTTCCTTCATTGAAATGGACCGGGTATAGTAAAATGTGAATATAATGAAGTACATTTCCGTAACCATGCAGGTTCCCTGAAATTCACCGTAAGGTCATAACCGTGTACTTCTATATTGTTTCCATGGTTATAAACTAATTGTCTTATGGGCATTCTTCCTTAATAGATACGAGGAGGCATTGCGTGAAGTAGATCCATCCGTTTCTTTGCCGTACTGGGACAGCTCCCTTGATCAAAACATGGTGTCCCCTGCATTATCTGTAATGTGGGACAAAGAACATTTAGGTAAGTCAGAAATCTTAACAGTTGTTCAAACCGTTTCTCTCCCTTCAAATTCGGAGTGAGTATTTATTCAATTACCATCCAATTAAAATGCTTATAAGTATATATAAGTATACAGCTGAATAGTTGAAGAATAATTGACAAAATGTGTGCTATATTAATAACATCTTGTTCATCTCTGAATGTTCATTCTACCACCTGTGAGCTTCCTTCCTTGACTGTCAACATTATGTGTACCATTTCTATCATTTATGTGCTCTCTTCACCGACTATCTCATTTTAGCATTTTATATGACTCCTTCCCTGTCTGTTCATTTTACTATTTATTTGCCCACTTTTTCCCGTCTGTTCATTTTACAATTGATTTGCCCACTTTTTCCCGTCTATTCATTTTGCTATTTATTTGCCCACTTTTTCCCGTCTGATCATTTTACAAGTGCCCACTTCCCTGACTGTACCATGTGTGTGGCCACTTTCCTTGGATGCCTCATTCTACCATTTGCACGGTGCGAATACCACGTGACTTTTTGCTAAGGTTGGGTGCTCCAACAATGGCGGATTCCGTCGATTCAGGTAAGATTTTTTATCCTTGTAGAACTCTCATCCTTGTTAACTGACTCCAGATATGCTTTTTTCACAAATTTTAGTTTTATCGGTCGGCACTTAACCAGAAGCCATTGTCGAAGAATATTGACATCTTGTTTATAACATACAGTGATCTGCGATTATTTGCAATGTATGTTTTCTGATTCCAGGTGTAAAGTGCATCAAAAAGAGGTAAACTTGTCACTGCACGCTGCGAACAGGCTCCAAAAGAGACTTCCAATGCAAAACTACCTTGATATTTCCACCAACTGACAATGCCAGCAACAAAAAAACCCATAAGAAGTACTTACGTATCAGCGCCACATCGCATTTCTCTACACAGTCCAAGGGTATCCAATCCTTTAAACACAACGACTAAGCCATTGAAAAGTAAGAGGATGTGAAAGACTTCCTCGAGTTTGCAGTGACAAAGATACAGGAACACACGGTTAAACATGCCGAAAAGCTCGATAGTGACTTAAGATGTATCCATGAGGATGGCGAAACAAGTGTAAACCTTATAATAGCTGATGCGAAAAATGCTGCAGAAATAGTAGCTTAGTGTCAAAGAAAGCAACATCAACGAAGTATGAAAGAAAACGACGAAGTTCTTGCGTATCAACAATTCGTTCCGTGACACTTGACATTTTTGCTTAATCCATAGCAAGTGGAGATTTATGTTGTAACACTTAGGTAAACTGATATCTTCACAAAAACGAAGCAACTTTATTGTTTTATTATTTTGTTGACGTCGTTTTAGAATTTGAGGCCAGAATGACCGCAATGTGTTGGAAATCGCACGGGCTGGCTCATTTGTGAATTTTATAATTATATCCAGTGACAGAAATATCCGGAACATGTTGCTTCCTGTAGACCGGAAGTAGATTCGAGTGTATTGTATTACCAAGGTAAAGAAGAACTATACAACTCAGCGTTAAGTGGTGGATGAACATTTTCCTCGATAACAACAATGACTATCACGTTTTACATTCTTCTACATTCGCTATTTCCGTTTGCCTGTTTCCGTAATAAATTACATATTCATATTCACCATCATTATTTAACTGAGATGTTACTTGCAAACTGAATTTAACAGACAAGCAATATGTTCTAATCGTATTTCTAAATCAATATATTATTAAAATGTTTAAATTTTATACATGTACTGTCAAAATAGCTTTTTCTTGCTAAATACAGGCATTCCGGGTTCTGGGTATAAGTATTCAGAGCATTGCTCTATTTTCAGTAATATTCAATGATAAGATCTACCAATGGAAAATTTAATCATTTAGTTATATGTATGACATTATTTTAGTCCCCTACTAGTTTCATCGGAGCAAAGGGGTTCGGCAAATAAATTTTGACCAAAGAATCACCTTACCACTGTATATAACCACTTTGAATCTGAGGGGACTATACGTTTACCTTCCGTCTGTACAGTGTAATTACTCGAACAAATATGTAGACTAGGTTTATGCAACTTAGGATGCAGTTACTAGTTGAGCAAAAAATATAGGTTAGAAATCCTTTTATTTTTTTTGGTCAGACTAAAAGATGTACACGCATTAGTCCGGCAGGGACTGATGTATATGTTGCAATAACCCGTCACTTGTTACAGAACTCTTATATATAGTGACATTCACTTTTCTTTTTTTGTCATGACTAATTCGTCATCCCGAACTGTTAATTCGTTTTAAAACTGTGGTTAACAAAAATGATGAGCAATATTTATTGTTCCCGATGTTGTAAATATATTCTATTAAATGGTGTATTATATATGTCTGTTTTAACTACTGCAAGCCATACATGTGTGTATTTATTCGATTTAATACCACTCGTCTCCAGTGTTTAAAAGTGCATACCGTGCCAGCTGCTATGAAAAGCTAAGGTGATTGAACCATAACGTTTCATTGTCACGAAATGCCAATATAAACAACACAATTACACATTGGATATGCTCTTTATTACCATTATGATTAATCTCTGATTCTAAGCGTGCTTAGATCATTAAAATTACTTCGAATAATATTTACTTGTTTTCAATTTGCATGGTGCATACAACAGATGCGTTACATAAAAAAGACAATGATACACAATATATGAAATTTAAATAATAAATAAACAACATGTATACATCTCTTTTGGAGAGTGTGGACACTGTTGCACATATCAGAATTGTCATTGAAGGAACTCAATTAAACCTAGCCTCAATGATCCGTTCATATCAAAACCTGTTTTAACTTTATTATGATAACTTTATATGAAAGTGTCACTAAACGAATTGATCTCGTTTTGTTGACGAGCAATAACTTCATTTTCTTCCATACGTCGTTATGTTCGCTTTCTTGCAGACCAACTGTTGACATTATGCCATTATAGGGTTTTGTGACTGTGTAGATGACGTTGTCAGTTTTTTTTGTACTGAAAGTCTTTTTCGAGTCGGTTCGCAGCGTGAAGTGACAAGTTTACCTCTTTTTGACACACTTTACACCTGAAATCAGAAAGCATTGCATATAATCACTGATTACTGTATGTTATAAACAAGATATCTGTATTCTTCGACAATGACTTCTGGTTGATAAAACTAAAATTTGTGAAAAAAGCATATCTGGAGTCAGTTAACAAGGATGAAAGTTCTTACATTTTTATGACACCCATCCTTAGCATTTTCACCCAACATTACCATAATATTTTTGTCACCCATCATTAGCATTGTCATCTCCCTGACCATAAGATCTCAAATTGGAGAATTAACCGACAATATTTTATTGTAACGTGATAGAAAGGCGTTTTGTTATCATGCGCCAAATTAACAACCATGTAAATCCGCCCAAAGGGGATGATTCCTTAAAATATAAAAAAATCACCCCACATTAGCTACTTACATTGTGTATATGAAAAATGCGCGGTGACACTTTACGATTTAACTAGGGGATATTATGCTAAATAATCTACAACCGAGGGTGAGTTTTTAAAATGACCGGGCTCTAGCAAAGAGCTTTTTTAATATTAAGTACATACAAGACTACAAGGATGAAAAATCTTACCTGAATCGACGGAATCCGCCATTGTTGGAGCACCCAACCTTAGCAAAAAGTCACGTGGTATTCGCACCGTGATTTGTCTATCCTTTTCCTAGACTGCTTTATTTCCTTCTCATTGTTTGCTCCGTTTCCACTCGCTTTTCCTCAAATTCCAATATAAAAAGAAATCATTAACACAATATGTCTGATTCAGGTACAGGTACTGGTGTAGTAACAGAGGGCCCGTTCGCCAACTGGATTGCTGTAAAATCTCCATTACAAAGAAAAATTGCAGATGGTGGTAGTTTGATACAACAAACACGGATAGATAATGTGATGTCGTTTTGTTTACGCGTAGTAAGTAATTTAGATAGTTGAAATTTGATTTTAACATTTTTTCAGCTTGCTTCCTAATAATTTGTAACCAATGGAAAGCGTTTAATACAAAATCTTCAGTTGAAGTAGGAGTTTTCTCAAATTTTTGGGGCAGAATCCGTAATTATTTGTTTTACTGCCTCTGAAAATAATGCAATATAATAAAACCCGAAAAACATCAATGCAACCGCATATCAAATATCAAAACGTTTAAACCATGAAACATTATACTAAATATAATTTTTATACAGTGAATAGGATAAAGGTATTATACATAATCTAATTTACCGAAAAATAGTTTGTTAAATATTTTGTGTTTATAGCCTTAACTGTTAGTATGCTCGAGAAGGTCACATATAGTTCATGTAAATACACCTACTGTGTTTTCTAAGAATGTATACAAGCCGATCATCTTTTTTATAAGATATTTTATGTTTCTTTTGTGCAAAAGTAGATATGAATGATCTAGTCTGGTCGACTCATGATTTGTTCCTTAAATGAGAAATACAATTAATTTTATGAACTGAATAAATATATATAAAATCCATTTTTGGCGGTTAAATTTAAGCTGTTATAGTTTATGATACAATACAAAGAGATTATTTAATTCCAAACAGGACTTTGACAGGCGTTGGGAATTAGCGCATAATAGCGTTCATAGATGGGTTGGGGGAACGATGGCCAGGGCACTTTCTCCTGGTGATCCTGTGTTCTACATGCATCACGCTTTCATCGATTACCAATGGGAAAAATTTCGTGAACACCAGCTCATAGATTGTGTTAATGTTAACCCAGCAACAGACTATCCCCTAACGGACAATGAGCACCATAAAAGTGACGCTGAAATGGATGGCATGCGTTTTCTAAAAAATATCGACGGTATTGCTGACTACTGGACTAAGAATTGGTACAACTATGAAGATACACCAACATGCAACACAGGCTGTAACGAATATCCCGATTTATTTTGTGAAAACGGTCGATGTGTGAGTAAAACGCGAGATGTGTTAAGTTTCAATCGCAAGAAAAGACATGTTGTTCGAAATTCCGGTAGCCGAGTCAGGTTTGATATCCATATCAAGACGTCAACAAATGGAAGCATTTGCGTAAGAAATCCATACCAATATACGTGTCCAAGATATCGCCTCCCGCCTACATCGGAAGCAGAGTATTCAGAAGCTTTGCTTTTAGACGAGGTGCAAAGACCACCAAGCATTGATCGCTTGGAAGTTGCCATAAATGCCGAATTCTATAAAGAGTTCATACATCCACCGGTGATTGGGCCAATAGTTTTCAAAGCTGCAGAAGATCAATCAAGGGACTGCCGATCACTTGAGACGGGGACCTACGATTTAGTGAGCGCGGGAGTCAAGGGAAATAAAATATCGAAAGAGGGTTTCTTCAGAGCTAGTTTGGCGAACCCTTATAAAAGAAGGGAATAGGTACATGTAAAAGATTTAAAATTGACGTTCAAATTTAGAAATTCATTTCGTCTAATACCTGTAATAATGACAAGACACAACCATTGTAAATAAAGGTTTATTTAATACAACGTTTATTTTTGTCTTTAAATTTGTAGAAAGTAACTGAAGAGTACATCACACTGTAAAAGATTCCATAATAAAGTTTTAATTTAACTGTGCGTTATGCACCTGTCAATATTTTGCCGGCCCGGGGGGGGGGGCATACACGGGACTTTAGACAGAAGACCATTTCCGACAGGCGGGAATTTGATCAACTTAACGACTCCGGGTCCCGGGAAATAGACTTTGGCCGGGTTTTACATCCCTGTCGCATTTGATACACCAAGTAGGTTTTAGGCGAATACGGTTGTCTCTAGGGTGGGGATTTAGACATAAAACCTTTTAAAAATTCAAATTCCCTTGGGTCAGACCGCCGTCCCCCCGTGCGGGCAAAATATTGACAGGTGCATTATATTTGTATATACGAGATATATATATGAACCACAAAGTGTATCAATTGTTCATTATTTTTCCTATGCTCATCACCCAATTGTATAAACATTGGTTAAATTAAACTTGAGGTTTGGTAAAAATTTAATCAGAAGCAAGATGGCTTCCATTGTTGTATCAAACGCTTGACAACCTCAAAAGTTCAGACGATTAAATAGAAAAACTGTGGATCATGTTGGCTTCTTAATCAATATCAGACCCTTGGGTTAAATATAACTAAAACAATTTCTGGTCTAATTTAACAAAAGTTGTATACAATCACTTTACCAAACTTTAACTCAATGTTTACCCCAGCCTCGACTTTAAGCTAGTTGTTAAATTAATCAAAGTCTATACAGTGGGGTGCTGTAGTATTGTCCATAGGCACTCGATTCCGTGATTTTTATACGTTTACAGACGTTATTTTTCAATTTTACACATCAAACAACGCAAATCTGTCGAAAGAAAATTTTTTTCCCTTATTGAGTGTATAAAATACTCCAAGGTAGTGAACTCGCCATCTTTTCGATTGACGGTAGTGACGAAAATAGGCGTGGGTCCCGGCTTTCCTTGTAAAAGTTGTCAAAACGTTTAAAGTTGGGGAACACTACAACGGAAACAAGGTTTCCGGAAAGCACGTACAGATTAGAAGGAAAGCCGGTACCCACGCTTATTTTCGTCACTACCGTCAATCGAAAAGATGGCGAGTTCACTACCTTGGAGTACTTTATACACTCAATAAGGGAAAAAATTCTTTCGACAGATTTGCGTTGTTTGATGGGTGAAATTGAAAAATAACGTTTGTAAACGTATAAAAATCACGAATCGAGTGCCTATGGTATTGTCTAGTAGACCTTTACAAAGTTTGTTCAAATTATTGCCCTTGAGTCAAAATTGGCCCAAAAGTGACTCCGACCTGGGGGTACCCTGAATTTACATGGGCGTATACGAGTATAGCAAAATTTAATAAATCATCTTGTTGGTAACTACAGTGTCTTTAGCTTAGATATTTGTCGAGTAGCATTATCTAGTAGACCTCTATCAGATCTGTTCAAATTATGACCATATGGTCAAAAATGGCTCCGGCCCGTGGGTAACTTGATTTAACATAGTCTTATATAGGACATGTTTAAAAAGCTTCTTGTCAGAAACAACAAGTCAGTGAGTTATGATATAAATCTGGTAACTATAACTATATTATTTGATGAAACGTTGTCTAGTAGACCTCATCCAAGTTTATTCAAATCCCGGTCCCAGGGTCAAAATTGAATCTGCACAGAGAACAATTGATTTTGAAATTAGTCTAGTGAGCGAATATAGGCCCATTGACCTCAATGCATATTTAACAGTAGGTGAAACTTTCCGATCGGGAAATCAGAAAGTGGGCTTTTCCGTTTTTCCAGAATGGGAAATCTGTAAAAAACTGTTACAAAAAATATAGTAACAGATTTCATGTTCAAGAAATAAAATCACTACCTTTGTACTAGTTTTACCCAAAACACCCGGTGCATACGAATACGTACATGTATCCTATCTTTGAACTGAATATAACATATTGAACATAAAAGATATATCTAATTTTCTACCGTTCAGATTTTTAAAAAATGTTCTAGTTATTTTTAATTGAACACTGAAATTGCGAAAAAGCAATGTTTCCCGATTTGGAAACTTTATTTCCCGATCGGGATATATTCTACAATGGCCTCAACTAGATCAAGCATGTCATACCATTGCTGCTGAAGACATTGATATTGAAGGTGAGTGACTTTTGATGTGATATTTGGTTATATCCCCCCTCGCCCGTTATCAACCGAAATGTTGCGCTCTGAAACTGCTTCCTACGGGCCTGTTGTAAAACAATAAAGCAAACATGTTACTAAATGCCTGCAGTTTGATCTGTCATGATATTTGCGTTATTTTCACCTCTATGCAAAGTGGACTTCTTGGAATGTGTCGCCCATGAATAAAATGGCTGTTCAATATTACCAACAAAAAGTCCTCGATTTAAACCCCATGCAAACAAAGTCTTTAATATTATTAATTATAAACTAGTATCATTGACAGTAAAAATATCACGGATGTACTACATGGAAACATTTGCATAAACTTGGTCCCGTTACTCTATCTGTACATAGACTTGCATGGCAACTTGGAACGGGAAACAATTTCACATTTGTACGGCGGATGTAGAAAAAAGTAGTCTTTTGGCCGCCTAAAAATCACACGTGCCGTCACGGCTATGGAAAGTTTTCAGATTCCAATAATATATGTATTATAGTATCATTAAATGTCAAATGTAAATACATGAATATTGAAAAGTATTGAAAGCACATGGAACGGGAACAACTTTAACAATTGCATTGCGGGTGTGATTAGTCTGCATCAAAATCTATCTGTCTGTCTATCATTTCGATGTTTTTTATTGATCTGTGACAGTGTGTATACCATCAATACCATTGTCGCTGGTAGACAGGAGAACAATTAACGATGATGGTCTTAAAATTTGACAGTACATTCTTCTTACTATTTGTTTTTCAAATGTGTTCATGAAAATGAATTGTGGCACTGTAGTACAGTCAAACGTGTGTTCGCAGTCAACTCCCCAAATAAAGGCTACCCTCTGAATAAAGGTCATTCTTCTAAAAACCTTCACTAATTATTTAGAATAAAATAACTCCAGAATAAAGGCAACTTGTCAATATAGGCCACATGAGAGATGCAATCAGCCACTAAGCAAGTTGACAGTGAGCATAATGTTGATGGCAAAATTGCACGCTACATTTTGATACCGTTCGTTGTTTTCACGAAAAATTACGGATATCTCTAGGAGATATTTTGTGAGTTTTTTGTTATGCATTCCTAAGTCTATATTGAGTTGATTCCCTTGAAACGTTATGCGTTTCTTCTTGGGAAACAGTCGCAACCAAGAATTTGGCAAGTACATTTTCATGAGGAAACATCGATTTGTGCAGTAGCCTTCGTAACCGAGTGAGTGGTCATGGTCTCTGGCTTGTAATGATCACCAGTCCTCTGAGTTCAAATCTCTACCGGGACCAGATAATTAAAAGCTGGAAAAATCGCCAAATAATTTTTTTCTGATGTTATTTTCTTTTCACAATGCAATCATATTCCACAATGGATTTAAGAGTCTTCTCTTTTTTATGTTAACCCTGGTGCTGGTGTAGATGATATGGTGTTTTCTATATTATATTCAAAGATTGTTTTCTTACATTTTATGCATTTCACCACGTACAGCCCGAACCGAAATAAATCAATCTGTCTGTCTGCCTATCTACATTATATCTATATTTCGATGTTGTATACCATCAAGGAATTGTCGATGGTAGACAGGTTAGCAACTTACTAGCGAAGACGTTTCAAATGATATCCGTTTCCGCCCAAGAAGTGAATACGTGACAAAATTTCAAAGTTTATTTCGTTACTAGTAAATACTGGAAGGTCTTTGACCCATGCGACAAATATTTACAGTGTGACATTGAACATATACACATATAAATGAATACAGTAATTTTCGCAACACATAAGCACACACTCAAAAGAACGTACAATTAGAACACTATTGTAGTGACTCTAGATCGAAACGAAATACTAGTATGGAGAAGCTCAGAGCATCACATGTACACACTGCATACAGATTAATACATACGTACATATACAAATACATGTATGCGTACAGCAGACATAATACATACATAAATTTTATCTCAAATATCCATCATAGCAGAAAGCAGTAAAAGTAATATTACCAATAACATATTATGAGAAGTTGTACACACCCTTGATAAATAAGTTGAAATCATGAAATATGAACATTTCAACTCATGTACCCCAATATACATATTAATATAAATGTATGTACAAATATGCATACAAAAGACACAATGTAAAATAAACACTATTACTAATAACATGTTATTACAAATTGGACATAGATCTACCCTTGAGAAATAAGTTGACATCATTAAGTATGAAAATTTCTACTGATCTATACATAATAATTATACAGATTAATATACATGTAGTATATACAAATATGCACACAACAGACATAATGTAAAATAAATATTTCTAATAACATACTATGACACATTGTACATACCCTTGATAAATAAGTTGACATCATTAAGTATAAGAATTACAACTATGTATATACACATATGCATACGACTGACACAATGTATACATAAGTATTATCTCAAATATCAATCATAGTATTTAAGTTGTAAAATTAACATTACGAAACAATGCCCTAATTACATAATTATGAAAAATTGTACATACTCTATATAAACTAGAACTATCACTAAAGGTGATGAATACCCCCAGATGCAGCCTTGACACAGTTATTGTTACATTTTACAGTAGGAAATATAATGCATTTTCATTTTTTTAATACCTGCAAATTGTTGCTTAGATATATCCTGACCAGTTTCTAAATATACATTATATAAAAAATAACAAAGGGCCACAACTCATTAAAATTTACTTGGACAAAACCTATTGTGGACATGTACAACTTGGCAAACTACTTATCACTTCTAAGAAGTTTCACTGAATTCCTGCATGTAGTCGCGGAGAAATGGTACGGACAAAATTTACCTAATTGTATAAAACAAAGGGCCATAACTCAGTGAAAATTTAACCAACCAAGACAAGCTTAATGCATGCACAACTAGGCTAACTGCTTATCACTTCTGAGAAGTTTTATTGAATTCCTGGCAGTAGTCAATGAGAAATATTCAGGACAAAATTTGCCTATTGTATATACTGTAGAAAAAAAAACAAAGGGATATAACTCAGTGAAAATAAATCCAAATGAAAAATGATTTTAGCATGCACAATAAGGCTAACTACTTATTACTTCTGTGAAGTTTCATTGAGATCCTGTAAGTAGTTGCTGAGAAATTCTCCGGACAAATTGTGTCTACAGACGCACGGACCGATCGACCGTCAAGCGTGAATCCAATATATATAATAATTTTACCTCACAATAACTATGAAACATTTAACTAATGTATACTCACTGTCATGTTTATAAAAATACAAGATGATGCATCAGTATTATATAGATACTAATATTAATTGTTTAGACGATACAAATATTGCTAAACATTGTTTAGGCATATCTTACGTTATTTCTTGTATAAAATGCCTTTTGGATATAAATACTTGTATATGAACACACTCGATCGAATTGCCTTGTATGGACTCCCGTACTTGACTAGCATAATTAAAGAGGCGATATTAACTTATAGTGACAAACCAATCGATCACGTCACCAAATAACCGATCTCATGACCCAAAGTAGATAAAAAGCAAGATAAGCTGACAAATAGGGAAATCATTGTGTATCTGAATGTCTAACCATGAAGTGGTACTGTGTATTCGCATGTTTGGTGATGTTAATCCGAATTATTCACGGTAGAACAGCGTTAGACAATCATTACAGAAGATCATTTATAAATGGAAGAAAACTAAATGTGTTGAAGAAGGAACTAATTATCGTAAAAAAATTGGTAAGGTGCTTGAAAACCTTTATAATCTGTATAGATTTCAATGATGATTTACCAAGAGATTTAAAAAAACCAATGACATTCCTTTGAGTTATTTCCCATTAAATGTGCACTGTAGTCAATGAGAGTAAGCCATTTTTCAAAGCTTAAATAAAAAAAAAATAACATCCATTTCAGTAAAAACTCAAAAGGTCATATTGCAATATCTACAGAAATTAATTCTTTATCTTTTTTTTCAAACTCCTGCAACTTTTTACAATGTGTCGTAAAAATAGTTTAAGTAGCTATCAATGAAATGATAATTGGGCTATACTGTTTTTGTAATACATGTACTAACATCTTGTGTAGCACTGAGTAGATATGTCAGTATCATGGATCTAACACATTAAACCTGATAATTTGACCAACTCAATATCGCAATGTTCAAATTTATTGGGTACCTATGGCGGTCTTGATATTAGTATCGAGGTATTCGAAATTTCTTCTCTTCAAAAATTGACTTTACAGATTATACAACTGACAAATGAGAAAGAATCATGCACCAATGAGCTAGCAGATGTTACCAATCAACTTATGGAGCTCACAG
The DNA here is from genome assembly GCA_964023205.1 of Lutraria lutraria. Lineage (NCBI taxonomy): Eukaryota > Metazoa > Mollusca > Bivalvia > Venerida > Mactridae > Lutraria > Lutraria lutraria. The sequence continues at coordinate 33,504,253 of OZ026835.1, forward strand.
ACAAGATTGAAGAGCTGAACGAAGTTGATAGTAAAAACTTACTCTTAGTTTTCGTATACCAAATATGATTATATTAACCCGGGATAACATCCCTGAATTAACTTACGGATTTATCGTTTTATCGTAATTACCATAAAATAAAAGTCTTCATATTTGAATAATGCATCCTTAACTTAGGGTCTAGTCTTTTAAAGTTGCTTAGTTTGGAAAACAACCCTGTTTGCACTTTGATTTGTTTTATTAGTCGATGTCTCGAGCCATTCGACTACATCTTCAGTGGTCAAGATAAAGGTTTCCTATGGATATGAAACCTGTATGAAAGGCTTAGAGGAAAGTCCTATCACTGATGAAAATGCTAAGATATGGTGCCTGAGAAGTGCTATATGGAACTACTCAATGAGAGAAACTGAAGATGACGATGTAGAAATTATTCAAGCCTCGCAGAATCTAGAAGATGAGGCGATCCTTGCAAAAGGACCAGCAAACGAATCAGTAGAGGAATCGGCTAATGACATGACTGATAGTCCTGAAAGGGCAAAAAGAAGTGTCATAAGGGGGCGAAGGATTATTGCACCTGCAGACATCACATCCCCACCCACCGGTATGAGAACAAGGCGTGAATACCGAACTTTATCACTTGAAGAGAGACAAAGGTACCATGATGCCTTAAATGTGTTATATCAGGTAAATCCGTCTTAACCCGATAGAAAAGAGGTATTATTTTTAATCCATTGTATATTTTCAAAAACTTTCAACTTTCAATTTACGTCTAAAACATCAATAAAAATGTGATTTTGAAGAATGATCCATGTTCCGTGTATCGTGAGACCACTATAAATCCACAAATTTAAAATAGTTCAACAACTAAAAACAACAGCACGCCATCGTTGCACTGATGAAATACACGAACCTGCTTTTTCTGTTATCGATAATACATAAAATACTTTTAGAAATATCCAGGCTTTTTCTCAAAACATACTCAACCATATAGTCCTGATGATATTTACGACTAGGTAATAAAACACGGTTTAGTATTATACTTATCCATCGGATAGGATTTTATAACACCTTATAAAGACAATTTCTCCGATAAGACTTGATGATCCGCTTGTAAGGTCAAAAGTCTAAAATCTTAAGCACGATACGAAGCACAAAATCAGTCACATATGTTGTTGTTCAAATATGGTACGATCGTTTAATGTACGTTGATAGTGTCTCAGTGTCCAATATGTTGCCAAGATTCTAGCCAGACGGGTTTCATGCACTTTCTCAGTCACAACTCTGCACATTCTTAATTGCATCCTCCCGCATTTATAGCTCAATATGTAGAACGTTTGGTGTACTGACCTTGGGTTCTTGAGTGCGCTGCCTGACTGAGCCCTTTGCCTTTAACTCATCCCTATATCTTTGTCCCCTGCGTTTTCCGATTAACCTTCTATGCATTCGTTGTCTGCGTTTTCCCGCTTTTTCTGTATTTTCTGCGTAATGTGTGTGCGTTTTATTCTCACAATTAAAACTACACCTGACCTACAAGCGTTGTACGCAAATGCGTACACGTGCTCTCGGATATGAAAAAAATATGAATGGCCATAAATGATTTAACAATTGAATGCTGAGGCTAACATGGCCTAAAACCGAAACCAAAGGCCACCAAATGCTGAAAAATTGACTTGAATTCACAGTTAGCAATTATTCAGAATTTAAGATTTGTGCTTATTCACAAGGAGGTCCTTGTTCCCTAAATTCACCCCTATTTCTTTAGATGAACAGTTCCGTTGAACTAAGTAAGCGCCAAATGGTTTATATGAATATCTCTTATTACATTCGGAAGATGTAAAAATGTTCGAATAAAAGCTCATTTGCCGTATCTTAGAATTAAAAACAAAAACGTATGTATGCTTCATTTGCAGAATGGAATCGTAAGCACGATGACTCGTATACACAGACGGGCCCAACGAGAGAAGGGAGCACATGGCGGCCCAGCCTTCTTACCGTGGCATCGTGCATTTTTGACTTTGTAAGTAATACTCTTTTTTTCTTCATTATCAGAAGATATGATACTTAAAATTTAAAAAACGATCAGTAATTATTCATTATTTAAATTTTCCCATAATGCAAAACAATCTTATCCTCCTTAACCCGATTTCCCTACGTATCCAAGTCTTCTTAACTATGTACACCAGGTCCCTTTTTATCCGACTCTCATTAATCCGATACACTAGACCTATTCTTATCCGAATCTTAGAAATCCAATACATCGGGCCCCAATTTATCCAAATTTCATAAACCCTTTACACCGAATCCTTATGTTTCCGAATCTCCTTAATTCAATACACCAGACGCCTACTTATCCGAATTTCATTAAACCGGTGCACAATGCCCCAACTTTTCTGAATCTTCTTCAATCCAAACCCTCAATTATCCGAATCAACTTAACCCGATAGACCAGACCAAATACTCACATCTTATTAATGATCATCTGTGACAACAAGATAATCATAAACCTATTTTTTTAATATCGCATTTATATCCAGCGTCATTTGGCGACTTTCTAGCTTAACCGATAGACCACAGGTCACCTGGATGGAGGTCCCACAGACCTTCTATAAACTGGCTGGACAGCTTTCTTACACGTGATATTTATCTGGTTTGAAATGAGTTTATTAAAATATGGATATAATGAAGTACATTTCCGTAACCATGCCGTTCATAACCGTGCTGACCCGCCTCCGTTGCCGAGTGATTAAAGTCGCTGATTTCAAAATCACAGTTACCTCTCATTAATAAGAGGATCGTGGGTTCAAACCCAGCTACCGACCATGTCTTTTTATGTGAAAAAGTAGGCAGTTGCGTACGGAGGATGGGAGTCTAGTACTTTTTTTCCAGGAAAGATGATTAGGTGAATCGTCCGCCTCATATGACTCTGGCTGTTGAAAAGGGGCGTAAAACCCAATTAAACAAACAAACATCATATACGTGTACAATTTCGTTGTCCAGTGGTTATAAACGAACTGACTTACGTGCATTGTTCCTTAATAGTTACGAGGAGGCATTGCGTGAAGTAGATCCATCCGTTTCTTTGCCGTACTGGGACAGTTCCCTTGATCAGAAGATGGCATCACCTGTATTATCTGTAATGTGGGACAAAGAACATTTAGGTAAGCCAGAAATCTTTACAGTTATCGCCGAACCGTTTCATTCCCTTTAATCTGGAATGAGTGCTTATTCAGTTATAGTCCAATTGTTATGCTTATTAGTTTAATAGCTTATTTGTTTAGCGGCATCTAATACCTTTGACCATTTAGTACTAGTATATAGCTGAATTGTGTACCCCTTCTTTTACTGTTTATTCTATCATCTGTGTGCCTCCCTCCCAGGCTGTTTCATTCTCTACCATATGTTTGCCCTCTTCCTAAACTGTCTCGTTTCACAACATGTGTGCCCTCTACCTTGACTTTCACATTCAACAATGTATAAACCCCCTTCCCTGACTGTTCATTCTACCATCTGTGTGCCATCTACCTTAACTGTCACATTCAACAATTTGTGTGCCCTCTTTTGTGGCTTTCTCATTGACTGTTTCCTTTTACCATCTGTTTGGTTCGTCCGCTTCTGCCTGCTCAGTCTACTATTTGTGTGCTCTCTTCCCTCTTTGACTCATTTTACCATCTGTTTGCCCTCTTGTCTGACAGTTCATTTTACCATTTATGTGGTCACTTCCCCGACTGTCTCATTTTACCATTTATTTGCCTTCTCCCACCTGGCTGTTTTATTTTACCATTTGTTTGCCCTACGATTTAAGGGACATTCTCTAAGACTGCCTACGAAAATGTTTATGCCCCTTCAGTGGCTGTTAATTTTACGATATTTGTGCCCTCTTCATTGACCGTTCCATTTTACCCTCTGTGTGTCCCCTTCCTTTACTGTCTCATTCTACTTTTTCGGCACTTCCCTGATTGTTCATTTTACACTCTATATGACCCCTTTCCTTGACTGCTTACTCTATCATCTGTTTGCCCCCTTCCCTGACTGTTCATTCTACCATCTATGTTCCCCATCTTTGACTGTTTCATGTTATCGTTTGTGTACCCCCTTCCCTGACTGTTAATTCTACCATTTTTGTGCTCACTACCCTTGCATGCCTCATTCTACCAAATGAGTGTCCGCTTCCATGACTGTTAATTATACCAGATGTGTGCCCGCTTTTTTGAATGTCGTATTCCTTTCTAACTGTTTGTCTAATCCAAATATTAATTAAGTTAAGATTAAGTAAACATGATACTTCCGATTCAGGTACAGGTACTGGTGTAGTAACAGAGGGTCCGTTCGCTAACTGGATTACCTTAAACTCTCCACTACAAAGAACAATTGGTAACGGTGGTAGTTTGATACGACAGTCAAGGATAGATAGAGTGATGTCGTTTTGTTTACGCGTAGTAAGTAATTTAGATCGTTGAGATTTAATGTCAACATTATTTTTCAAAAGTAGATATAAATTGGGTAATTGTTTGTTACTTAAATTGGAGCCATATCAGGATTACACTGAATTTTAAATGTTTAAAATCCATATTGGCATTTAAAGTTGTACTAGGCTTGTTTAATTTATTTACAGGACTTTGACAGCCGTTGGGAAAATGCGCATAATAGCGTTCATAGATGGATTGGGGGAACGATGGCCCGGCAACTCTCTCCTAGTGATCCTGTGTTCTACATGCACCACGCTTTCATCGATTACCAATGGGAAAAATTTCGTGAACACCAGCTCAAAGATTGTAAAGGCGTTTCCCCAACTACTGACTATCCTCCAACGGATGATGAACACCATCAAAGTGAAACTGAAATGGATGGCATGCGTTTTCTGAAAAATATTGACGGTATTGCTGACTACTGGACTAAGAATTGGTACAACTATGAAGATACACCTACATGTACCACAGGCTGTAACAAATATCCCGATTTATTTTGTCAGAACGGTCGATGCGTGAGTAGAATGCAAAGTGTTTTAAGTTCTAATCGCAAGAAAAGACAAGCAAAAGACAAGTCACCAAACCCCACTGACCGAGTCGCTATTGATAACAATAACACGACATCATTAAATGGTAGCATTTGTGTAAAAAATCCATACCACCAAACATGTCCAAGATACCGACCCCCGCTTACATCGGATGCAGATTATTTGGAGGCTTTGCTTTTAAACGAGGTACAAAGACCACCAGGCATTGGTCACTTGAAAGATGTCATAGATGCCAGATTTAATAAAGAGTTCAAATATCCGCCCGAGATTGGGCCAATAGTTTTCAAAGCTGCAGAAGATGAATCCGGGGACTGCCGATCACTTGAGACAGGGGCCTATGATTTATTGAGCGCTGCAATCAAGGGACATAAAATATCGGAAGAGGGTTTCTTCAGAGCTAGTTTGGCGAACCCTTATAAAAGAAGGGAATAGGTGAATGTATTAGTTTTTATGTTTACGTTTTTAAATCTGGAAATTTATTTCATCTAATACTTGTAGTAATGACAATAAACAACCATGGTACATGAATGTTTGATATACAGCGTTTATTTACAACATTTACTTTTGTCTTTAGATTTTGTATAAAATTATATGAAGAGTACGACACACTGTTAAAGTATTCCATAATAAAGTTTTAATTTAACTGTGCGTTATGTTTATATCTATTAACCACAAACTGGATATCGATCGACGAAGTTAATCATCATTAAAGTTTATTAATTATTTTTCCTATGTTCATCACCCAATTTTATAAACATTGGTTGAATCAACTCACTTAGTTAAACTTGAGGCTTGGGTAAGAAGCAAGATGACTGCTATAGTTATACCAAAAGTTAGATGACATCAACACTTAATTACACAGACAATTAATTAGAAAAATGAGGATCCTGGCGGCTTCTTAACCAATATCAGACAATTGGGTTAAATATAACAAATGATCTCTGGTCTGGTCTAACAAAAGTTGTATACATTATAGTTTTGTTCAAGAAATTTGCACAATCATTTGTCTATCATTCAACATTATTTACATTTGTTCACATCATAAACCATATACATTGCCATAATTTGATATAAAGATAATATAAACACAACGAATTATACATATTTAACGAGTATCATGTAATTCATACAAATAACCATTATCAAAATTTGTATTGCATGTACATATTAATTAAATAAATATTGCATTTTTTTATGGAAATTAGCAAACATTCTTATGTGACTAAGGATAACTATTAATTAAAATATTAAGTTGTTTTTTCTCAAAACTTTAAAATACATGTAAATATGAGTTGATAAATTTCTAAGTTCCTTAATATTCAGGAGATCAATAATTTTAACCCTTCTTGGATGTAGCAAATACTATATTCAGTATGCTTTTCTATCTTCTTGTAAAAAGTGGAATTCGTCGTCTAAATAGTTACATGATTGACATTTTCTTTCATTGAATGGTATCTTGTTTGGTTTTTACCACTTACCGCTTCTACTTCTAATCCCTGGCAGATAATCTTAATTTAATAAAAACAAATTCACTAAATAATTTTATACGTTCATATACAATAACTTAACCAAACATTTAATCAAATCAAAAACCCAGTGGTTAAAATTAACCGATATCTATACAGGTTGGTTGCTGGCATTACAAATGTATGTATTAAGTAATGAAACAAAATGCTTATAAGTTATGAAACGAACTGAACAACTGTTTTTTTTTCATCACAATATAAAAATTGATTTCCATTTTTGTTTCTAGCCAATGGTAAAAAATAACGGTATAGCTTGATAAAAATGAGGTCGATATTTCAATGATTTCGATAAAAGGTTTAAGATTTCGAAAAACATTGACACACCAGGGCTGTACTGCATGCAATTATTGTTGAATTGAAACTTTTCTAAAGTTTTTAGTGAGGGGGCTGCAGTAATTTCGACTGTAATGGTAATCAAATTTGGCTCTGTTTCCCCGCCCGTTCTCAACTGCAATGTAAAATTAGCCCTCTGTTATTCGTGTCAGTAATATTGTTATGCGCTATAAACATTTCCTCAACATCAAAACATTTTTAATCAGAATTAAATTAAAGGGGCACACAAATGGTAGAATGAACAGACTTTTGAAATTTATACAAACCATTCCATTCTCTTGTAATTCATCAACCGTATCTCTGATTCTTCTGAATTGTGCATCAATTTGGCTGCTTTCGCAACCTTTATCTTTCTTCTCTCTTCGTTTTTAGATTATTTAATAGAAAAATGCATATCTAGTAATACAATTAATTCGAAATTATATAAGGTTTTATAACTATGATGTCCAAATTAATTATCCCAGAATGGAGCGGACGTATTTTGTGAACCGTAATAATTTTTAAAGGTTTCTATGATAGAAAATGATCTACTATGAGATTTAAAAATACCCCTTTGAGTTATCGGCCCATTAATTTGCACTGAAGTCTATAGGAGAAACCCATTTTTAAAAGATAAAAGAAAAAAGGAGATCAATTTTAATGAAAACTCACGGTAGGCAGATGCAAAATGACAGCAATCTAATTTGATAAAGAAAAATATAAGTCACCATGCAATATCTTCAAAAATTAACAGTTTCCTAATTTTCAACAAAGGCAACAACTCTAACAAAATTGTTGTGAAATAAATTCAGGTGTCTACGGTAACTATCAAACAAATATAGATAACTGGGCAACACTTTCTTTAAAATTTTAACATGTCAAGTAGAATAGTACATTCATATGGATATAATACCTAGATATGTGTAACTAATGTGTCTTGAAATGTGTTTTATTGCGATAAACACTGTACCCCTTAACATGAGCCGATAACGATCTGACAGTTGCTCGCTTTAAACATTCCACAAAGGGTGTCATTTTAAATTCAAATTGCCGCTTTATTTGAAGATGGATTTTAAAGCTGTTTTCGGTGATACTTGTTTTCGTTTGTCATCTATGACGTAATTGTCAGCGGGGTGCAGACAACGATTGACTACTATTTTCTGCATTCACAAGGGAATTGTTTAACTGGTACCCGTTCCATGTTGCAGCGCAAGTCTGTGAAAGTTCATTTTCCATGAGTACGTTCAGTACCTTGAAGTATTTAGGCAACATATACAATAAATTATGAATGAATAAGGAGATTGTGTCTAATACTATAAAGAAATGTGTTGATTAAATTTCATGTACACATCATGTCACATGTATGATATATAAGATGAAAGCAACGTGGTTGTTTTTTTCTTAACACAATGAAATCATATTCAACAATGGAAATAAGAGTCTTCTCTTTTTTGTGAACTCTGGTGCTGGAGTACATGACATGGTGTTAACTAATTCATATTTTAAAGAATGTTTTCTTACACATGTAGTTTATGTTTTTCAACCTGTATCATGTATTGCTGAAACCGAAATAAATCTGTCTATCTGTCTACATTGTATTTGTATTTCGATGGTGTTTATTAATACATAGAAAAGCGACTTACCAACAAGGAATTGTCGCTGGTAGACAAGAAAAATAGCAACTGACGAATACACTTTGATATCCATTGCCGCCCGAGAAGTGAATACGTGACAAATCAATCGATCATGTGACCAAATAATTAATCACGTGACCCAATGTAGATACAAACCACGACAAGCAGACAAATAGGGAAATCATTGTGTATCTGAATGTCTAACCATGAAGTGGTACTGTGTTTTAGCATGTTTGGTGATATTAATCCGAATTATTCACGGTGGGACAGCGTTAGATCAACATTACAAAAAAACATATCTAAATGGAAGAAAACTGAATGTGTTGAAGCGGGAACTAATTTTCGTAAAGAAATTGGTAAGGTGCTTGATATGACAAACCTAAAAAACGTATCTTCATACTTAAAATACTTTAAACTTACAAAAATACTTACATCTTACTTAATCTTGTTAAATAGTTTTGACAACTGGGTCCATTTTTATAATTGTATTAATTCAACTTTTGAATATAATTATTCTCCGAGTTGTCATTTCTATGTTTAAAATCATAAGCAGCAGTAACAGACGTGTAATTATAGTAAATTATGTTAAAAACACCCATATTTAACCCTGTTACCCTAGATAAAACAAGAAAGCCTCTGGAACACGGCAATTGTAACCGTCCTGTTAGCTTAAAAGTAGGAGGTGTTGACTACAGACGTATTAAGTGTTAAAACTAAACATTAAACAAAGGGTTATAAACCTTCTAAATTGATGAATTACCAAAATCCAAAAATATACTCTTCGACACTTATGATAATGATCTATACGTAAGAAATTGATAGTTTTGAAAAAAAAATCCAAGTTTAATTGTAGGATGAGTTGTAAACAGAAACATTACAAGGTATAGATAAACAAAGCACAATAACATTGCCGAAATGACTAAATAAAAAAGCCTAAAGATATGTTCTTCAGCACTTGTTACTTATCATTCTGTGAAAGATTACTGAAAATTGCATATTAAAGGTTATAGGAGGAAGTGCAGGAGCAAGACAAGTGGGACGGAGGAATAGTGTGGCTGCTATAATTATGCAACACCACTAAGACATATTTTTTTCCGCAGAAAACAACCTGTTATACGACTGTAATTAATCTATCTACATGTAGTTGCTATGTTTAGTTGCTATCATTGGTATGTAAAACCTACGGAAGTTTTGTGTATGTGAAATCGGGCCGTTTCGATGCGGCCTTATCTTGGTCTACAAAAAGAAATCGGGTCAAATTATGACGTTTCTTGTAGATTGACTGAATTAGGTTTGGGCAATACATGCCATGGCTCATAGTGAAATAAACAGTATAAAGGTTATCAATCTCTGAACTGCAGAGCAACCTCTCCAAAGCAACACCCGTTGGAAGTATCAAACTAACGTTATTGTTGAGAGGTTGTTGCCCTAGAGAGGTTAATTTAATAGTTAAATCACGCAGTGGGAAAAATCATGCTGGTTTTGAAGGGAGGTTTTTACTCAAGAGAGGGCCAGTCTGGAGATGTTGTATTGTATAATTGTGTACGAAAACACCAGGGTTAATACAAAACAGTGAAGACTCTTATTTCCATTGTTCGCTTTCTCGGGAACGGAAAAGCTTAGATTTGGTATAATTTTGTAACAAAATTTTGTTATAATTTTAACATTTTACCATCATAGGCCCATTACTACTGCTTGTGAAATTATTGTCATCGAGGAATTCGAAATTGCTACTTTTCGAAAATTGACTTTACAGATTATACAACTAATGAATGAGAAAGAAACATGCACTAATGAACTAGCTGGTGTCACTAAACAACTCAGGGATCTCACTGACAAGATTGAAGATTTGAACGAAATTGACAGTAAAAACTTACTATTACGATTATCTATATAGAATATATTAGATCTATTATGATTATAACGAAATACAGGTATTTTACCAAATTTGAAAAAAATATCCTTATTCTGGGGTAATAATGTCATTCAAAGTTGCTCATTTTAGAAAAGGACACTTGTTACACTTTGATTTATTTTATCAGTTGATGTTTCAAGCGGCTCGGCTACATCCTCAGTGGTCAAGATAAAGGTTCCATGTGGATATGAAACCTGTACGAAAGGCTTAGAGAATACTCCGATCATTGAAGACAATGCTAAGATATGGTGTCTGAGAAGTGCTATATGGAACTTCTCAATGAATGCACCTGAAGATGATGACGTAGAAATTATCCAAGCCCCACCCGAAGATAAAACAGGCAATGAGATCACGACTGATACGCCACAGTTCACACGTTCATCTATAATAAACGAGGGAGCAATTGTTGCACCTGCGGACATCACGATCCCACCAAGTGGGAAAAGAACTAGGCGTGAATACCGAACTTTATCACTTGAAGAGCGACAAAGGTACCACGATGCCGTTAATGTGTTATATCAGGTAAGTCTATCATAAATTGATTGTAAAGTGGTACCGTGCATAATATCCATTCTGAAGCAACAGATTGGCACTTGTGAGCTTTGAACATTCGGTATCAAACTTAATCATATTAACATTTCTGCAGACCTGCATCTCTACGTAATGATCTCGCACACTAGTAACACTGGTTGGTTCCCAAATGACAGTTTGAATGTTGTACACGTAAAAGGATCATTTTAACCGTGTTAACCAATCGTTCGTTGACCAATAATCCAAGGGGTTCCGCTATTCTGTTCAATGTCAAAAATAGATTCTCGCCTCCCATTTGAATTAACGCCTAAAACATCATTTTTATTTTTTTTATCATGATTTTGAAGACTGAACTTTGTTTTGTGTATTTAGATACCACAATAAATCCACATGCACATTGAAAAAAATAGTTCTTCTTTGAACAACAGCAGGTACTTGTTACAATGATGAAAAACACGGACATACTTTATCTGTTATCGATTTACGTTAAGTACTTTTTGGAAAATCTAGGCTTTTTTGTAAACATACTTAACCACATAATCCTGAAAATATTTACGACTGGGTAATAAAATATGATTTAGTATTATACTTATCCATCGGATAGGATTTTGTAACACCTTGTGTAGAAAAGTACTTTAAAAAAGTTAATATTTGTGCTTAGATGTTGCCTTTGTTCACAATGAGGTCGTTATAAACAGGGGGTAAATAATACTGGTCTGATTGTATTATGAAAACTTAAAAAAGATAAAATACTAGTAATTGGCTACATATAATCTTGCGATTAATAACATACGCAGTTAGTTGGCTTAACTGCATTTGCAAGTTTCTTAAACATGTATGTGTATATGTGTGTTAAAAGAGGCTGGTGTTTCTTTTATTAATTCAAGCGCTATGTACATTTAGGAAATTTTCGGACTCACCGATTGTTCCCTTAGTCCTCCCCCTATCACTTCAGCTAAAAAAATATTTGAACTAAGTAAATATACCAAATGGTTCATATAAATTTTATCATATTCGCAAAATGTAAGAAAGTTTAGTATTAAAAAAAAAACGTATGTATAATACAATTTACAGAATGGAATTATAACCACGATGGCTCGTATACACAGACGGGCCATACGAGAGAAGGGAGCACATGGTGGCACAGCCTTCTTACCATGGCATCGTGCATTTTTGACTTTGTAAGTAATACTGTTTTTCCCTTCATTTTCAATGGATGATACGTACAATATAAATATAAGCAAAACGAGCAGTAAATATTCTTATTTGAATTTCTCCAAAATCCCAACCCTCAGTAATCTTATTAGCGTTGACCCGATTTACTCCTTATATTAACCACAAACATCTGACCCCGGCTTATTAAACCGATACACCGGACGCCTTCTTATCCGAATAATCCACACCCTTAATGATCCGAATCTTCTAAACCCAATAATGCAAACCCTCAATTTTCCGAATCACCTTACCACTATATCAGAACGCTACTTATCAAAAACTCTGTACCCAACAGGGCTCCTGATAGATATTTGGGCAAGGGGTGTTTTACCCCTGTTTCTTTAGCAGGGGGTATTTTACCCCTAAATTTTTTTTGCGGGGGTATTACAATTTTTTAAAGGGCACTCATGGGAACCACTCTGAAGGGTAATCACTTATAAGCACAAACACACACTTAAGCCTTACCTTTTAAATGTAGTTTGTTTTATTGTGTTCTTCTATATTTAACTCATGAACTTGTTTTGAATCCAGTGAAGAATGTGCATGTAGGTTATATGCTATACTTTTGCCTTATTTGATATGTTCAATTAAATCACTAGTCACTGATAGTACATTTAAATCTGATAATTACGCACTTTAATTTAGTAAAACGGGTACCTGGGATTTTAAGTGCGTATCGGTACGCTTTAGAAATATTTTCTATGCGTATTTCGGAAAAACTAATGCGTATTTACGCAATTACGCCCTTTATCAGGAGCCCTGAATGGCTAGTAAATGATTATCCGAGAACAATGATAACTGTAAACATATTTTCATCACTAAGGTCTAACGTTCCGCTTATAGCCATGGCCATTTTGTGACTTTCTATCTTTTCCAATGTACCACATATCACCCTGATGGACCCACTGACCTTTCATAAGCTGGCTGGACAACTTCCTCACATGTGAAATTTGTCTGGTCTATGGTTCTAGGATATAGTAAGGTACAAATACTTCGACCATACCGATCTTTATTTCAATAAAATGTGTATAGTAAAATATAGATACAATGAAGTACATTACAGTAACCATGCAGGTTCCCTGAAATGCACCGTACGTTTCTATGTTTAATAAACGAGTTGACTAATGTGCATTCTTCTTTAACAGCTACGAGGAAGCATTGCGGGAAGTAGATCCATCCGTTTCTTTGCCGTACTGGGACAGTTCCCTTGATCAGAAGATGGCATCACCTGTATTATCTGTAATGTGGGACAAAGACCATTTAGGTAAGTCAGAAATTTTCACAGTTATAGCTGAATCGTTTCTTTCCCTTCAAATCCGGAATGAGTATTTCAACAATAGTACAATTGAAATGCTTATTAGTTTAATAGTGTATTGGTTTTATCGGCACATAATGCCTTTGACCATTTAGTAAATGGCTTTTTCTTGTAGAATAATGGACGAAATGTGTGTCATATTGAACACTGCGTGCCTCCTTCCATGACTGTCTTATTCTTCCCTGAATGTTCATTCTGTCATATGTGAGCTCCCGTCACACTGTCTGACACATTTAACAATACACATTTACACATATCCCCCTCCGAATGTTATAATATAAAATGTGTTCACCCCCTTCCCTGATTGTTCAAACTCTACCATTTGTGTCCATTCTTCCCCGACTGTCTCATTTTACCATATATGTGCCCTCTACCTTGACCGTCTTGAATACCATCTACTAGTATGTGGCCCCTTTCCCGACTGTTCACTCTACCATCTTTGTGCACATTCCATGACGCCCCTGCATGGAATTATTCCACCATCTGTGTGCTGTCTTCCCTGTCAGTTCATTTTAACATGTGTGTTCCCTCTTCCGCGACTGTTAATTCTACCGTATGAGTGTCCGCATCCCTGACTGCCTAGTTCACTTCTCACTGTTTATCCCGTCTTCTCTCTCTTTGTCTCTCTTATCAAAATATTATAAAATATTAAAAGAACACATTAAGTAAACATACTAAAATATATGTCTGATTCAGGTACAGGTACTGGAGTGGTAACAGAAGGCCCGTTCGCCAACTGGATTACCTTAAACTCTCCATTACAAAGAAAAGTTGCTGAGGGTGGTAGTTTGATACGACAGTCTAGGATAGATAGAGTGATGTCGTTTTGTTTACGCGCAGTAAGTAATTTAGATCGTTGAGATTGATTTATTTAAAAAAATAAAAATAAAAGTAGATATGAATTATTCAGTCTAGTTGGTTTATTTCTTAATTTGGAGTCACGTGAGAATTACAACGAACTAATTTTTTTTAAAATCCATTTTTGGCAGTAATAGTCGTACATTTATTTACTTTATTTTCAGGACTTTGACAGGCGTTGGGAAAATGCGCATAATAGCGTTCATAGATGGATTGGGGGAACGATGGCCCGGCGACTCTCTCCTAGTGATCCTGTGTTCTACATGCATCACGCTTTTATCGATTACCAATGGGAAAAATTTCGTGAACACCAACTCAAAGATTGTGAAGGCGTTTTCCCAACTACTGACTATCCTCCAACGGATGATGAACACCATAAAAGTGAAACTGAAATGGATGGCATGCGTTTTCTGAAAAATATTGACGGTATTGCTGACTACTGGACTACGAATTGGTACAACTATGAAAATACACCTACATGTGACACAGACTGTAACAACTATCCTGATTTATTTTGTCAGAATGGTCGATGTGTGAGTAAAGCGAGAAGTGCTTTAAGTTCTAATCGCAAGAAAAGACAGGCGGAAACTGTACGAAGTCTCAAAACAACGACTCAAAACAAGCCACCAAAGCCCACTGGCCGAGTCGCTGTTGATAGTAATAACAAGACCTCGTCAAGAGGAAACGTTTGCATAAGAAATCCATACCATCAGTGGTGCCCAACATATCGCCTCCCGCCTGTATCGGATGAAGAATATGTGGAAGCTTTGCTTCTAGACGAGGTGGAAAGACCACCAGGAATTGATTACTTGGAAGCTATCATAGATGCCGAATTCTATAAGGAGTTCAAAAATCCACCGGAAAGTGGGTTAATATTTTTCAAGGCTGCAGAAGATCAATCAAGGGACTGCCGATCACTTGAGTCGGGGGCCTACGATTTAGTGAGCGCTGGAGTCAAGGGAAATAAAATATCGAAAGAGGGTGTCTTCAGAGATAGTTTGGCGAACCCTTATAAAAGAAGGGAATAGGTATATGTAATATATTTAATGTTTACGTTTTTAAATCTGGCAATTTGTTTCATCTAATACTTGAAGTAATGACAATACACAACCATGGTACATACAGGTTTGAAGTACAGTGTTTATTTACTTTTATCTTTAGATTTGTAGAAAAGTAGCTGAATTGTACGACACACTGTTAAAGTATTCCATAATAAAGTTGTAATTTTAACTGTGCGTTATGTTTATATGTATGAACCACAAACTGGACATTTATCGACGAAGTTAATCATAATTAAAGTTTATCAATTATTTTTCCTATGTTCATCACCCAATTTTATAAACATTGGTTGAATCAAATCAATTAGTCAAACTTGAGGTTTGGTTAAGAATTTAAACAAAACGTTAACCAGAAGCAAGATGACTTCCATTGTTGTATTAAACGCTAGACAACCTAAACATTTTAGTAAGAAAAAACTGAGGATCCTAAAATGTTACTAACAAGAACAACTATATCAAAACGTTATAGGTAGACGAATTACAAGAAGCATATTGGTTTATGTTTTTTGTATGAAGTTGCTTTTTTTATAAAGGATATTGACTATATATTTTATTCAGAGAGTATGTTAACGTTTTGACATTAGTTTTCGCCCAAGAAGCAAATACGTGGCAAATCAATCGATCATGTGACCTAATGATTATAGTCATGTGACCCAATGTAGATGCAAACCAAGGCAAGCTGACATATAGGGAAATCATTGTGTATCTGAATGTCTAACCATGAAGTGGTACAGCGTATTCGCATGTTTGGTGATGTTAATCTGAATTATTCACGGTGGAACAGCGTTAGACAATCATTACAGAAGATCATAATTATAAACATGGAAATCAACTAAATGTGTTGAAGCAGGAACTAATTATCGTTAATTTGGTAAGGTGCTTGATGTGACAAATCTAAAAACATTTTATCTCCATACTTAAAAATACACATAAAATTTGAAAATGATTTATGACTTACATACTCGTTTCGACAACTGGGTCCATTTTCATGATTGTATTACTAGTAATTCGACTTTTGAATACATGTAGAAAATACGTACTAATATCATTTAGAAATGAAGCAGTCGGTTTTAGAGTCGCCAATGTAAGAGTAAAACGCGAGATGATGCAGGTTCTAATCGCAAGAAAAGACACGCGAAAGTTGTACGAGACCCCGGAACATCGGGTAAAAACAAATCACCAAACACCAATGGCCAAGTCTCTGTTGATAACAATAACAAGACCTCATCCAATGGAAGCATTTGCGTAATAAATCCATTCCACCAAATGTGTCCAAGATATCGCCTCCCGCTTATATCGGATGATGATTATGTGGAAGCTTTGCTTTACACGAGGCGGAAAGACCATCAAGTATTGATTACTTGGAAGATGTAATAGATGCCAAATTCGTTAAAAAGTTCGAACACCCACCTGAGATTGGGCCAATATTTTTCAAAGCTGTAGATGATGAAGTAGGGGACTGCCGATCACTTGATTCGGCGGCGTACGATTTATTGAGCGCTGCAATTAAGGGACATAAAATATCGAAAGAGGTTTTTATCGGTGCTAGTTTGGTGACCCTATATAAAAGAAAGTAAAGGTATAGGTAATAGATTTAATGTTTACTTTTAAATCTGGAAATTTGTTTCATCTAATACGTATAGTAGTGGCAACAAACAATCATGGTACATAAATGTTTATTCACAACAACATTTTGTCTTCAGATTTATAGAAAAGTAACTGAAGAGTACATCACACTGTAAAAAGATTCCATAATAAAGTTTTAATTGAACTGTGCGTTATGTTTGTATCTATGAACCACACACTAGATATTCATCGATGAAGTTAACCATCCTTAAAATGAATCAGAAGCAAGATGGCTGCTATTGTTGTACCAAAACGTTAAACAACCTCAACAGTTCAGACGGTTAAAAAGGAAACACACCTAAGAGTTTTGACGGCTTCTTAACCAATATCAGACAATTGGGTTAAGAAGCCGTCAGAACTAAAACAGTTCCTGGTCTAATTTAAGTTGTATACAGCCACTTTACCAAACATTAACTCAATGTTTACATGGGTGAAAGTAAGGTAAATAAAATGACAGATAAGACAGTAGGCATTTTTTTACATATTTGCTTTATTGTTTTAAAGCCGGCGTAGGAAGTAATTTCAGAGGGGTAACTTTTACACTAAATGCCTACTGTCTTATCTGTCATTGTATTTACCTTACTTTCACTCATGTACAAAGTGTAGTGAAAAAAAGAGTCAGTAACTTCTTGGAAAATATTGACCATGAATAACATTAGAGGAAATGATGTTTTAATGGCATGCATGCCGAACGAGTGACATCTATGGAAAACTTTCAACTTCTAAAAATGGCAATACCTTAACGTTCAGATTCTTTTTGTCCCAATGTTGAATTTATACCAACGTTGTATTTTGCGATCTGTTATTCGTGTCAGTAATTTTGTTATGCGCTATAAACAGTTTTATGAGCATCAAAACACTTCTAACCTGAATTAAATTAAAAGCAACAGTAACGTTGAAATAAAGTAATAGTGGTATTCTTGGTGTATTACTCCGACTGATGACTGCATTGTTCGGATTACTGTTGAAATTTCTATGTTCGACGAAGCCGTGTTTTTTGTGATTGTAGGCGTGACATAAATTCCACCATGACATACGCGCAAGAAAAGAGATAGGCTTTCCTGCAGGCCTTGCAACTCGGGCTGAGTTACTGAAAGCGGTTTGGTGAAGAAATATAGATAACACTTATCATTAGGCATAAATCCGTATCCCCAACAAGATAGACCATTGTGAAGACCAGAATGTGCACAGGCTACGCGACAATACCTGAAATGAAGAACAATTAAAAAATACGCCTGGAAGAATATTCGAAACACCTCGCGCCTTTCTCTCATTTGCCGGAAATGATGTGTGCAATATTTCTGGACTAAGGGTAAAGCTATCGACTATTTATATTAATCAAAACTATCTAAAAAAAATCACGAGATTATATCTAAAATAAGTAACTTATCAAAAGCGTTTGGGTTATGATTTAAATTGTTTGTTGCTTTCTGTAATGATGTAATGTGAATATTGTAATAGACGAAACAATAAGAATATGTTACATAAATATTATGCATTAATTCACAACACTTCGTTTTAAAAAAGACAAAGATTAGAAAGATTTTTATTTGAAAATTAAACATGTCCAACAATACACACATTACAAAAACACAAATAAATTAAAATTTCCAGTGATATGTTTATACAAAATATAATTGTACAGTTCTTTACACATACACCGTTTAATTATAGAACGTTCTTACTTAGATACTACATGTAGTATTTTATTCAGTGATCTAACACAAAGCTTCATGATAGAACCGCATCGCCGATCGACTGGTCAGGGTTTCCGCCTTTGGAGCGGGAGTTCGAAGGTTCGAATCCGAACGGAGACTGGGTTAGAAATGAAGCAGTCGGTTTTAGAGTCGCCAGCTAGTTAAACAATAGTTACCGTAGGCCCATCTTAGTCAGGCATCCGGCAAAAAAATGAAGGCAATCGGTAGGTACTTTGCGCACAAAAAATAAATGACTCATAAGCCATCTTGGCTAGCCCTTTCAATGGGGTGACACTATATTAAACAAAACCTTTACCATATAGAACCGCAAATATCATGTGGTCCATGTGGACCAAGACAAGTTTTCATCTAGTTATCTAACACAGAGAGCTTATCAATAACTAATGAAACATCTGCATTAGGAGGTGTGTACAAGTACATAAGGGAGGTAACCCTAGAGATGCAAGCTACCTACAGGTAGATGCACCGATGCGCGCAATTAAAAATTCCAAACAAACCACAACTTACTGTATAGAACAGTGTATGAGAACTGGTGGGTTAATCCACTTGTTTTTTCTGTTGTTGAAGTACGTGCTGGTGTCACTGCTACTGGTGTTGTTGTTGTTTCCTCTGATGTTGATACTGTCGCTGGTGTTTTCGTATAATTCCGTGAAGTCTGTGATATTGACTGCTGAATTTTTATACTCCCTAAACGTACATCCATTTTCTAGAATGATACAAATATTTGTTAACCAATGGAACATCATCATCATCATTTCTAGTAATCGCATCCCTCTAGGTAGAGTATTCTCGCGATGTAACATATAGTCGTCTGATAAAAATGGTGTCTATGTTTAAAACTGGGTAACATTTTTGCGTCATGGCACGAGTTAGTTTTCTGTCTCCAAAAATAATTGTGCAAAGTGGTCTTGTTTGCGAGTATGGTAGTTCGACCCTTACTTTAAAGCTAGTTTGTATTAGATAGACATTAAGAAATGCTTTTGAATTTAGTTCTTAAAGATAAATGAACGGTAAACTTCCTTTAAAGAGCATTAACAAGAACAACTATAACAAAACGTTATAGGTAGACGAATTACAAGAAGCATATTGGTTTATGTTTTTTGTATGAAGTTGCTCTTTTCATGAAGGATATTTATTGACTGTATACTTTATTCAATCCTCCATTATGGAGAGTGTAACATATTTACATGATATGAGTAATACACATATATTGACAATCATGAGTATTTGACAAATGAATAAATTCATGTATATAGTTCACAAGCACATGATAATATCATACCATACATCAATCAAATAGAATAAACCCTGAATGTTTACAAATTCTCCATAATCTGCTATAATACAACCACATTGAACTTCAAATAGCATTTCAGACATCATGCCACACAACAACTTATCTAGGTCAAAATCACATAGCAATGCCTGCATGATTTACTTACCTATCAACTATTAATAGATTCAGTCATGACCATTAGCCAATCAAATGGCCAGGATTAGCCAAACTAGTAATAGTCACTATACTATATACCCACAAAAAACTATAATAAATTAATACACATGAAAAAATAAAATATTTAGGATTTCTTATTATTTCTTTAATGACTAAGTAGTACTGAGAACAAAGTTATATGGACACCTCAATGTAATGTTTTAGGTTAGTTTGGATGGTTTTAAAGCCTAAACATTGTTCCAGGCCACATGTTCAGTAAAAAGGAAAGATAGGAAGGTTTTTTTTGGGGGGGGGGGGGGGGGGTATTGAAAGCGTACGGAAAGGTAGATAAAGTGAGACAGTAGATGTCTCGTTTCTCGGACTCATAAAAAGTCTGCGTTCGCTGTAAAAGTTAGGGTATGTCTGGTAACTAGAAACAAACAATTTACTTACGCCTTACACCGAGGTTTAATAATTATACTTACCGCATGGTGATAAGCACTGCTTAATTTCCATTGATATGTTGATAAAGGTATTCCTAGTCATGTGACATCGTTCTAAGCACAAGTCCTCTTCCAGCAAGCAACAACTATGTCGTGACCGTGTTTTAGTGCCTACTCCACAAGTATGGCTACAGCTTGACCATCGTGTCCATGCACCCCAATCACACAGATTTAGACCAGGTTCACATTCAGGATTGCAGAATCCTACATGTACCCAGTAACATGTTACTAACGCCACTTTGAGAATTAACATTTTAATAACTTTAATAGTCCTTTGACTCTACTGACCAAACAAAGTTCTAGTCATTTACTGCATTAAAGTTCAGCTAACATGTCTATAGTAATTATCAAATGTTTTGGTTATTTTCTTTTTTAATCAATCTGGTTAAACTTTGTTTTGACTTGAAAATGTCAGTCAATTATCAAAACAGCAAATATTTACCATTAAAGCAAATTTTGAATTACTACGAGAATTTAAGTAAATGTAGAATACATGTTATCAGAATCTTTATACATATCACGATGATTTGTCCACAGTGAAAAAATATAGTCTTCTGTAATTATACAGACACGCAGAATTCATAACAGAATTGAAAACACTACTGTCCAACTATATGAAGAATCTGATTCAAACTTTCAAATGCAGAAACAGTTGTGTGCTTATCGGCTGCTAGTGACTGCATGCGCAATATGTCAATACACTTGTTTATTTTAACGATATCGTAATCTAATCGTACATTTTACTTCACTATAATATGTTACAAAACATTTGTTTAAGAATTTCGAAAAATTACATGAATAGAACTTAAAGGGGCATACCCTACAACTGACAAACATTCTGTGAAAGTGTTAAAATGTGTTAGATGTATATGTAAAACAATATATAATGGATAATTGCAAGAAGAACTTGGGTCATAAAATGTCTTGTTTAGGTACTAGCTGCAAAAATCATAGCTATGAATAATAAATCACTTCCACCCAAAAATTGTACAACAAATTCCAAAGAGTTACCGATCATTTATGGAAACTAATATTTTTTGTGTTTTTATTTTTAATTGGATGACTTTTTGGCTGAAACTTTCTTCGTCGGCTTTTTTCTTTACGAGCTTCTAATTTATCATCATTTTGCCTTGATTCTAGATGTACCAAGTTGTAGGGTATGCCCCTTTAACCAGACAAGTTTGATACTTTTCTTACACTTTCGACTTTCGGCACATCTAGGCCGATTCCGTATCCCTATCTGATTAACCGGAGTCAGTCGAGGTGTGTCGAATGACACTTTGGCTATTAGCAACTTTATAGATATCCCCGCAGCATGTTTACTTTTGAGAAGTTCTTTTCATATATGCAATTGTATTTCAGTTTTTAGATCCAGTTCACAAATATCAAAGGGCACATTTACCGTGAGTGATTTGTTTACTATTAGATACAAAATGTAGTTTTACAATTATCAAGTTATCATAAAATAATCCCACTGTTATCGTGTTTGTCAAACACTATTGATATACTAATTAATGAAAGTAAGTTTATACTTCCTGTTATTGGTTTTAATAATAACAGCAAACCAGAAAAGAACGGAGTAGAGTAGAATATGACAGTTTTACGCCCTTTTCAACAGTCAGAGTCATATGAGGCGGATAGTTCACCTAACCTTCGTTCCTGGAAGAACCATTACTAGATTCCCATCCTTCTTAAGCAACCGAGGAGAATAGAGCAGAACAGAGCAAATCAGAGTAGAACATGTCAGAGCAGAGTAGAGCAGAGCAGAGTAGAGCAGAGCAGAGAAGAGTAGATTAGATTAGATTATAGTAGAGTAGAGTAGAGTAGAGTAGAGTAGAGTAGAGTAGAGTAGAGTAGAGAAGAGTAGAGTAGAGTAGAGTACAGTAGAGTATAATAGAATATAGTAGAGTAGAATAGAGCAGAGTAGAGTAGAATAATGCAGAGTAGAGCAGAGCAGAGTAGAATAGAGTAGAATAAAGCAGAGTAGAATAGAACAGAGTAGAGTAGAGCAGAGCAGAGCAGAGCAGAGCAGAGTAGAGTAGAGTAGAGTAGAGTAGAGTAGAGTAGAGTAGAGTAGAGCAGAGCAGAGCAGAGCAGAGCAGAGCAGAGTAGAATAGAGTAGAGTAGGATAAAGTAGAGTAGAGTAGAATAGAATAGAGCAGATTAGTTTAGATTAGATTAGATTAGAGTAGAGTAGAGCAGAGCAGAGTTGTATAAAACAGACCAGAGCAACAACAAGGACAACAACGACCAATATTAGTAAATCGGAATTTTAGTATACAAATCAAAGGGAAGTAAATTGTATTATTGAATTTACTAATTTGATTGACGAATTATCTCCCTTGTATGAATTCGTCAATCAAATTAGAAAATTAACACGCGGAATACAAATTCTCAGTGATTGACCAAACATCACGACTGCCACACACGTGGGTTATCAAATATTCTTCGAACCATAGTCACATAAATTAGGCAAGTGGAGCGCTCTTGGGGATGGTTTATCATATTAAATATTTCTTTTGCACCTAAATTGGCTGATGATATTATAACCAAGGTCCGTTGGAATCCAAATCTAATCACGTAAAGGGAAGCTGTCATTTCTTTGTGGAGGAAGGAACAAAAATGCGTAATTTTTGGTAACATGAATACTGGCTTACCGTGAGATCAAATATTCGCAGTTTAAGTAGTGTTGTTTACCGACTTGATAGCCAACACATACACATGTACCAAATCAGAAAATCATTACAAAACGTATATTCGAATTTTCCTGAACACGCTTGCGAAAGGTACTCAAAAAGCAACAGCGCAGTAAATGCTAACTTACATTTAGTAATATAGGTGAGTACTAAACACAGTTGTTACGGATCACTTGCGGTAATGCCTGTAGTGTTTGGTTCGTAATTTTATAAACAGTACAATCTCTCCAGAGCAACACCCTCCTGAGCAGCAACCTCATTAAAAAACGGCATGATTTTCCCCACTGCATGATTTAACTATTTATTTAACCTCTATAAAGCTACAACTGTACTTAAGTGGATTAGATTTGATTAAAATTTAGTAACCTAAACATCATTATGTCGTGTCAGTATGAAATGATGAAACAAATGATTCCATCGAAGCATATCTGTATATTATATATTTGTATGTACGAGCTATTCAAACATGGAGTAGAAGATGAATGTCATTCCGTTCGAATGGGTACGCATGAACCAACACTATCGTTCAATGCCCTAAAAGATATCTTGGTGTCATCTGTTAGATCAGAGACTGTAATTTAGAGTCCCTGGCTAAACTCACAAGGGATCACATGGAATTACTGTTGAGTCGAGCTTAAGTTCGACATAACCAATTACGAGCGCAATCATTACGATAGCAAATAATTGTATAATATATTAATGGTTTATGAAGCCATATTTTCTCTACCTACTTGGATACGTGTTCGATAGTATCGAGACCGGATATGGGATTATTATACACGACGGATAAGTGTCTCATAAGAGATTAATTCTAGTGCAGTACTTTCCAGTGTGGGGAATCCACGTGACCTAGTGACGTCACAATGTTATCGTTACAAGCGCATTTTGAACCGGTTGACAGTGTTATGAAAATGAACGTTATTTTTAAAAGAAGATTTTAGAAAACGGTTTGGACAAGAAATGTAAAAAAGTAGAGGGCCTTCAGGGACAAAATTCTGAACCGGAGGTAGCCCTTTATGTAAGGAGTTGCAACAGTTATGTGGGTTTAGAAGAAAAATAAAAATAATGCACTTACGTGATGTTTTCCTAGTTTAATTGACAGAAAATGCGCTTGTAACGATAACATTGTGACGTCACTAGGTCACGTGGATTCCCCACACTGACTTTCGCTATCAACCAATCTGACTAAAGTATCCGATCTTCCTTACGGCAAGATCTGATGACGGCCTATACCAGTTTCTATTTTCAAAAGTCGGAATTTCCATGATCACTATTTATATCTATTTATAATTCAGCCAATCGTATAACTCGTTTCATCGGTACTTTGGCCGAATGAACTTTCTACCTGACGATGTTATTTAAACGTTAGTAAACATTAAAATACTTATAACATATTTGTCTGCAACCACTTTTTGATTTTTTTAGTAATCCTGATGGAT
The DNA here is from genome assembly GCA_964023205.1 of Lutraria lutraria. Taxonomy (NCBI): domain Eukaryota; kingdom Metazoa; phylum Mollusca; class Bivalvia; order Venerida; family Mactridae; genus Lutraria; species Lutraria lutraria. The sequence continues at coordinate 33,529,045 of OZ026835.1, forward strand.
TCGGCCATAGTAGTAGAGAAAATTTAATAAACACGCATGTCACATGGACGTTATCATTACATTTAGTTGCGTAAGAATAGGTGTTCGTGATAACTACAAGTCAAACATTGTTTTTTACTGCGGTTAAAAATAGAATCAGATCACTTTCAGAATTATGAAAGTAAGGCGCTGATTGGCTAGTGGAAAAGGTCACCTGAGGTGACCTTCTATAGGTCGTCTTCAGATCCTCATAGCGTAGCGGGTTTGAGGAAATGATTTTAATCAGATTGGCTATCAACTTCATTGCCAACATCTGTTGATATCCGTCCATATTTTTACCGCGGATGTTTTACCTAACAAGTGTATTAAATAGATAACTAGGCTGCAGAAAATATTACCGCGGAAACTGAATTACTCGCAATACTGACTGCCCAGAATATTTCCCGTTATTGACATACTTCATCTTTATGAGTATAGTTACTTAAAAAAAAGTAAAATAAAATATCGGAAATATCCAATCATAAATAATCTCATCAGTTTTGCATCTCATTATTATTGTTTTAAAATCTCTAGATATACATCGCCACCTTTACAGAGCGGACCATTCTTAAGTAACATTTTACCTTCTACAACAGCATGATTTTCCCGCTGTATACATTTTACTTTAACTATAAATTTAACCTCTCTAGAGCAGCAATCTCTTATAAATAACATAATTTTGCTTCTCCCAAAGTATATAGCTTTGGAGAGGTTACGCTATATTTAACATCAGCATAAAAACGAGCTATATTCGGACAAACATGTTATCGAGTTTGGAGTTAAAAAAAAGTAATTAGCCAGAAAATACAAAAAAGCGAGGTTTTATTTTTGGTTGTTGGACTTGTATTTCATTTTCAAGAAGATATGGTGTTAAGCGGTGTAAAATCGTTGATTACGCTACGATATATTTGAAACTGACGACCGATTTAGCCGAAAAAGCCTTAGAAGCAGCAGCCTTAGTAGCAACAGCAGCAACAACAAAACAACAACGACGACGATGGCGGCGGTGGTAGTGGTGGTTGCGGCAGCAGCAGCGGCAGCAGCAGAAACAACAATATGAACGAAATTAAGAAAAAATATCGTACTTACGCTTATGTTGGTTACAGTTTTAAATCAGTATATCAAGTCCCATCAAATTCCTCGAGAGCAGGAAACAATGTCACAGTCGCAGAAGAAGCTACGAAAGACCGGTGGTGACATTTCAACTTCAAGATTTCACAATTTCAAAACATGAAATAATGAAATAAATCGTGAAATCATGTTTTGAAATTAAGAAATCTTGAAGTTGAAATGTCACCACCGGTCTTTCGTAAGAAGCTCTTAGTAAATCTTCACAAATAGATCTTAAAGCTGGGAAAGTAATTGACTGTAATTGGTAAAATTGATCAGAGACCGATTAAAATAATCTGTGACACTTTAGCTAACTGGGAGATAGGAATCTTCGCTTAAAACATTTTAGGCTTTATTGATTTTTAGTTTAATTTTCGGGAGTGTTTCATATCACGTGACATATATACGTATAAGGTTAGGTCAGTGCGGAAATTTTGTTTTCAGTGTAGTCTGTCTGTTCCCATTTTTGACTTAATTTTTAGTAGGAAGTTTAGGCCGGTGCCAGTATTTTTCCAGGAGACCAGTTGACGTTAGCTAATCTCTATCTGGAAGTTTAGACCAATGCAAATATTCTTCCAGGTGACCCGCACATGATGTTAGCTAATCTCAATCTGGAAGTTTAGACCAGTGCAAGTATTCCTCCAGGTGACCAGTATGTTTAAGCTAATCTCAATTTTACCAAACATTTATCACCGAGTGGAATTAATATACAGTAAATATGACTGAATACATTTCTACGCTGTTTGCTTTTATTAAAAGCATTTCTTGTTTCCTTTATTCGTGCGTCCGTCCGTCCATTTGTCTGTCATTAGCTTGCGGATTGGTTTATGTATTGGAAAGAATTTTTTTTTTTTCTTCAAAAAGAATATTAAGTTCTGTATTTGATAGATAATGCTGCTCATAACAAAATATATACCATAACATTCCGCTGGTATGGAGTGAAATTATTGATACGGCGCTAATCATTTACCCTTCATTCATAGAGAGGTAAAATAACTTCTTGCTTTCTAGTCAAACTTGTTTCTCAATGGACATAATTTTACTGAGCACTTGATCTAAAGATCTTGACCTTCTTTTCTATTTTATTCTTTTTCAATAAAATATTATCAGTATATTGTATGTACTCACTTATTATTGTTCATACCAAACCTTCTTGGCACTCTTTGTTGTATGTATATATATTTATATATGTAAAATACTGTATTAAAAAAATAAAAAAATGTTTTCTTCTGCGGGGTCTGAAAGTTCACTCCGATATTCCGGAATGACATGAAGTCAAATCTACTCCATAACGTCCCGTGTCCGCTCCTCAGCTCCTGATTTTCTTTAATACATCTTTCTTGTTTAATAAAAAACCTATTATCTCATCCGCTCCCAACATGTAATTGATTTACATTTTGTTATAACAATTGATGACTAGAAATGTTCACATATTTTCTAAAACACGTTTATACGGATCTGGGTTAACAGTTTATAGTCGACGTACAATGAAACCTTTCTACATTGAAACCCTCTTGTCCTTAAAACATCTCTGATCCGAGCACAGGCGGTCCCGTTTTCTGTTATGTAATTACATGTAATTGATTTCTTAAGATAAAACTTCATTTTCAAGACACATCTTTAGATCGGGTTTCTTTGCTTCCAATTTGTACGGAACAGAGAGGACTAACTACGCAGTAGATTTACAAAGAATTGACGAGTGCAGTTTTGTAGAGGATTCCAAATCTTTATCAATTCTGAGTTCACTATAGCCGTATCTAACTGTATTTTGACGAATGATGGTATGTTAAGAGAACATCTTTTAGATTAGGCATAAGAAATTTATGGTTACATCTTATGTCATTGAAAATTGCCTATGCGGATATGAAATGCCGTAAAAATAAGTCATTGAGTCTGGATCAATGGAATGAGAAATTGTTTAATGTAACATCGAAGTTTGTTAGGATGTGCTATTATTATGCCATGTACGGAAAAACGTCTCTTATTCGACCACTTCGGACGAAACAATTGTTCGGATAACGCTGCTAACCGAGTACTACTCATAAATCAATTCACTAAACTTTTGTTTTTTCTAATTTTCATTTTGAAATTATGATTACTGACTGGATATTTCTTGTTGTTGACCCAATTCGGGAAGATATTAGGTCAGCACGTGGCCCGACTTAGCCAATCAACAGCAAGTATCCTGTACGAGATAAGATAAGAAGAATTTACAGGTTTCCTTCATCATGTTATGTAAATGTTTTTATTGCTTTAATAACATTTCGACTGTGCACTTTGGGTCCGATTATTGTGATCCGAATAATGTTCGTGATAGAGGGTTCCGGATAAGAGGGGTTCATGTGTGCTTTTGTTTCCTTCAACTACTGGAGAATTATCAAAATGACGATAATGTTAGTCCACTGAAAGATCATGATACTGGTCACTAAAGAAATAAGATATTGTAAAGTTTTATGTTAAAACCGCTGTCGTGTATTTTTCGTCTGGAGTGAATTCTGGCTTTAGCTATATAAGCGTCTTGAGAATAAAAACCTGGGTTTTTTACCATTTCTGTCACTTGTTCTTTTTTCTTTTACAATAGTCCGTTCGATTGACAAGAAGGTGTCCGACATTGCATTAATGTTTTAATTAATTAATAGATCCTGTACAAAGATGAATAAATCAGACCTGATTGTTACTATACGTATATTGTTTGATTTCAGGGAAAACAAAAACGTTATGGACACGATTTATTTACGCCTCAATACTGATCATTGGATCAGAAAGGTCGTCACAATAAAGGCTACATCAGTTTTGTATACATGTCGCACCGAAAAATGTGCATACAGCTGTTGAAAGAATATCATTCAAACTATGTTTTATAATGGACGTGTTTATACGTGATATACTATTTCGCGTATTAAAGTATGCCTCCGTTCAGTTTGTACCAATATCTATAAAGCATCTTGTTTACTGGTCTGTATAAAGGATATGATGAAAATTTACATGTATTTCAACGATATTCTATTTTACAATTCTGCATTAGCGAGTATTTTGTTCCCTGCTGAATCGGCCAATTGACCTCCGTCTGTATCCACCGGAATAATCAGGGGTCCAAAGATCTGTACTTATTGACCAGTTGCCCTACCAGACTAATCTTCCAACCTACTGACCAATCACCCCATTTATTGACCAGTCGCCAAACTTTTTGACCAATCGCCCAACTCTTTTACCAGATGTGCTACCCATTGACCAGTCGCCCTTCTTATTGACCAGTCGCCCTGCTTATTGTCCGAACGGCCCGCCTATTGATCAGTCGCTTTGCTTCTTAACCAGTCGCCCTACTAATTGACAATTCGCCCTACTTACTGACCTGACGTCTTACTTATTGACCTGGCGTCCTACTTATTGACTAATCGCCCTTTTTATTGAGCTATCTATTTGTCGAGTACAGCAAAACCTATGAACAAAGACCACCAAAGATTGAAAAGAACAATGGTCCATGCCCTGATCACCTTTATAAGGGCTTGATCACTAGAGTGCCCGCCGTTCGCAATGTGGCTTTATCTATAAGTTGTTGGTCGTTTTCTCAGATTTAACAGTACGTTCTGTTAAGGAACGATTTCGTTAGAAGGATGTGTAATTGAATTCAAGGATTTCTTAAATAAATCTGTCAGTGCCGGAGGAGAGGCAAACCACACGCGTGATTTTCCATTCATGAAACTTATTCATGACACACACACGAAAATGCCATCAAGTCGCTGGGTGAGGAAATTATTACGAACAAATTATACAATGAAAATTGATGTAGTGAAGATACAGAGCTGAGAGAATTAACGTGATCAATAAACGAGATGCACTTAAGTGCAGCCAAACCTAACGTAACAGTATTTGTGAATAATAGCCTCTTATATTCGTACACTTTTACTGATATCACGGGCCAAATAAACCTCGGAATAAATGTCAACTGTGTACAAATATCAACTGTGTACAAAGATTAACTGTGCACAGAGGTCAATAGTGAACAAAGGTTAATAGTGAACAAATATCAACTGTGTACAAAGGTTAATTGTGTACAAATGTCAATAGTGAACAAATATCAATTGTGTACAAAGGTCAACAGTGTACAAAGGTCAAATGTATACAAAGGTCAATTGTGAACAAAATTCAAGTGTACAAAGGTCAATTATGTACATAGCTTATAATTTCCCCTCCCTTTTGTGTTTGTACCGAACTGTAAGCCTGCCTATAAAATCAAAACACTTCAACCTACAATCACCAAACCTCATGTGGTGGTCCCTCATGACAACCTCTACAGGACCTGTGCATTTTCAATCAGTAGGTCAAAGCCATATCGAGGATCATTCTAAACACATCTGGTTAGGACTTCTCTTTTGTCATCGGACCACATTATTTTAATTGTCTTTAGGCATACGTAAGTGTGTCTGATTGTATGCTCATTTTTTATATTATATTCTTTTTGTTATTGAAAGCCGCTTTAGAGCTTATATAAACGGCACTCAAATTACCTTGCTTCAAGTTTCTCCTTTTAAAACGATAGTTATACATTTTTTATTTGGTTTCAGTTTTTGCAAGATTTTAGGTCCGTACATGTTTTTATCAACGTGTTATGTTAATGATACTGTTCTAGATAGATGATGTAAATGTTGAGCTGTATACTGTTATAAGCTTTGCAGACTTTAAAGTTTATTTTATTTACATTTTCTTTACTTGTTCTGAAACGTATAAACACATCATGTTTCCACCATTCCTCTGATTTTAAAAGTGAATCTGACGTGGAGTCCCTTGAACTGGAAGGATAAGACAGCGCAACAACAAAGAACTTTTTTTTTTTTTATTTTCTCTTTATATCATTGACAAGTTATGTGCATTACATGTAAATGAAAGAAGACGCGATGGTCTTGTACAAACATGAACTGTTTGATAAATGAAAATGGATGACTCATGAAGGTAATGTGTCTACTATGGGAAGAAAGCAATAAAAGAACATTGTTTGCGCGCGCATTAAAATATCTTTTAATGAAACAATGCAATTTCTATTACCGATTCTATTAAATCACAAACATCATGGTATCTGCAAATAATCTCTGACACCATACATATAAAAATTATATACAGTACACTTTGGCTTTGAAGATCTTTTTTTAAAAAAAAATGACAATTCTTGATCTGAAGTGGTTCTAAAACAGAAGATAAAGAACTGAGAGTTGTATAGGATTTTATAGAACATGCTGCTTACAAAACAGGACGATCTGTTTAAAACAGTCGGCGTTAATCACAGGGTTGACATTACTAGTATATAAATCATTGTTAATAAACATGCATTGTGCGCCTTCAAGGGGAAGATTAGTTCTAATTGGGGTCAAAAATTTCATAAATTCAAACCAGTAAATGTCATGTCAAACAATCACAGGGCCCGTATACGTATTTACTAACATTTCGGAACTTCAGACTCAAACTCTAGACTATTTTTTATGATTACCATTTACATCGCCCAGAGTCTGAGTCTTAAGCCCGAAAATGACTCAATCTTGAGTTCAAAAACGATAGTTAATACGGGCCCAGATCGTACGGAAGAGGTAGATTTTTAGGTGAACTTGGGCAATATTTTAATAATGAACCTAACAATATACACCATTTACAAACACAGTTCAATTATAAAACCATGTCAGGTAAAGATCGCATACATACAATGTAGCCTTTTACATGCATAGCATACAGTTCAGCGCACAAAGACACAACAACGCTGACAGTGCCTTCCTTAACAATGCTTGCAAGCGCAATGCCCCCTTACCACTGCAGAACACAACGGCCCTTTAATTTGCACACAGACCCAGTAGTTCTTTCAGGACAGCCACCCAATACGAATACACAGTGTTAACCAAAACTCCCATATATTAAATAAAATACAAGCATAATAAACCATGCATTACACTGGTCTGTACATGAATGTCTCACTTAAGAAATATGTATTTGAACTGCTTTAATAAATCATACGTCTAAATAAAAAAATACCATAAAACAATAGGATAATGACAGTAATTTGAATATATACATCATAAGTATTACCAAATTTATGGTAAAAAAATAAATCTTAACAAAAAGATAAAAAACATAAAGTGATTGAACGGAATAATGTTTGAACTATGTTCACAGTCATTGTGATTAATTAGTTGACAATTAGACTGTATGTATTAGTTATCATTCATATTTCGAATTTCATGCAACATATCAAAAGCAACGGTTGGACAACCTGCCCCTAAGACCTTTAGTGTGATTAAAATTTATATCCATCAGACTGTACTGTTTTAACATACTCGATCAATGCTACTGAAATTATTATTTTAAAAACAGTATTGCCCAATTCATTATCTTTATTTGTTCGATTGTTACCGTAGACACTTCAATTTATTTTACAACATTTTGAAAATTTTACGTGTTACTCTTGTTGAAAATTAGAAAAATTAAATGTCAATTTCTGCACAGTGACCTTCATTTTTCTATATCAAATTAGATTGATATAGTGTTTTCGCATCTTTCCACCGTGAGTTGTCAGTAAAATAGATATCCCCTCTTTATTTTTTTAATATATGGGTAATTCCCAAAGGGCCAATAACTCAAAGGATAATCACTGTTTTTGAAAAAGCTCACGGTAAATCATTTTCTATCATTGAAATCTTTAAAAGCCATAAAGGTTCCCAAAATCTGTCCGCTCCATTTTGAGATAATAATTTTGGACATTATGAGTATAAAACCTTAATATAAGTTTCAGTTCGTGACATTAGCCCTTGCTGGATGTCTTTATTTTTGCCGGATGTCGAGCATGCTGCTTAAGTCTCTGATAATGATATTAAGTTGATAGATTTCATTCAATACCATAAAATGTCAAACTCCAACGATATACATGTACATAAAACGATTAGAATTATCGGACCAACAATGTCTTTAATCAACATCAGTCAAAGGGTAATACGGTCGTAAAACAGCTCCACGCACCCATTTCTATATTTACAGTTTCACTATTTCCGTTTGATTCCACGAAATCCTTTTTTGTTTCAATTACTTACAAGCATACAGAAAAACAATTACAACAGTAAATGACATCTCCCGTAGATGTCTTTGAACAGAAAAAACAAAATAATACAAAATCAAGGCGTCGTGTTTAACTGTCTGTCCGTCAGTCTGTTACGTGATTTCATCAAAATCACCACATGGTGAAAAGTAACGCAGCAAACGGTACCACATTGTCCAATTAAATGTTTTAGACACACTTAACCTCATTAAGGACACTTGTAAGGTAGTTTGGCCGACTTATTGTAAAATCCTTTGTTTGAAAGATTAAACATGTATGCGCGTATGACCCTCTTAGATTTCCAAAACTAGCTGGGAAAAATCGCCGGAGGAATAACGTCATCAGTTTCTTTAAACAATGGATAAATCACCAACAAAAATAGAGAAACAAATAATGTTCCGAGCACAAATAACCAGAAAAAGAATCTATCAACTATTTCAGCGACCTCCACCCACTGTTTTATTAAAAGATCTCCCTTTTCACGATCTTCTTCTTTTGCAATGAGCTCGTCTAGTTTCTGTAGAATTAGAACGAGGTCTTTGTTTTCCTCTCTCTGATTGGTTGCTTGGCGATTCGCGTGATGCGCATGCGCCCCTGTACAAGAGTTACCAACCTGCGCATGCGTATCGCCATTTTCATAGTCTGTTAAACAACCAGAATCACCGGATACAGCAGTACTAATATAATGATATGTTCTATGCGTACTGTTCATACCACCTCGCCATTCTGTTCGAGTACGCTTATTGGCAGGTTTAATAAATACGACGTCCATCAACATTATTTTTGAAAGCACGTTAAGAACCACACCAAGCCATCTTGGCACGCCCACTTCCTTCTGCCCTCTGTGGTTGATATTTGACGTCAGTACAGCTAAGATGACAGATAATGACGTCATTGACATAATCGTTGTGAGGTAAATACCTGTTCAGATGAAAGAAATTGACAAACTTTTAAATAACTAAGTCGTAAACAAATACAGTATATAAAATTAAAAGACTTTAAGTACTGATAGAAGGAGATTTTATAACGAACTCAACCTTCAACCAATCACTTTTCTGTTCTTAGCTTGAATGTTGCTGGTTCGATCATACTGACTGCTTGGCACATATTAAACAGCCCGACCAATAAATATGTCTTTGTAATGGAAATGGTAAAAGCAAGTTGACGTCAAAACTGCGTCTGTTGTGTTGTCACAGTGTTGTGTAACCGTGTGAGCATTTGAATATGTAAAAAAGAGTTAACTTTTCATATATTGAACACTATTGTCATGAATACAAAATTAATACGGTATTCAATAACATATCTTATGTATGTATATGTAACATATCTTAGAATATGTATCAACACCTTTTACCCTTATGGGAAAACAAGTCAGATGACGTCAATCTAAAAATGTTTTCAATTGGATACTATTTTGGTCAGACTATAGACTAGTCAGTGTATATATAGAGAGCAAACGAAGACATAATTATACATGTATAAACTTTTCGAAATAAGTTTTGTAGACATTTTGTTTCGATTTACTTTGGTATACAACGTTTTAGATATTTTTGGTCTGATATACTTGAGCGCCATCAAACTATATTGATACATGCGTATGTATTTGTTGTTTAAGTGCCAATGCAGATAGAAACGGCGGCACAGGAATGCGATAAATCGCCTTACCCAAAAGACATTCTTGAACAGTGCTTAAACAGCGAATGTCTTAGGAGAAAGAGTAAACACCAATTAATTCCAATAAGTTCTAGTATAGCACTTACCTATTAAAGGAACAAAGCTAGAAGTTGCAGGCATATTTTCAGCTACCAGCAACATAAACACAGAAAAGGCTAACAGGACCGTTAAACCAAGAGTGACTTTCTCCCCGCTATCCGGTCTCATCCAGAATCCAGATAAGGTTAGCGTTGACAGCATCACGCATGGTATGATAACATTATACGTGTAGTATAGAGTCCGTCGACGGATGTGTATATAGAACGTTACATCCGGAAAGGGTTCGGGACAGCAGGGGTATACAATGACGTTCCTGACTGCCCGTACTTTAATCAGTTCCCACTCACCGTTACTAACAAATGTGGATAAATCGACAGGATTATCTCTTGCATATAAATCCACCTGCAAATATATTATTGTAATTGTAAGTAAGACAAAAAACCCACATGTCTAGAAGGCACATTCTACCTGAACGGAAGAACCAAAATCCTTATTACCAAGTACACAGTTTGCAAACAGAGTCTCATAATATTATATTTATTTGAACCCACTGATTGATTGATGGTTTTCTGATGAAATTAAAGCATTCGCCTAAGAGGCTTGAGTATTTGATGGGCAAATAAATGAGTTTCAATGCGACTTTTCAGTGGATTTAACGCCTTTTTTTCAAGTTATGTACGGTAGCCGGTTCACGTCAATAGCTTTCCTGGTCTGCATTCTAACCAGTACGAAATCTATCGTTCACAAGGAGCAGACAACCTTTCCACACATGGAGGAAATTCGACATTTTTGGGTGTGACCTGTCGCGACCGGGATTCCAACCCTTTACGCCGGATTACAACAAGTCCAGGGCATGTACCACTGAACCACTGCAGCGGCGATGTCTCTTACACAGACTTGATAAATAATAGTTATAGATACATTCATTTAAATAATTCGACATTGATGAATTGAAGTAATTTACTTTAATTATATCTATGCATCTGTACAACTGAATCACAAGCAATTAGATAATTGGTTCACTATGACGAGACTAGATAATTTAATAAACATATTTCATCCTAGGAAAATGAAAATAATGCGAATAAATTGTGATTCATGAGTAACTGAATGTCATTTGACATCATAGTTATATCTGATTGTCTGTCTGTCTGTAAAACGTATACAATATAATTATGATACTTTTTACCTTGTACTTGAAAGAATGTCAAACACATATAAATATACATTAAGTCTTTTGTACCTTATGTATGTGTCAAAATCTAGCATCCTTAATGGAAATTCCTAGCCTTGATTTCCTGCCTTTGGTACATTTTATGGACATGTGTAAATATTCGTGAAATATGTTTAAGTTATTTTGCTTTTTTTTTATTCATTTAACACAAATGATAAGAATAAAGTGAGTAACAAACCTGAAAACCATCGTACGCCCATGATCCCATTTTCAATTTGCAAACTTGGTCATCAAACGGAAAGTATGTGATGTCAATGCTGCACGTGCTTCTGAGTTTGACAATAGGTGGCCAGAATACCTGACCATTTGAACGCACCATCGCTAACGCCTGCATATACCCCGTGTTATAATCATCGGCACTAAAACGATAGGCAACATTGTACTTAACATTCATGTTTGGCCTAAAATGGCTAATCTCACTATAAAATGTATTTTTATGCCAAAATTTGCGTTAATTTCTTACTAATAATATCATGTACTTTTTCACGAAAAGGCTTTTCCAATGATAACCCACGTAAAGATAGTATGATAGTAAGTATTAAGTCCTTATTCCAACTCTAGATTTCAAAATTTGAATATAGCTGATAAGCCTTAAAGTTCGCAAATAATCAAGTAAATTGAAACGTTCAGTGAATGTCCTATGGATTCAAAATTGTATAGATAACCCTGCGTGTAAAAAATAGATGCAAACATGATGATCCATTTGATCGTAGACCAGTTCATTGCCCAGCAACAATTTATTCACTTCCAAGCAATACACAAAAGACATACCACCGAAAGACTTAAGCAAGGACAGTTTTCATCAAACTAGGACTCCCCATCCAAATCAACAAAGCTTATGATTGCGTAGTGTTAATGAGCTTACACAATGAATGACATCATTTAAAAGATGAAGCAATCACAAGACATCAAATTGTTGACGAAGAACTCTATACGTTAGAAACTTATTACTCAAACACACGAAACGAATAATGTCCGACAGAAACTCTATGTATCATTTGGGATTGACTGAGTAATGCTGTTTTATGGCGCACCGGCATCTAACGATCATGTAGTGCGTATTTATTTTAATAAAAGGAAAGCATAACATGTATAAAATGATATATATGTAAATACACTGCAACCTCTCCATAGCAACACTCTTTGTGAGTAGCAACATTATGTTGTTGTTCAGAGGTTGTTGCTCTAGAGACGTTGAATTAATAGTTAAATAATGCAGTGAGAAAATGTGCTATTGTAGAAGGGAGGTTGTTGCTCAAGATAGGGCCGCTCCGGAGAGGTTGATCTTTACATGTATATCAGACAGGAATGATGGGTAACTGTTATGATTGGTTGAAATTAATGTAGGTATACAATTCAGAGTGTAAGAGACTAGCCTCATATACATTGCATTACATAATACAAAATGTATGCATAGTTAACAGAAAGTATATAAAATGTATCATAACCTAATGTATGGTCTAATTCCTTCATGTAATCAACAAACAATGGTTTCAGGCCTGGCAGTTTCAAAGAGTGTCTTCATGTTTGCGACGTCAAAGTGTCTTATATAAATACGGATTGGCTGAAGGTCGATGCATGATTGGGAACTTGTAATTTGAACAAAAATATCTGTCAACGTGACCTAGTTTTTAGAAATTTCCCCCAAATAGAATGGAGTTCACCATGGATATCTGATTGGTAATTAGTATAGGTTACGCGCCTAATTGAATTTAATCCCACAAATGGTCTAAATGACCTACACTTTCACTCTTATATCGGCTTATGATAGACACTATGAAACAACAATAGATACTAGGTAATAGGACCTCCGTGATCGCGTGGCTACGGTCTCTGACATGTAATCACCAACATCTCTACGTTATGAGTTAAATCCCATCCTGGACCAAATTCACAGGTGAGGGAGATGTCTAGCTAGCTTACGGTGGATCGATGGTTCTATCCAGGTATACGCCTGGGGTTTTCCTCTACCGTTGTTCTCAAAGCTGGCAATGGCTCTGGGTCTTGTTGCGACGCCAAACTTCATTGGATAGCGGCGCTTACGGATCGGTGACTGTTTTCATTATTACTTAAAGTGTCGTGTTGTACCATTTCTTCTAAATTTTCTATCATGATTTTAGTGTCATCAGTAAGCATAAGTTTTTTATCAAATGGAAATCAGACATTATATTTTTTATGTACATGTACACTATACCTGTTATATAATACAATGTCCGGTCTCCACAAACTCGTGCATGGCATACGGAATACATTCAACCCGTTGTATTCACCCGGATCCCATTTCAATTTTTCATCCATCCATTCCTGTAAAAGAAGAGAGGTACTTTAGACACCAGGTTAAAAACCACTGACAAAAGGTACATGACTGAGCTAAGCGGAACTAGCTATCAAGCAAATGTCAATAAAACAAATAATTATAATTATATTAAAAAAACTTATAGCTCGTCGAATCAGCATTTAGGACCTAGGCATATTTAATTGCCCCCCCCCCCCACAAAAAGAAAAGATTTTAGTTTATGATTTTTTACTTTATGACTTCCTATTACGCCAGAAGTCCTCAATGCCGTTGAAGTTTACGCTTCGAGTAGTATCTCCTCCACCGAGATTTGTTCAAATTTCAAAATACAGACACTAAATCTTAGGAACACTAGAAAGCTGTGTTAATTGTTGATTTAGCTAATTACTGATTCAAGCAATGCAATATTGTTTACCCACACTGCCGGATAATACAATTTAAAGACAAAATTGCTAATACGTATAACAGTTTCGTTCGGGCTGTTGGCAAGAAAACACGCTTAAATGGCACATATGCTTTAAAGATACGCTTTAGGAAGAATGGCAATTTCTCTTCTTAAGACATTTAATGATAGGAACATTCGCTCCACGTTTTGTTTGATTAATTAAATCGTTTTCAAAACGAGTTTCCATAATTGATTCGTTTCATTGTTTTCAAAATCATTTTCTGTTAAACTCAAGCATTCAAATGCGATTCTTCAGTCGGAATGAAAGATGAGGCAAAAGTCGTGATTGGCCATAAGTGATAGTGAAATATTTTTTAACCTAGATTATAATTATAACATTTTATCATAAAGCACATAAAACGGGGCACTTTAGATGACATCTTTAGAAGCACAGAATATATGCTACAAGTGCGTTTCAATGTACAAGTAGATATTCGTGAATTAAGGACCTAATTGTTAAAAAAGATCGAACGATCACTGTGACGTTTTGGGAAGATTTTCTTAAGTCAAACTTGAGATTAGAGGCTTAACTTGATATATAATTGTAGTAATATATCATCATGCTTAGATCAAGTAGCATGTAGACAAAACATTTAATCAATTATACTTACAGTATAACGTTCTTATTTTGTTAAAACAAATATCAAATACAACAAGATGTCATTTAAAGACCTGTGACTTCACAATCAATGATTTGATTAATACCTACGTTCAGTTCGTCCGGACCTACTCTCCAGAATTTTTATTATTTCTTTTACTCCAAAATGGTGTACATATCAAGGTTTTACGGTGCAATTGAAGCTTTCCTCAGTTCAGCACTTTTTACATCGTACAAATCAAACAAATGCTTGTTGATAGTTTCTGAGTTTTGTTCATTACTAAACAATATGAGATTTGTGTCGTGTCTTGACATTTCTTCATATTTTATTGTAAGATAGTCCCATGCGAATAATCATTCCCATATTTTCTTCTTATTAATTCAATCCTGCTGTTTCTGAGTTGTTAATTTGCTGGGCAATTTTCCACTTTTTAGGAACGGAATTCCTATAGGTATACACCACTTTTTATAGTGACAAAACAGTGACGCCTCTCATCCGCGTTGAAAATAGTACCACTTGTTGTATAAGTATACAATGCAGACTTTGTAGTTTTGATAAATGTTGGAGATATATTGCATGATTCTGTTGATTTTGATTTTGTTATGGAATATGGTTTTAAATTCTCCTATCGAAGTAGCGGAAATCGCGAAAGATCCAGCTCTGAATACTCTCATCATACGGACAGCAATTTGTATCATCGTTGTTCATTTTGGGTAACGAAAACCCCAAGCTTGTTACCGGTGTATCAAAATTCACAAGCCACGTGACTAATATTCTGTTCATGTTTTAAGAACTGTACATCGACTTTGTGAATCATTGTGATGTTCTGATCAGTTCAGAATTTTTGTTGAGCATGCCCATAGTTACTCACAAATATCGAATGTCTCTGTATATGAAATAACGGACAGAGTTTGATGGTCATGTATTTTTAAAAAATCTTACAATATGGTTAAAGGAAGTAGACTCCAGCTTTATGATTTTAATTTTGGAATTTCATCATTTGACAGTAATCATGAAGATTAACTAATAAATAAATGATAATTATTTACTAAGTCGCATGCTTTAATCTTAAATCTTTTGGAAACTATTATACCATTGTCACACGCCTAATCTAAATTATAATAAGACTTTTCAAATTCTGCCAAACTTAATTTTGACATCCTTACATCTTATATGAACAATTATTTCAAACGTTTATTTAAGACGGCTGTTTTCTTTTCTATGATTTTCTCAAGTTAAGTTTCTTTAAACATGATTTTTGTTTTGTTTATTTTCGTTTCGATGTATAGGGTTAATGGTGTTTTTACCGATATTTAAGTTATATACAGCGGCCTGTTCACTTAACCAGTTTCCCTGGACTGAAATCTTCGAACCAATACTAACGTACCCTTCCGCTAGGAACCGACAACATCTTGGAGGAAAATCGATATTTGCTCGAATTTTCATAGATGGGTACGGCGACCGGGATTCGAACCAGGTTCGCTGGTTACAAGTACAGCGCACTACCCATTGGACCACGCGGTCCTGATATTGTTTTGTACAATTTAACGGAGATCAAAGACTGATTTAGTGATTAAACTCAATACAGTTTATTTCGTAATCGATAACAGATTAATATTGACTGTCCAAAAAAGTTTTCTCCGCCTGCTATGATGAAAATCGAATATCAAGACATTATAAATAAAATAAATATACAATTGTCTTCTATACTCTGAGCCTATTAAAATTCAACAGAATTCTAAGACTTACATCAAATCAATCGCTTACGGCAAATGCTGAATATCTTAAATGTATTTTCCACATGGCTAGTTCAAATTCATTTCAATTTTACTTATCAGTATACGCAATTCAGGGAAAAGATGTTTATAATATGTTTTGAATAGATTTATCTGTTATTGTTTTTTTTCGGAACGAAATTCACGACCTGAAATCCATCATAACTTACCTAATCATGTGATATATTATTTATATATACACACCGACGGAAATGCATAATTTAGTACTCTGGAATATGGAAATTCAAACTACATACTCATTCAAACAAGACAAAATGTCATGTATAATTACGAAGAACCCTGCTCAGTTTACAACCTAGTAAATATTCTCTTTAAACTTACTTTGTTTATCACGTCATTAATTTTAAAAAGATTTATCATACCAAACGTGAAATCAAATGCTATAGGTTATGGATGAAGAATTACAGAACAAAATTCAAGAAACAAATATTATGGATGTTGCCAATTATTTCGCCAAGTAAAGCAGTGGTCCATGCTGTATATCTTTTGGATGTTAAACCTGAATGTTGATACCATGTCTTAATACACAATTACGTAATAAATGCTTTTCTTGTTATCTTGACAGACAAAAGTCAACAAGTTTTGTTTCATTGGAATTCCTTACATGCCGTAAAGGGCATGTCTTCTACCAATTTCGCTCGTAGTTTAAGGCGGGACCGCGGTTGCTGTCACCTGGTTAGTAGGCTGGACTTTTAATCCGACATATGGCTTCGACTCTCGGTAGCAATAGGTTATACCCTTCAATGAAAATTTGACAAAAATCGTGATGTTCCTTCACAAGTGGAGATGCTGCCAGCTTCTTGTAGAAGTATAAGTAAGTACTAGTTAGAATACAGTCCAGGAAAACTGGTAACTGCACTGACCGTCGAATATAACTGAAATACAGCGCATTCTCTCCAACCCTTTGGGAGTAGCACATTTATGTTGTTGTTGTTGATGAGTTGTTGCTCTAGAGAAATTAAATTAATAGTTAAATTGTGCAGTTTGAAAAAAAGCATTCTGTTGTAGAAGGGAGGTTGTTGCTCAAGGGAGAGAGACGCTCTGGAGAGGCTGTACTGTATAGTTGAAAAAAGGCGTTCAACCCCACAAAAACGAAATTACTCAATGAATACAGAAGTCATATTGAAACACGTTATTTGCCCACCCAATCATCAATCTCTCAATCGAATACTTAAATTTCACCAGAAAACCATATTGTTCCCGAATCCACTAATCAATCAGAGGGTTCTAATAAATATTAACATCTTCTGTCAAATTTAGGACCAAACTGGTGAAATTCAACCGTTAACAAAGTTTTATCCGCTGTTCAGAATTGGAAAAGTTATTGTAGTTTGGTCAATTTGTCCAATTTTTTGCTAAACGTTAGATATCCCAAAGTTCCATCTTGTATCTGTGTAATAGACATTTTCATCCCCGAGCGGTTAAATATCCAAAAGTAACAAATTTTATTTTGTAACCAATGGAGAACATAAATTCGATTTTTTACAATTTTTGTAATAAAAAAAAAGAGTTTTTAATAACGATACGTCAAAACTTCGTATGATTGAAAATGCAAAAAACTAAAATAAATGTTTATAATATACCAATAAGTTACATCAGCACATGTTCATCAAATTAATTACAAGGCTTAAAGAGTTTATATACATTGAGAAATATAAAATCATGACTTTTGCGGTTGCTGTCATGTGATTAGAACTTATAAGTAAATGTAATTACTGCTCACATGGTTGCCTTAATATATTAGCTACCATAAACTCAAGCCCAGCTACACCATGTGTGCAATTTTAATTACATGTATATACTAATACTGACAATTATACTCAGTACAAACGATATATAGGCCACTTTTTGCGTACCATAGAATTCTGTCTTCTGTAACCTAATGAAGCATGAAATTGCCCCTCAGTCCTTCGTGTTTGCTCAAGACATGGCTCAATGCACCTTTTGCCATTGCGCCCCGTGCGCTTTCCCCACGTGGTAATGTTGGTCAAAATTACCCATGTGTATATACATATATACAGTTATTGATTTACAACCAAGTAGTTAAAGCAATATTAGGAAAATATCAGTTTTTAAAAATACCAAGGCTAAATAACGAAGAAAGAACCAGAATTTTGTGCATGCTTGAAGGTGGACTTTCTCAAGGTCACATGGCAAGACGCTTTAACGTTTCAAGATCGACAATAGTACGTCTTGTTCGACGGGTAAACTCAATAAAGATCTTATCTCCAGGAGCGTGGACTATCGTTTAGGCGGCCGTACCGTGGTGAAGTGATGATGGACCGTCTCCCTCGGGAACGTCGGCAATGGCTCAAAACAACATCGGAAGACGTTGGCGTAATGTTGTCTTTAGTGACGAATCCCGCTTTGATGTTTCTTTTGGTGGTATAATGGTTTGGGCAGCGATAAATCACACCTTTAGAACTGACCTGGTGGTTATTAATGAGAATTTAAACGCCATAGCGTATGTAAACCAATTTATTTTTCCTGTAGTCGTTCCCATGTTTCAGCAACGCCCCGGCCTTACATTTCAACATGACAATGCGATTTACCAGAAACTTTCTCATTGCCAATAACATTGACATTCTGCCATGGCCTGCTAAATCTCCCGATTGTAACCCATCTGAACACATGTGGGACGTCCTTGGACGTCGTTTACGTCGACGTAACCCACAGCCGCAAAACGTCCAGAATTGACAAACGCTCTTCGTGACAAGTGGGCTCGCATTCCACGCTATCTCCTACGTAATCTGTGTGGGTCCATGGAACGGCGACTGCAGGCAGTGATAGCAAGCCAGGGAGGCCATACCCGGTACAGGCGAATTTTAATGGTTAAAGTTTTTTAAACTATTGTTAAATCCGTGTAATGTTTAATTACACAGATTACAAGTAATATGTGTAGAACTATTCCAAATCTCTATTTTTGAATCACAAAAAAATGCATTCCGTATTTAGTTCATCAAATGTGGTCCTACAAAGGGGGAGGGATGAGGCGTTTCTTTTGGACGTCAATAATATGTTCATTTATATTCATGGTCGTGATCATTTTGACAATATGACATAACACTGAAGTTAATTTACAAATATGGACAATAACTGGTTTTCATAACGTTGTATTGGTAAAAAAATCTAAACATGGAATTGCGTCTTAAACTGAGCGATGGGTCGTATTTATTTCTATTTCAATTTAGTAATGTCATTTTGTTAAACTGATGGTTCAATATCGTCACTTCTACATTGATTTTACCAGAATTCAAATTTTAAATTGGCGTGATTTTCCAGAACGCGAATAAATGACAAAATTCAAGACAATTCTTTAACTCATTTGAAATCTGGAAACGAATATAATTTGAAAGATTATAGAATGAAAGCGAACATTTATCTGCCAATCAAATAGCATGTCAAATTAGGTTGTCGAACTCGGGGACAAAACGAGCAATTATTGAAATTAAAACTATATTGTGCCGTCATTACTTCAGAAGACAATGCCATTCTCATAATATACACATATAACTGAGAGAGATCATTACAAAATGGTAATATACAGGAAGCACAATTTGATCATATCTAAAACGACGGATTCGTCTATACGTAACATTTAAGACATCAACCGTAAACCCTAGACTTAAGTTTTTACAATTTTGCATTTTTACTGTCTCGAAACTCAATCAAATTGCCAATATTGCTAGTTTTACGTGCAACTTCAAGGCACACGATAAGCTATATAATGCCATTTGTCCCGAATAAAATAAAGATGAAACCGGTTTCCGTTGATTCATAACACGCACTTAGACCTTTGTTGTGTAGCATGCACGGGATTGATGTCGGTTTCAGCGAAATTTCGGTTTCAACTTTCACTGAGATACAACGAGTTTGTCAGCTTTGTCGTAACACGCGACTCACCAATCAACGAACTATACTACGATTAAAAACAGCCACGATTTTCAGAAAAAAGTCCCAAAGTGCATTCACGAAAAAAGTAATTTCTAGGAAGGCTTTATCATTCTCGTACAGTTCTGAAGAAAACCCAATCATTTATCAGAGTGTAGAGATTGACCATCATTGTCTCTTTAAAACAAAATCACGTCTTGATTGGGCCTACTTGAACTAAATTGAGGATTTAGTGGCGTATTCGCTCCGCAAGATATTATTGCGCAACTTCCGGCGAACAGCGTCACATATCGTGATAAAACACACTGGCTTGTAAATTTTAGTCGGTGAAATTAAACATTCAGTAACAATGTAGAAAAGGCCTGTTTTAGCTACTCTAAAACTGCTCAAGGCATCGCCTTATTTGTCTGTTGTTTTAAATTGTCGTCTAGCCTAACAATGAAATAGAAAATTGATACTTAAATCACTGTGACAAACTCTTTCCTCGGTCGTAGCAATAGATTCCATGTCGAAAAGTCACGACACATTGTATAATTCATCTTGAAAATGCAAGACAATCACTCTTGAGAGATTTGTTTTGCCTTAGATTTATGAGTGCTTATTTTTTTAAATACCAAAACAAACACGTAACGTTTAGAATCACGCGGGATTAAAAGGTAAAATACGACCGCTGATATATTCACAAAACCAACTTTAATTTGTGTGTAAGAGGTATGATAGCAGTTTCTTTAATCTTTACCTAAAGTTTTTGTTCCTTCCATCATTATATCCTTGGAAACAAGACGAATAACGTTCTTCTTACACTTAAGCTCAAAACCATATCTAAAATTTACTTTCATATGCATTTATAGTCTGAGTTAGTCGGTTTGATGACATCTGCATGAAATGTCCACCTATCTTATCAAACCTCTTGAACGGCTCTAAAAGACTCTCCTAGGCCAAAACTTTTATATAAATTGGTTTACAAAACCGGCGAGTGTAATTTTCGGCAAATCCGAAAAAAAAAAAAATGGAATTTAATCTTTTTTTTAAATATATTATTTCCGACCGACCCCTTTTTATGACGAAAATTAAAAAAAAATACGAGTAACCAAAAAATATATCACCACAGAGCACTACAACACAATAATTATAGTCCGCACGTCTTTTTGCACAAACCGGGTGAACTTAGTGCAAATGCCAGAGAGTTGAAATATACTGTATTGATTTTCTATTTTTAGCGCTGCTGAAATTAACTAGGTTTAAAGTCAATGTAACTGATGTCATGAATGATGTAAACTGTCAATCAGATGACGTATATCTTGCTCTCTGGTTAATATTTTACTTGAACAGGTATTTCGTAATTTAAATGTGTCAAACAGTTATGGATTTTTTGTGTGAATAATTTGTTACTGGGTTACTTAGTAAGGTACGATCCTATGAGTAAATGCACATGTTTGTTTCCTCCTGATGGCTTTTTGTTATCTTTGGTGACAGATTAGGAAGTTAACTTAATTTCTTTGTACTGTATCAGGTGAAACTTACGCCTTTTATGTCTCAACTTGTCTATCATGTGACTTAATTGTTGCTGATTGCAGTAGGTTAAAAAATTAAACAATTAAACCGGAAAATGATGAGTAGGGGTCTTGTTTATATCAACATCACCCTGGGGGCATTTCAGAATCAGTATGGATCTCTTACAGTGCAAATTTATGGGACATACTGGGTACTAATTAACAGTCTGTAGAAGTTACTCCCCTTTGTTAAATTCTACGTACGTCGGGAGCGATGAAATTTCGGCAATAATTTAATGCACTTGGCTTATTTACTGATCAAGCTTAAATGCCATTTTCTTCCACTCTAATATGTATCCCCCGACTTATTAGCTAAGTAGACTTATGACCAAGTATATATAGGATATATTGTGCACAAATTTGAACATGGACACGGGATTTTTTTTATATTTTATTTTCGACCGACCGGTGGTCACTTTTCCAAAAAAAAAAAATCGTAAACCAACAAATAAAAAAGTTGTGGCCCTATGAAGAATACGAATCTTCTTTTCTTGACTAGCAGCGCTACTTCATAGCGCTACATTGGCGACTCATGTGTAGACCGAACCTCTTGTTCCTGAATAACCGCGTGCCGTAAACATGACACCATCATTTTTCAGTATTATTTTTCAAACAGCCCAAATTAAAAAATCTAACATTATTTTACAGTTATGAATTATTAAATACCGTATCTACCACTGACCATGTATTTTTCATGACACATAACTCTTCCATATGAAGAGGAATTTATATAAGTTATCCTTGTTTTCCAATCCATAATATCCTACTTTAGTAACTATCATAATCCATGTTTGAATGTGTGTATGTTTGGACATATAATTGAAATACAGTTTAAATCTTTACTAAGAGTTACCGCTCAATCCGAATATATCGTAGGAAACAAGAAGGATAACTCTGGGTATGAAATGTTTACGAGCTAATACACATACTTTCCTCTATGTACATGTATAGACTAAGC
This sequence comes from Lutraria lutraria, assembly GCA_964023205.1. NCBI lineage: Eukaryota > Metazoa > Mollusca > Bivalvia > Venerida > Mactridae > Lutraria > Lutraria lutraria. The sequence goes on from OZ026835.1 coordinate 33,551,730, forward strand.
TTAGTTTAATAACACAGGCACATAATTAACATATTTGATTTCAGATAAAATTAACTTTAGATCCTGTTTGAATTATTGCTTTACTACAAATTAATACAAGTCACTTCTAAGATCTAAATACAAGTCATTTCTAATACTAGCAACAACTAGTTGTGACATTACAAGTTATTTCTAATATCACCAACAATTTATTGTGACATTACAAGTCACGTCTAATATTAGCAACATTTGTTTCGTGAAATTACGAGACACTTCTAATATCAACAACAATTTATTGTGATATTTTTCCAATTTAGTTTTTTTTTCTTTATGAATGGGAATTTATTTCGCGTGATTATTTGCATGTTATTTGCATGAACAGTTAACCGCACATTTTGTATTTGTTTTTCCACTCCTTCGAATGTTTTATGTTGACTTTCTTGTACTAAGGACTATGAACGTATTTCTTTCCTTGAAATTCACCGTCGAGTTTATCGAGCAGTTGTACTCTAAAAGTTATATTCTAATTCAGGGTTTGCGAAAAATGCAACAACTCTATCCAATAATGGGATTGATTGTTCGTATGGCAAATGATTCAAATACAAAATGTGTCCGTATACCGGCCTTTTTCGAAATGTCTACTATCGCTTGAAGTTATATCAATATGAAACATCCATGTTAAAGACTATTGTGTAGTCGAAACTAGTCGAAGCAATAAATTGGTAAAACACCCGTTGTCTTTGTCATATGTTCCGCTTCACTCTTTTAATTTGTTATCAGTAAGAAACATGTTAAAATACCGCACTTTTTAATAATAAACTCCACCTTTTCACTCACACTCAACATCTGAAAAAGATTTTTTGCCAAGAACGTCTGTGTATCTATTTATTTAGAACGTTTGTTGCAACTAAATAGTAAATATAGCATTTTTCCTACTAACCTGATCGAACCATATATTTGTAGATATCACTTGATTTCTTTCGTCCTGAAAAAAAAACACACTTAGGTATTAATCGGCTTCTAATTTACCGAACACACGACATTCAAAACCTATATAAATACAGTACAACCTCTCTAGAGCGGCCCTCTCTCTGCAATGTTTAACTTCTCCAAAAGGTTGTTGCTTTGGAGAGGTTGCACTGTATTGGCAAATTCAGTATATTGAAATTAAACGACATTACAGAAAACTAGGAATGTATAAGAAAGACGAAACTGAAATGCTACCAAAAAAAATTCTTGTATAATTAAATAATTATATATAATTAATACTATTCTGGTACCATACACTGCTATTTCCTTTTGCACCTTATGGTTAAACGCTAAAAAATGTCTGTAATACTGTGTTTGCATGATAACAATGTATTGTGACAAAGCTGGAAATAAATAAAATTATAAAAAAAAAAAAAATTCTTGCCTTTAAAACTAATTGTCTTCATTTTCTCACAATTGTTTCTTAGAAAAAAAAAACCCGAATATCGTCAAGACAGTGGATATATTTTGTAATGAAAACTAAACAACACTTCAGGACGATGAAACGAGTGTATATTTTAAACAAACTGTCAAAGAGATCAAACAAATTGCAATCTTGAACTTTCAGGATGCTTAAACGTACTCAAAACAATGGCTTCTTAGTAAAATTAGTACTTCTTAGTAAAATTAGTACTTTTTAGTACTTTTAAAATTTATCTTCTCTTAATTAAGAAATTGGTCTTCAACATAAGATAATCTTTTACCAGGAAAAACAATTAAACGCTAAAAGGTCAAATGTTTGATATCAAATTTGGTACCAACTTGTGCTGACCGAAACAAGGTCACTCGTACAGTCTGTGAACAATGAACATCAGATGGGAAGGATAAAAGTAGCTTTTATGCATGGCTGGGATAACTCAGGAGTAAGTTATCAATTAGATGTACTTTAATGAGTGGTTGTAATACATTTATTAACCTAGGCAATTGTTAACCCAGCTTAGACTGTACATTGTACACTACAATTAAACCTGTGTTTGCGGCCATCTCCAAATAAAGACAACCCTGTGAATAAAGGCCATTCTTTTAGACATTATCTAGATCTGAATGACTTCTGAATAAAGACCACCTGTTATTAAAGTCCGCATTATGTATTTCCTAAGGATGGTCATTGTTTACAGGTTTGATTGTATTTAACTTTATCTTCAATGGATAAAGAATTAGAATATATTAAATGGAGTGATGACCAATTTAATTTCAGGACGTTTACTTGTTCTTACATCAATGCATATATCCTGTAGAGTTATTATTATCCAAAGGTGACCCCTACTACCAGATGGTGAGTTACTAAGGTTCAACTATATTTTTTTTAATTCATATCGCGCCGGCGAAATAATAAACATAGCTAAAAGCGCTGACAACGTACTGGCATACTGAAACAATTATATAATATTAATGGAATGTCAAATTGTCTCGCGTCGTGACCTGAGAGTAGAAACAATATTGTCTTCATTGATTAAGAGAACTAAATTACTTGGAATATCATTTCCGGCTATATATTGTACTAAATGTCTACAAATGTATCATATACTAGATACAGTTTGACTTCCAGACTTTTGAATTAGATTTTGCGCGTCAGTTTATTTCTTTCAAATATTCATATGATGTAAGAATTGCTAAAAGTCGATATCATTACAAGTCTAGGGCATAACCTTAAGTGGTTAGGGTGTCAGCCTTCAGAGAACTGATGCGGTCGGATGGTGAGCCACCAGCTTGATTACCGTAGGCTCATCTCAGCCAGGTGCCAGGCAAAAAGGGAAGGGATAAGTGAGATACTGTGCGCACAAAAGGACGGTGTCTTATAAGCAATCTTGGCTGGCCCTTTCAATAGGGGAGATACAATAACTGCTAACTAAAACTACTGGAGATGGAGATCAGATATATTAAGTTTAAGTTTAACAATAACTATCACTGGGTTCCTTATTTGTAGATCTTAGACGCTTAAGAACGGACGTTGTTAAAAAGTGCGAACAATTTTATAAGTAAAAAGTGCGAAAAATTGCATAAATAAAAAGTGCGAAAAATTGAATATGTAAAAAGTGCGAAAAATTGAATAAGTAAAAAGTGCGAAAAATTGAATAAGTAAAAAGTGTGGAAGGTGATACAGTAAAACCTTTCTAACCCGAATTTATTCGGACTGACAAAAATGTTCGGTTTTGAAAGGTTTTCGGATAAGAAAGGTTTCGGATTGCAAAGTTGTTTAGCATTAAATACATTATAAAAAATCGGGACCAGCTGAAATGTTCGGTTTAGAGATGATTCTGGATATGAAAGGTTTGGATTATAGAGGTTTAAGTGTAGATTTTTCATGATGGTTGGTCTGACTGTACTCTGAATCCATATCGGGAAATAGCGAGAATCGATACCAATAAACTACAGTTAGGATACTTTTAATACATTATTCTTCAGTCTAATAAAAAACTCAACTGTATATCATTAAATGGAATTTAATGCGCGAAGTTCTTTCTGATTGAACGAACGCTGTCAGAATGGAACTAAAATAGCAGAAAGCTTTTTTATCTTTCAGATATCGCCAACACTGAAATAAGTAGGAAAACAACTTTTTTAGATCTTATATTCTAATGCTTGTTTGAAAAAAATATTTGATACACCGATTCAATGTCTCCAATTTGCCTCCTTTTAATTATTGCCCAGTGACGCCGCATAGGCGTGTCGCCGGTTTCGTCTTTGCGGTGATTTTCAAACCTTTACATGAATGTTTGTTGAAAAGCAAAGTTGTGAACCTGTGTTCTGACAGAGTATAAATAGCCATTTACTAAGTCAAAATGAAGATTTTCTACACAATAGTATCTTATATGACATGATCTTATTGCCACAATAACTCACCAACAACCTAAAATACAGTGACTAAACTTTAAACATACATTCATTTGAAATCGAAATTGAAAATCTTGGTTTTTGTTTTCATATTTTTCTACATTATAGACAGCATAACTAGCCCTTTGTCTTAATTGATTTTGTCTGCACCGCATTATCTTGCATCGAGCATAGCAACTTTACAACTTCAAACAGAGACACCAAACTTTACATGAATATTCACTTGCAAGATTGTGAAGATGTGCACCTTAGTTTTATTGTTTAAATAGTAAAAAGAATAATCAACCACAATAATTGTGGTTGAAAAGCAAACTGAGGAATTATTATTAAATGCACAATTCAATGCAACTTAATATGATGATTGCTTTGGTTTTGTTAAATAGCATTACATTAAGCCCCTTTATAATATTATCATTATTGTTATCTAAGATAAAAAATGCACCACCATGGGAGTACATGTATCACACAGATTTGTTAAAAAAATATTTGAAAACGTTGATAAAGAGTTTGCTATTTGGTATAAAAATATCTGTATCTACATCAAAATAAGTCGCAAAACTCTTGGATTTAAAAAGATACGTAGTTTTGACAGCCTCATAACAGTTCTGTAAGATGACGCGACAATAAAGCAGACCTATACAATCGTCATGCAATTTGGAATAAAAACTCAATAAAATACGTTAAGAATTAAAACACCTACTTTAGTCAAATATAATTATGTCATTTTATGATATAAAAAGCACACTATGTTGTTACGAGCGGAATACGGCGCGTAGGAATACAAAATGACGAAATAAAGCAAACCATGTGACCTACTGACAGGATAAAGCCAGGTTTATCCGGTCACTCCTTTATTAGGTCTAAAAACAATGTAGAAGTAGAATTAGGTGCTACAACATATCTGAAACACAATAAACTGTACGTATAACTTAACATTTACAATTGATTTCTTTCAATCTTTGTATATACAGTGTTCCAATGACCTTGCAGCGAACGGCGCAAATTTTCTGACATTAATTTATAAATTCCATCATCAGCACGGAAATGCAGTTATATAGAACAATGTGAGTGCGCAGTATGCGTGCGCAGTATGTATCCAATTGCCTGATCATCAGATTCAATATATTCCACAAAGCAGTTCGTAAAGAGCTTTTATTTCTTATCAATAACGATTCATTACATGCAGTTATATTTATTCTATTGTAGTGAATAGAAAACGTTGCTTTAATATAACGTACAGCCGACATATTGATTCCATTACTTACAAATTGTATTCGTAACCACAGAAACTTTCCAGCCAACCATTTCTTCGAGTAATGACATTATTTCGGATTATACTGTACAAACATTCTCATAAACACAGTGTCAAGTTAATTACCTTTTCCGACACATTATCTTGTTAGATGTTTGCGATGTATTGCTGTTTTGCTTTTTTTTACACGAATAGTGACTAAAAGACAGATTTCCCGGAATACGATCTCTAATACTATCACGGTTATGACGGGTTTTATCACCACTAACAAGATGTCAAATCAAGAGAAATGCACCGAGTCAACGTAAACATAAAACGGTGCAGTACAACTTCTCCTGAGCGGCCCTTTCCTAAGCAACAACCTTCCTTTAACAACATTGTGATTTTTCCCACTGTGCGATTTAATCTCTCTAGAGTAACAACCTCTCAATAACAACATAATTTAGCTTTCCCCAAAGGGTGTTGCTTTGGAGAGGTTGCACTGTATACGGAATATAGTCAATGTTATACTCTTAAGAAATAAAACACCATCGAAAAGAGTGTGTCAAAGTTTTCTACTATTAAATGTGGAGAAAAATAAGCTACAAACGTCTAAAAATGCAGCAGACGTATCGCAATGTTTAAAGCCATACCAGCAGACAGAACAATATGGCATCTTGTCCATCTTTTACGGTAGAGGGAGACTCGAGGTGAACACATCGATAGAACCATCGACCTTATGAGAACAACCTGGACAGCTACCTCATATGTGAAATGTGTCTGATCTCGAAAGGGATTCAAACTTACGGAGGTGACCATAACCTCTCGACCACGGAGGTCCCTAGAAGTTTCACAAACATTAATGCATACTCGTAGTCAAACAATCTCTTAAGACCAAAATGAATGGACATCATAAGAATTTGACTGTATGAACAGTAGCTTTAATTTCTATTTGGAAACATGTGCAGTTTATGCAAACCTAAGTAGAACGAGCTTCTCTTACACAGATTTATTTAACCCCTCCCCGTATGTGGTTTCTATGGGTGTGTTAATCTGTTTCACCATGATATGTATCAATTTAGGCAACATGTCGATTAACTGCACGATGTTTGCACAAAGTATATCGATGAGATGGATACAATGAATGTCTGTTAGTTATAGAAAATTACTTCGTTTTGATCTGATAGAGATTAATGGTATGGCATTGATACGTAAATGCATATAATTTAACAAAATAATCCTTGAAAAGACAAGGCAGATATTGATAAAATAAATCTTTGGAAGCTGAATTTTAGTTCAGTTTCTCATAGCCGTCACTCGCTCGGCGCGGATGAATTTTGATGCGGACCAAAATACTACGTTTTCTACTTCCGCCATGTAAATATTAAACTGGTTTCCGTTCTATCTATGTAAGTATGAGAACTTTCAGTACTTTAGTACATGATTATGGTTTATTATGTTACGACCTAACTAGTGTTCATGACCATAGAGAACATTGTCAGGCCTACTTTTTTCTTCCAATTATTTATTGTTTTTAGGTTTTATATTTCTAGTGTTGAATGTGATTTAAGGACCGTCAAACCTATATTTAAAACTATGTAACATTGCTGCTGACTGGTACAAAATCAGGACCAAGGCTTTTCCTGACAGATTGGTCCAAGGCGATACCTGACATACTGGTCCAAGGCGGTACCTGACAAGACTGAACCAAGGCTGTACCTGACAGACTGGACCAAGACTGGTTTAAGGCGGTACCTAACAGTCTGGGCCAAGGTTATACCTGACAGACTGTACCAAGGCGATACCTTGCAGACTGGACCAAGGTGGTACCTGACAGACTGGTCCAAGGCGATACCTTGCAGACTGGATAAGGCGATACCTGACAGACTGGTCCAAGACAGTACCTGACAGACTGTAGCAAGGCGATACCTGACAGACTGGATCAAGACAGTATCTGACAAGACTGGTCCAAGGCGATACCTGACAGACTGGACAAAGACAGTATCTGACAGACTTGACCAAGACAGTATCTGTCAAGACTGGTCCAAGGCGTTACCTGACAAGACTGGACCAAGGCAGTACCTGACAAGACTGGACCAAGGCAGTACCTGACAAGACTGGACCAAGGCAGTACCTGACAAGACTGGACCAAGGCAGTACCTGACAAGACTGGACCAAGGCAGTACCTGACAAGACTGGACCAATGCGGTATCTGGTAGACTTTTTCTAAATTGTCTAAATTTTCTTAGACGGGTGCGACTTGCTGCAACCGTGATTCGATACAGGATCGTCTGGTTACAAGTCTGCAGGTAACATGACATTTTCTTGCCTTTGTTCACAGGGTTTAGATGTTGATAATATGACCTTTGTTAACAAGGCTTATCTGTAGGTATTGGAATCGTTGTTAACATGGTATCAATATAGGTAATGTGACCTTTGTTGACAGGGATTAGCTTTGAGGTTTCTTCAAACGAGAGGAATACGACGGTCTGATTTCTGACAGTATTCTTTCATTATCACAATTAGTCTGAGACAGAGTGTAGGACTTAACTCGTACGACAATTCTGCTTAAAGTATGATATTTGAGACATTTTTTTCAGACTAATGGAAGCATCTATTTATGTGCATATATTGTTTCACATGCACTCCTTTCTCTGATGTTAGTACAGTTGTTAGACAATATACTGTAGAATCATTAATTTTCGTTGGGGATTTAATTTCGTGGATTTCGTGGTTCGACTCATCCACGAAATCAGATCCCCACGAATTCAAATGCGGAGATAAGGCATTTCTTTTTAAAAATCAAAATCCACGAATTTATTTCCCCACGAAATAGCCTTTTTAGTAAAAACCACGAAAATTAAACCCAACGAAAATTAATGATTCCACAGTATATAAGTGTACGTACCACATCAAATATCTGTGTTAACGTAATTCCTATGGAAACGTTGACGGGATGTGCCGCATTGTATACAGGTCTGGTGTTGGAATCGTAGTTTAACATGAGATATTTGTACAATCTTTGTTCGTCTGTCGGCGGTTTTAATGTCTTTGTTTTGTTCTCTCTGCTCGCTAAAATTAAAGGAAACACAACATTAGTGAAATTATATAACTTTAATTTGATTATATGTATTATAAAGATAAGAACCGGGTTTCTTGAAAAGAAATGCATAAAAAAATCCCTATTTTCCAAAATATTTCCCCAATTTTCCAATTCAATGACATAAATTTTATACAAATTCAAATATTACGTGCATTCAAGTCAAAATCAGATGGCTATTCAAAATCGTAGTCGAGTAATACGAAACATCGTAACAAGAAAAACTATAACGAATAGTTATAGGTAGACGAATTACAAGAAGCATTGGCTTAGGAATTTTTTGTATGAAGTTGCTTTTTTCATAAAGGATATTGATGTAGAAAAATGTCAATCATGGGAAACATAAATCAAAGTACTTGAAGTACATGGAACGGGAACAACTTTAACAATTGCATGGCGGATGTGAAAAACGTAGAACTGTGGTCTGCGCACTATAGTTCAGTTTCCAAAGTTCAGTCCAATACCTTAACTTACAAAGATATTCAACTTTTGACTGCTTTGTAGTTCCGAACAACAGCAGTGCCTACTGAGCTTTAATTAACTCGAATTTCGATTGTAGTAACTGTTGACGAGTTGTTCCACGTCATTTTATGTAGCTTATGAGTCGGGTAGGCAACAAACTGTTTTTATGGGTACTTGGCCCAAATTAGCGTGTTTTTCATTTCTATTTCAACTTAATTTTGAACTTTGGAAGTAAGATTCGTCCCCAAATGCTTTCGTACTTCAGATTTTATTGTAAGACAATTAAGGGTTGGCTCCATAGAAAGGGCCTGTCGGGTAACAATAAACACGCCTTAGTATGCTGGCCTTAATTGTTCGTTAGGGAGATTTACCGTTTACCGTACAAAGGCAGAGAAATTACAAAGAGGAATGATGCATTGAATGCTCAATAAAATTTCATACAGTAAAGTGATTTTTTATAACTTCTCAAAACAATTTGATTTGTTTTAAATCAGTAAGATATCAAAGAATTGTTGTGAGCACTTGCATGGGGTATTCGGTACCCATTAAATGGAAGTATATGTATTGCACATGTAAGATGTGCATGTAGGTAGCAACTGTTGAAGAGAACATTTCAGATAATATTCATGGCCACGTACCTCAGAAATGAATGTTTAGAAAAGGAAGACTGTTCATCATAGAATGTGATTAATGTTTTACACTGCTGGCTTATTTGTCCAGAATGCTATGTATACACATTAAATTGAAAAAAATTTTTTTACGTAGGTCAGCAACCTGGCAATCATGTCCTTAGGCAGAAAGAAACTGCTTAGGAAAACGGTGCGTGATAATTCAATTTTTGTGAGAATAGCTCTCTGTTACTGTGGAGTTGACATCAAGAACGCTTACTTAATGACCATTGCGTGGCTTGTGTGCCGCTAAAAAGGTTTTGCAAAGCGCTTGCTGAGTCAACAGTTGGAAGCTTCTGTTAAGTCTATATCGATTTTCGACTGAATTATGTGGAACAGTTTCTGAGCTATTTAATTAAGTACTGTATCTTAGACGAAACTGAAGTAAAATACGGCATTATCTTTTTAATATAGAACTATAAGTAAAAGGTTAGAAAGAAAAAAAACTCAAAATAAAGGTGGAATCAAGGTGAAGGACTGAGGAGCTGTTTTGAAAGATAAGAAGGAGATATTAAAGAAAAAATAGATGGAAGAACAGAGAGATTTATAGACGGAGGAACACGAGTAGATGAAGTAGCAGGAAATGATATAAAGGGATTTAGGGGACGCCGGATGGAATAAAGGAATGAATCTAAGAAGGAAAATGAAAGTAAACAAAGACAGGAAGAGGGGAAAGGTTGAGGGAATAAGCAGAAATAGAGGGATAAATATAAAGGGTCAAGTGGTGAGAAAGATGTTTTAAAACAGAGGAATGGAAGAAGGGGGAGGTCAGATGGAAGAGGATGGGAGATGAGAAATGAAGGAAGCAGAGAAAAGATTGGAGGGGAGGAAAAGAAGAGGAAATGAAACAGAATGATATTTTTGACGATTGAAACTTTGAGTATACTTTGACTAGTGAATAGAAAAAAGACAAGATAGGGGTAGAAACAAAAGTACGGAATAACAGAAAGGAGCAAAACATAGTGAATAGATAAAAGACAAGACAGGGGTAGAAACAAAAGTACGGAATAACAGAAAGGAGCAAAACATAGTGAATAGATAAAAGACAAGACAGGGGTAGAAACAAAGGTGCATGATAACAGAAAGGTGCAAAACATAGTGAATAGGTAAAAGACAAGACAGGGGTAGAAACAAAGGTACGTAATAACAGAAAGGAGCAAAACACATAGTGAATAGATAAAAGACAATACAGGGGTAGAAACAAAGGTACGTAATAACAGAAAGGAGCAAAACATAGTGAATAGATAAAAGACAAGACAGGGGTAGAAACAAAGATGCGTAATAACAGAAAGGAGCAAAACATAGTGATTAGATAAAAGACAAGATAGGGGTAGAAACAAAGGTGCGTAATAACAGAAAGGAGCAAAACATAGTGAATAGATGAAAGACAAGACAGGGGTAGAAACAAAGGTACGAAATAACAGAAAGGAGCAAAACATAGTGAATAGATAAAACACAAGACAGGGGTAAAAACAAAGGTACGGAATAACAGAAAGGAGCAAAACATAGTGAATAGATAAAACACAAGACAGGGGTAGAAACAAAGGTACGGAATAACAGAAAGGAGCAAACCATAGTGAATAGATAAAACACAAGACAGGGGTAGAAACAAAGGTGCGTAATAACAGAAAGGAGCAAAACATAGTGAAAAGATAAAACACAAGACAGGGGTAGAAACAAAGGTACGTAATAACAGAAAGGAGCAAAACATAGTGAATAGATAAAACACAAGACAGGGGTAGAAACAAAGGTACGAAATAACAGAAAGGAGCAAAACATAGTGAATAGATAAAACACAAGACAGGGGTAGAAACAAAGGTACGGAATAACAGAAAGGAGCAAAACATAGTGAATAGATAAAACACAAGACAGGTGTAGAAACAAAGGTACGGAATAACAGAAAGGAGCAAAACATAGTGAATAGATAAAACACAAGACAGGGGTAGAAACAAAAGTACGGAATAACAGAAAGGAGCAAAACATAGTGAATAGATAAAACACAAGACAGGGGTAGAAACAAAGGTGCGTAATAACAGAAAGGAGCAAAACATAGTGAATAGATAAAAGACAAGACAGGGGTAGAAACAAAGGTACGGAATAACAGAAAGGAGCAAAACATAGTGAATAGATAAAACACAAGACAGGGGTAGAAACAAAGGTGCGTAATAACAGAAAGGAGCAAACATAGTGAATAGATAAAAGACAAGACAGGGGTAGAAACAAAGGTGCGTAATAACAGAAAGGAGCAAAACATAGTGAATAGGTAAAAGACAAGACAGGGGTAGAAACAAAGGTACGTAATAACAGAAAGGAGCAAAACACATAGTGAATAGATAAAAGACAATACGGGGATAGAAACAAAGGTACGTAATAACAGAAAGGAGCAAAACATAGTGAATAGATAAAACACAAGACAGGGGTAGAAACAAAGGTACGGAATAACAGAAAAGAGCAAAACATAGTGAATAGATAAAAGACAAGACAGGGGTAGAAACAAAGGTGCATAATAACAGAAAGGAGCAAAACATAGTGAATAGATAAAAGACAAGACAGGGGTAGAAACAAAGGTGCGTAATAACAGAAAGGAGCAAAACATAGTGAATAGATAAAAGACAAGATAGGGGTAGAAACAAAGGTGCATAATAACAGAAAGGAGCAAAACATAGTGAATAGATAAAAGACAAGACAGGGGTAGAAACAAAGGTGCATAATAACAGAAAGGAGCAAAACATAGTGAATAGATAAAAGACAAGACAGGGGTAGAAACAAAGGTGCATAATAACAGAAAGGAGCAAAACATAGTGAATAGATAAAAGACAAGACAGGGGTAGAAACAAAGGTGCATAATAACAGAAAGGAGCAAAACATAGTGAATAGATAAAAGACAAGACAGGGGTAGAAACAAAGGTGCATAATAACAGAAAGGAGCAAAACATAGTGAATAGATAAAAGACAAGACAGGGGTAGAAACAAAGGTACGTAATAACAGAAAGGAGCAAAACATAGTGAATAGATAAAAGACAAGACAGGGGTAGAAACAAAGGTACGAAATAACAGAAAGGAGCAAAACATAGTAAATAGATAAAACACAAGACAGGGGTAGAAACAAAGGTACGGAATAACAGAAAGGAGCAAAACATAGTGAATAGATAAAACACAAGACAGGGGTAGAAACAAAGGTACGGAATAACAGAAAGGAGCAAAACATAGTGAATAGATAAAAGACAAGATAGGGGTAGAAACAAAGGTGCGTAATAACAGAAAGGAGCAAAACATAGTGATAATACAAAAGTACAGACAAAGACACAGAAAAGTTGAAAGGGGTAAAATATAATGAACTACTAGAATATGCTTCTCTTTTACGTTTTATTAAAAACCATTTAGATGCACTTATTTGTGAATGGTATAACATCTATCAAATTGTCATCGTACATTTTCATTAAACTATAACATTATAATTATGAAACAATTATTTTAATAAATTGTGTGATGGATCAGACAGAATTGTAAATGAATTACTCTGGTTTAGTGGAGTTTAACGGCGATTTGGCGAGTAATGATCATAAACCCATTGGAATTTTAAAAAATGATGTCAGAAAAAAGTAGCGCAATAGGTCGAAAACTTAATATGACAGGGGGGCTATTAAAGTTGGAAAAAATGAGAATCTTCATTATTTTAGCATTATTAATACCCGATGGAGAACAAAACATTAGAAGTTTAGTTACAGTTGACAGATAGGAGTTAATTGTCAAACGTATGCTGGGAAAATTATAATTAAGCGAAATTATGTTTAATTGAAGTAGTTTTTATGGCGAAATAATGGTTTCAACTGTTCCATACAGGTACTACCAAACTAGATCCAGCAGCGAAATTGACGGCGTTAAATGAATGCCAGTGTTGTGATATAATTACTTAATATCACCCCTGATTGTCATTATAGGAGAACAATATAATTAAAACTTACACAAAAAGTAAACTAATTGACTTTACTGATGTAATGGAGTTATTCACAGCATGTCAAAGTATTAAGTATCAAATTAATTGATATAACTCGATGTTTCTTTTTATCTTAAATATCAAAACGACAGGGGGCGCCGTCATTCAATTGTTATAGTCCCTGAGAAGTAATCACTCTCCTATCATTGCTGTGAGTACGATTCCAACTCGCGACCCGATGAATTTCAAATTTTTGGAAGCAGTCAAGCTAGCTCACGGAAGTCCTGTGGTTCTTCTTCCACCGTTAAAGCTAGAAAAGTGGACGTTAGCGCAACGTTAAACCACAGAAAGAACTCGAAGTACTCATGGAAACTGATTTCACGTGGACTTGAACTTTAACATGGAATAGAAGCTATTTCAGCATTGCGGATGTAGAAAAATGTAATACTTTGTTCCGCATCGAAATACATACGCGTCAAGCGAGTGACGGCTATGGGAAGCTGAGCTATTGTTTGCACATATTGAAAATCATAGCCTGACGTATATTCTCATCAATTTTCCTGCGAGTATCAAACATTTCTATTGCCATATTAAATCATAGTATAAAGCGACGGATCCTTTTAGTATATACATCACAATGTATTCTTTTACAATAGGTATCATAATCTACTTCATGATCTACTTAGAATCTTCTCAGAAATCCTGACAATAAGACTCAATCATAGCACTTTCATTACAATGCTTATAATACCAATATTGAAATAATCGTAAGTGACTAAGGGAAAATAACTGCTCATAAAGCAACATAATTGATAACAAAATGACATTGATATAGACCATTATAACGAGGATATCATTGAGATAAAAATATACGCATTAAATTTTTTATGTTGAGTCGTATATTTGTTGAACTAAAGCGTCTGTCAGATCACAATGTACGAGAATGACAAGAGATGCATACTTCTTAGACATAACAACAACTGCTAGTGCTATAATCACCACGTACATGCTGAGTTAAAGACATTTGGAAGCAATCTTTGATTGGCAGACTAGCACCAGAATTAGACAGACACGATATAAGATAATAAATGCGCAATGATGAAAGAGTTTTCAAGAAGATGTAAAATTTGTTTTGTGAAAGTCAATAACACGAGCCCACAAGTTTTGTAATAGCACAAAAATGTGTGGAATTCGACATAAAAATGAGAGCATGTTAAAGTTTTTAAACCATTCTCATTGAAACCTTGACACGAACATTTAAACAAATTCACCAATATTAAATGTTTAAGGATTTAGCATAGAAAAATGAATTTTATCAATATATAACCGAGGCTAAGCAGCTAACGCCTCGGTCGACATTACTTTTCTCGGGTGAACATTATGTTTTATCACCCTGTGTGGGATGTGGTATTTATTTTATTATACCGAACTATCTTAGAAAGACAACAAACATGCTAACAATTATACGGTTCGTTTCGTACTGGTTGAGTCAAGACACCAAATCACCTTCAGAGATTGAAACGAGGCGTAGTTACATTCGCTGTCAAAATGTTTTCTGCTAAACTGGATGTCAAATTATGATTGGATTTTGATAATCGCCTAAAGCGTTTAGGATACGTAACAGATTTACTACAACACGGCATCCGGTAATGTATCGCGTCAGCGCATGAGGGCTGTTTCGTTATGACTGTAATGTCACAGGGTAACATTACGGATTGTCATCCTCTGACGTCACATAAGACAATATAGTAAATAAGTCACGTGAGGTATAATAAACTCAAATGTATCCGCAGTTCTCGTGTTTTGACAAGAATCTTAATCAATCTAGCACAGAAATGGTATAATTTATTATGATTCGCGTTGGTTTCAAATTCAGTGATTGGAAAATTTGTAAAACAAGAGGTTTCCCTGAACAACCCTGGACTTCAAGTCAGTAACAAACAGAAATGAAAAGTAAGACAATTGGCAAATATTTATTTTAAGTTTAAATGTTATACTTTTAGATGGGCCGATAACTGAAAAATCACTTTATGATACAAGCACCAAATTTGGCATGAATGTTCAGCATGGCCAACTCTATCAAAAAGCACGTTAGCCCATAGGAGCTCGAAGTCGGGAACCATTTTTTTCGACAATTTTGCCTTTTTCACATCTAATATCTAATAACCAAACTTTAATGACTAGGTCGTATTATGTCCAAATATTGATCTTGACTTTTGTAAATCATACTTGAAAATGGGTCGTGAAATATGAAAAGAGAAGGAGTGACATGCCCCATGTTATCCGCAACAAATACTAAGAGTGACTCCCCTTGGCGCGGCTAGATTTTCTCTACCCCGCTGGTTCTCTCAGTCCCAAACGCGGCGTAATATTGTACCGGAAACCCGGCAGTTGTTATGAAAGTACAGTAAGACAGGTCTTGAAAACGTGCGCATCTGTCAATATTAAAATTTTCTTTTCTGGTGCTGGCATGGGACGTTTACCTTATTTATATAAATGGTAAGATTTGTCAGCTATTTGATAATACTTTTTTCATGCATACTTAAACACAAGATCTGACAACGTTGGACAGAGAGTTTAGTAACATGTTTATCACGGACACTTTTGTTGAAAATATCCGGTTTCAGTTTAGGTTTTTGATTTGGTTACATTTTGGACAGTAAAGTAAAACTGGTTTCGCCCGGATTAAAACTTGGTGGTGAACAAACGGACAGTCTGACGAAGCAAGCTGACACTCGACTTTAACAGGATACTATAACATTCATATAGTTCATATAGTGTCCCTGATTATAATACTAATTTAAGTTCTGTGGTTTGGCAGAACCATATTTTGCAAGAATAAAAACTATCGTGGGCTATAATATAGCAAAGAAATGTACATAGAAATGAGAACTAAATTCTGCACATTCAATGATTCATAGGCATAAATCGTGCTAATGACATGAAATGTATCAAATCACCAAAATCCAGACATCATATCAAAGAAACTATTGCTCAACAATTGCGTGTTGGCAAATCATTTCAAATAGAAACGTTTGGTTCACGCAAAGGTGTAAGTTACATGATATATAGCACTCAGACACACTACGTCAGTGGTACGTCCACCATTTGTGCTGGAGAAAATATACATCACTTAAAAGAATCCTAGACACAATTTCCGCTTTCATGAACATTTAAATACATAATGTATAGCAAAGAACATGCAGCGATTAAAGCACTTTTCACGACAGTTTGTCATTTGAAGATAAATGATGGTCAGTGTATAGAACCCCTGTTTCCTTTGTGTCAGATGTTAATCACTTACAGGAAATTGCGAGTCTGCTTTGTTTACGAAATTACACGACCACGTGTTCTGTTTAGTAACATTGCAATGTTACGATTATTCTATTATTTCGGATTTTTTAAAAAAAGGTTCTGTCTTGCTCGAAGGAAAAATTATCGTTACGTCACCTTAGAATTAAAAGTACCTATCTGACAAGTATTAAAGAGGCAGATAGGTCCTTTTCATTCTAAGGTGACGATTATTTAACTTTTCTTCCATTATCGACTCGATTATAATTAAATAATTTGAAGTCGAATCAATTAATTCCAGAGTAAATGACCATCGAGAAATAAAGACCACCATGTGAACAAAATCCACTTATCTAATCCCCCTTTATTGATATAATACACTTAATGTATCCAATAATGACATCCTATACATGCACGTATGAATGCCATATTTCTCCTTTGGTGTCTTATGTGATCGCTAGACATTAAAAATGTAAAATAATATTGCAGGCATCAGGACTATTTGTGATCTGAAAATGCGAATGACGGACATGAAGGCTTTATTTCTCCATCATTAAATCTCACGATAATCAGGTGACATTACAGGCACAGTAACAGAGTAGACTGTGAATTGTTCTTTGACGTTATTGTTAAGAGTGCTAAGGTTTATGCTGAGTAACTGATACACAAAATGTTAACTACCCAGGTCTCAAGATACAGAAAGCTCTTCTATAAAATGATATCCTGTCAGTCTTTAATCTGATAAAACACAGCACGATCACATCTTCCGTGTCCTGTATATTTATGTTTGCAGCGCATTACAGAACAGCTAGCAATTATTCGTCATAAAGTTTATGCCAGATTATACATTGTCTGTAGATACTGTCGTAACTAAAATAATTCCGACCAGCTTCTAATAAAATTGCCATCAACTATGTGTCCATTACACACGCTGTCCATTTGACCAGTTGGAATATTGAAGAGTCATTATGTTTATTGTTTATAGGACGTCTGTCGGCTTTGTAACAAACACACAATCATGTCAATGAAAGCCTCTTTGCTTCGTCCGTATTCTTCATTATTTAATTATGACCAAACAAAAGGCAATCGTCGGCTATCTGAGAGGTTCTTACGTATTAGCCATATATTTATAATTCAAGACAACGATTCGGTCCAGAATTAATGGACATCAGTTCATAGATTTTTCTTCCCACCAGAGAAATAAGAGAGTTTAAATCAAATCAAATAATCCGTTGTTGCTAATTCCGGCATCACATAGCCGATCATAAAAAATGTGCCTTACTATTATATGGAATTTACAGACAGAGTCTGCAGTTTTGTCATATTTACGGTCTACGATGGTTATGAAAATCAAAGTCCTGAAAGTACTCATGGAAACTGAACTTGTATAGACTTGCACTGCAGCATGAAACGGGAACTAGTTTAACAACTGTCCGGCGAATGTAGAAAAAGTATTACTTAGACCCGCATAAAAATTCATGCGCGCCGAGCGAGTGTGGTCTATGGAAAGGTGAACTGTGGTTCAATTTCCAAAAATTGGCATGGTTTTTACTTTGCTAAATATTCTAATTCAAAATTCAGTATTTACAATAATAATTTCATGAATAACACATCAAGACTCGATTAATACGAGAGCATTTTGGATTACATCATAACCTACAAAAGATTCGCGAAGATATTATGTATGTTTTTATTATTCAATATATGAGTTATTTTCTGATTAACTGGTTGTTTTGCCTGCCAAATTCCCCCGGTCATCTTTACCAGACAATGGCATTGGCACAGAAAGGCGTCAAATCCGAAGTCACAGAAAATCTCCCAACCACGATTCTCCAAATTTCCTTCACCAAGATTAATAGCTGCAAAAGCTAGAATCGGTTAATTCCATCTCATGCACTCGTATCACTGTAAATAATGGTGTGTATATTGAATTTGAAATGACTCTAGTTTCGACATTTGGATTTGTCTTGAAGATTAAAACACTTAGGCAAATTGGATATGTTTGCCATTTATTGCTGGGAAAAGCGCATAAATGGTCTCTGATTTCCCACTTTTGTAGGTCGTTTTTGTACATCATTGCACCATTGATATATCATGAAATTAATCTCTTTGTATTACCACATCTAGATCAACAATCAATAAATAGATATCATGAACGTTGTTAAATACAGTTGAATCGAATTATTTAAGCCAATGACATGGTTTTAATATTAAAGTGATTAAAGAAATATAATATTCGTGCTTAACAATAAGAGTCCATCTAAATGTTCATTAAGATTGTATATATTTTTATTGCGGAATAGTATACATAAATAGAACTGAAATAAATTTATACATGAAAATGTCTTGGTACCACAGCAAACAACGCACCAAATACCCCAATGGTAAAAGAGGCATAACCTGTATCCGAACGGCATAAATAAAATAACATTCATTGCTAAATCAATAGAAGCCTTCAACAAATCCTTCATATAAGACTTGATCACATTTTAAACGGAAATCAAGCGACAATGACTCTTACTGACCTTCATGGTTGTACCCCTTCAAATTAATTTTCAATTGCTTTAAAGTTATCAATTTTTTCCTTATCTATCTTAAAACTCATTATATATAATTTTTTTAAAGCTTAGTAGTCAGATGAACACTATTATGAATCATTGATAAACCTCAAATGTAGTGTAATATAGTCGCAATGGCTTGGTCCCCAATACAATTCCCTGATAGAAAATAATCATCACAAACCTATGACAGTTGTCGATCCTGTATAGTAAATTTATACCTCTCATCGTTGGTTTGGACGCAGATTCTCTCAAACTACCGATTTGCCCAACTATAATTATCTTACGTTTTATTTCCCGTTTCAATGGATTTAACGCTGTTTTCAACGATATTTCAGTTTCTTGTACATACGGCGTCCGCACCACATAGATTTCTTAGAAACTTTTTAAAAAAATATAAAATTCAAATAAAAACGTATATTATTTATTTATTCAGATTAACGGACCTATATATTTGCTGTAAAGTACAATTTATCCCTTCATAGAAATTATTTATTCGTCGCTTTCTTCTTACTGTTAGAATACATATGCTTTTCTCCAAACTATTAACGCGTAGGCATTAATTCAGAGTCATTTAACTGAAAATTAACTGAAAAAAGCAACACGATCATGACTTTGTCAAATGCGTTTAAAGTGTGATTCTTGAAATCAACCAAGCAATTTATTCAGTTTATTCTGGCGTAATATCTCTTACTAAATAAAAAGGTTTTGTTCCAAAACACAGTCTAGACGGCAACAAATATCTTTTTCACTTTCAGACACCTATTCTCACGAAAACAGGCGATTAGTTTGCTAACGCTACTCTCGATGAATCTAAAGCGGTCAAAGAATTAGAATTGACACGTAATGTGCTTTATTAGAATGAGAATATTGCTTCTGAGAATATTTAGCGGATTTCGTGAAATTTACCAGTAATTAGAAAGCTAACAGATTGAAATCACTGTAAGTATGCGTTTTGTGGCAAAATATTTAACAAAACAACGCACATATCATGGAAAGTCGAAAGTTCAGACAACGAACTTGTTCTTAACGACGCAATAAGTATTTGAAAAGTTACTCGATCAAGGTGGGCTGTTATTTTGAAGCGTTAAAGCAATTGAGGACCGGAAACCTTACAGGCCCCCAGACCAGGAACTATGAAAATAGGTGACAAAATAATAGACGAAATTTGATAGGAAAAGAAAAAAATAGCCAGTTCCTTCATGCACCTGTAACACTACGCAAAGATTTAAATATGAATTTGAATAAAATTGAAAAGGGGATCCTAAAAATGAATGTATGTGACCGAAGAACTTTAAAATCATTACGATAGGATAAAAGTAAGGAAAATGTCACTATAAATTTCCTCTTAGCACATAACAGGCGATTTCTCAGATAGAAGTCGCTAATAATCCACTGTCTTTGTAAGATCATAATTATTCCAGTCACAGAACTTGAATGAAAAGAAGTTTGATCACTTTAATCTATCTTATTCAATCAACCGGAATAATAAACGGTATTTGGCTGATACTTGTTAACACAATTAAAGACGACCGTGTAATACTTGCCCCGACATGGATTTGAAGTTCTTGCAAGTACTTGAGGGTCAAAACTGAATTTAAAACAATACCTAGGTATATTCCAAACATGGTTTGCTTGTTTATTTCAACTAGAATATGAAACATAAATCAAATAGATCTACTTTCTTCAAACGTGAGGTAGAATCGATATAATTATATGATTAAATCACAGGAATTATTTAAGAATGGTTCAATCGTTCAATAGTTATTTTCTGAAGCTTTCATATTTTTTAGTGTTTGAAAGAGTGTTGAATTCTGCAAAATTGACATGGAAGGAAAAGGTAGTCTCGTGTTCTTCGGTTTGGCACTAAAACTCGCCGGCTCGAGAATGCTAGAATTGTATTCTATAAATCGAATACAAAATGAAGTGTTAGCTTCAATCGAAATATTGTGAAGGACATACCACGAACAAGAATCGATTCAACAATTAGACTGGCAGTCATGTGGTTAAACATATTTTGTCTGACTGACGTTTCGGTGATTGGTCAAAACGAGTTCTTACATCTCCGGGGACTGGACTTATAGAAGCCATACATTGGACTGATCAGTATGTATGTTGAATATGCTATAGATGGGGCTATTCATGCGCCATTACTCTCTTTCAGATTGGTATGGACATTTGAAATAATGTATACGATATCCATAGACGTTTTAGTTAAAAAATGAACTGGGCAAATTGATGTAATCATAGAATGATTTAATGCAAATAGGGAAATGAGAGATTTTGTGTACTTGAATATTGCTGTTTTAGAACAAATGATGTATTATGTAAAACGGTGTAACAGAATGATGAAACAAGTTCTAAACAAGAAGTCTTCTTAAAGTTACGCATCCCTTTGTTTGAATTAAAGCCGAAATAAATGAGAGACGGACTGAAATGGCTGGATCAATAAAAAGCAATATCACTGACGAAGGAGGGACCAGAAACTAAAACAACACAATAAAAAGCGAGACCAAGCAATAATTGGATAAATGTTTAATAATAATCTAACGTACAAAATTAAGCAACAAAGTCATTTTCACGGATAAAGATAAGTGTTTTAAGATAGTTTGCAGACTAGTTTAAAGTCAGACAGTTCCTAGCTTCAATTATGAAATGCCACACAGGAATGTCTCCTAATAAGTAAGTCTGTTCCCTTTCCGTAACGGACTGATCTTTACGAGCATTGATTTTTTTCTCTTTTCATTTATCATTAATTGGTGTCATACTGTTTCTGAAGCTTAAACGTCCGTTGAAACATTAATAACAATTTGGTGTCGTGAGGAAAGCTCCCTTTAATGGCATCAAGATAGATTTAAGATAATCTTGGCATGATCGGTTAAGAAGTAGAAATTCTGATACATTAATTTGTATGGTGAGCGAGCATGATGATGCGGATTCTTTGGGCTTAATGTCTAAGTACATGCTATTTGTGTTTTGCATATGTCAGTTAAAGAAAAGTTGAAATGAAAAGCGACCTGTCATTAAAATTGGATCAACTGTTTGGAATTTTCCACAACCGCTATTACAATTGTACATATCTATTTAGGAAAATTTATTTCGACACAATACACGCTACACAGAATCCTGCTAAAGAGTTTTGATTATTCTGAATAATCGTAAATTGAATGGACAGTGGAGTGGGCTTTTCGTCAATCACATTTCAAGTACGGAAGCTAGCTTTTACAACTTTCAGGCAAACTTCAAATAAAATCAAACCATTTATTGTTGAATGTATTGAAATCAATATTTCGAAAAAATATGGACACTTCAGATTGTCCAATGTTCTTATATCAAAGTCTCAGGGTACAATGTACACTGTAATACTTTGAAAGAACTTTTAGCTTCAAAATAATCGGAAATTGCTCGAAGTGTATACGTAGCATATATCCAACTTTTCAAAGCAAGAAAGTAAGCGTCAGTGTCCATGTCATCTACCATATTGTAGATTTTGAGATTTTTACATCGTTGGTTTTGTCTCAGAGACAGCTATCTCCTCGTGCCCTTGTTTTAACAATTGGAGCCCTCGGTAAAAAAAGTTCTTCAATCAAATTTTTATTTTTAAATCTCTATGTTTTTAAATTGACTTTGAATATTTTTTGGCCTTTTTCTGAAAATGGTAAAAATGGAGTAAGCACATTTATATTATCAGGCGACTAAATGGCATTTAGGGCTTCTGTCTATTAAACAATTTAAATAGCATTATCGTTGACTGTATAAACTGCATTATGATAAAAAACTGACATTCCTTCTTAAAGCTGGTATAAAGTTATTTCCCCATTTCCCAGTCGCAAAGATCCGCAAAGATTTCGTGAACCAACTCTTTTGTAGATAAATACTATCCCGCTTAATGAATATGATGGTCAAACATGTTTCCTAAATTAACTCTTCTATCTTTTAGTTTAACACTTAACATCAATTCTTTCGATCGAATTCCAAAATAATAACTGTCTATTACTAGGTTCCGGTATAATTTAAACATTAACAAAGTGAGGTATGTCTGCTCCGTATTCTAAGAAAAAAATCTTGTCAAGAAATTAATTCCTAAGACCCTTGGGCACTTTCATAAATGACCATTATATAGTAGGCTGGAATCAATTAGAGCAAAACCACAGACCCATAGTTTTAGATTCGGACAATGTTCTGAAATTCTATCGCAGACATCGTGTATGAATTAACCTTTTAATTCCCTCAGTGAATGCTTGAAACTAAGGCAAGACCTCTTTAAACCTCATTTACTGTAACTCAGTACTATAAGGCATATCGAGGGTTCAACGCAACAGTGTCGTATTTCATATTGAAATAAGAGCAAGTTACGACCGTGTTGCGCTGAGCCCTCGATATGCGTGGAAATATCTACAGCAGAAGAATTCTTTTCTGTCTTTCGCCGGGTGCTTCATTATGATTCCTAGCCGTTCAACATGAGCAATAATTTTCTTGTCACAAAGTGAGTTTTCATGCGAATTGTTTCTGTTTGCAGACACTGAACCGAAAGCTAGGACTATAACGAAGAACTTTTCCATCGACTTTCTATATTTCTTTATAAAATATATGTATGTCTAATTTTTCAAACTAAAAATGGTTTCGATATTCAATTTGTTTAAGAATTATGGTAAAGTCATTTATACGCATAGAATTGATATCATGAACTACAAAAAATGGGATGTTTGAAAAAATGTCATTTTAGAATTGTAGAATATGCTGTCGGTCATGCTCATCTATTTATGCATTGTTTTGGCTTCCTCGAGGGTAAGTGTGTGGTTGCATCAATCAAATCAGTTTAAACCCCAGGAGCTCTCTTGCAGACCGTTCTAAAGCTGTGTACCTCGGGGAGAATGTATTTTTTCCGTGATATTTGTATGTTTCCATGTGATGGATGGGCCCTAGGGAAGGTTATATTTTGGGTTGTATGTGCTACTTTTAGAAATTCTTGTTTAATCTATATCAAGCCGAATCTTAGTTTAAAAACATTTTCGTCGTAAGGGTATGATTACGGCCATAATCTAGGATATTACCTGTATCATTATTTTGTAGTTGGCATCGTAGCTGTGGCGGCATAAACCGTGATATATTAAAAATGTTGGCACAATTACGATAGCAAACGGGGTAAATGAGGATAGTGCAAAATTTGGTTGAACCCCAGGTCTTTATATAAGTACAATCATTTAAATACCTCCAAGACCTATTCACAAATATCAACTGAACCAAGAAACTCGTTTAATTGTCTGAGCGACTCGAATTATATTACATTCTATAGAAATTAGCAAATCCATTTATCTGTCACGATAACGCAAATATTTTTTATCTCCAAGAGAAAAAATAATCACACAAAAGCCGATACTATTTCATTATTGTTTGAAATGTAAACCTGACTGGGCATATTTTGCTGCATGTTATGGAATCTTTAAGTTTATAGGCTCATAGTGTATAAACACAACGCTAACTTCCTTAAACACACTGGTTATAATTCTTCGTACATGTCATACCTTTAAAATAAAATATGGTTTCTTTTCGCTTGGGGATAAACATCGCATCAGCAGCCAGTGTCATTTGGTCACCATGTAATTTAACCCCTGGCCAAGATCCAATTTGTTGAAACGTTGCAAGTGCGGAGATGTTAGAAATCTTCTTATCGCTTAAAACTTTTATTTCCTTATCTTTTGGCTGAGTAAATTACAAGGGGAATGAATTCTGTCTGTATAGAAATCAATCGTAACGATTCGGACATTTCTGTAACTGAGAAATACGTCTCGTACTACAAATTTTGGTTATTTGGTTCCCGGTAACTGCTTTTACATTAATAGGTACTCGTTTTCGTAGAGCTTTAGATTTTATCGTTCGCGATTGATAAAATGGGCATCAAAGTCCAATTGAAAGAGAAACAGGTCGTTTCCATCGATGGAACTCAGGGTCAGTCATGGTGGAAAGTAGCCCGTGAACAACTGCAACAAAAATGGCGGCCTGCCAGCTATTATGTCCGAGGCACTTTCTTTAGACAAACGCCGAGGAGTTCTGATTGTACAGAAATAAGCAGTTTGTGGTTTTAAATTTCCCGATAGGTCATTTTTTATATCTATCAATTTTCATTCCAAAACAATTTTTATGGAAACGTGAAGCCAAAAACTAATGCGCAAAGTCTCCAACTCTATATTTTCCGAATCTAATTTATTTTCAAGACACATGTTTGTCATATAAAATAATAAAACTAAGTTTCATTAAATTATTAATGCGGTCTTTATTTGCAAATAATACTCATTTAGATATGTTTAGATATGGCAAGTAAAATCTATAGCTTTGAAGTAAGACGTATGCTTCGGAGTTCCCTGAAAACTGGATTACTCTGAAAAGTCAATTTTTAAAATGTTCTTCTTATCATAGGATCATATAACAACATCCATAATGAAAAATTAGCAATTTAATTTTCGTAAAATCGGGGTCTTTTATGTCTCTAGTACTCCTTGTGTTACCAATTAAGAATCCTCATTATAACTGGGCGACGGTCATGTGTTACCAATTAAGAATCCTCATTATAACTGGGCGACGGTCGTGTTGACATCCACGAAGCATGAATCAATTAACGTACACAATACAACAACTGCTGTTGTGACAAGGCATCTTGGCGAATTATTTACCCATTGCGCTGCATTTAATTAACACCTCTTCTTAAACCACGCAACAGCTGCAGATAAGCGTCGGTGTCACAACAATTTCTATTCTTTCGCATACAAGGGTTATCTTTTTTGTCATTTTCATTGACCACTTTTCATTTTCGCTTTTAATTACATGCACTCAAATGCATGATTTTGCTGGCAACAACTGTTGCGCAATCTTTTTTGTTATTTGATATAACACATTTGTTTTATGAGGATGTAATAAGCTGTTGATTTAGATAGCGTGCTTGTCTTAAACTTCATGATTTATGGGAAAACTTTACCATAAAGAACAAGAAAAGTGTTTTTCAACTTTTAGAGATGCTGCCTTTTCAAAAACCGACAGACTAAATCATAAACAACAAGTTTTTGAATGTTTCGCAGAAAGCCTATTGTTAATAATTCGATATCTTAATGGTGACTTACAGTGCCCATAAGTGAACAGAAACAGCTTTTTTACAACAAAAAACAGCTAAAATGGGTGGAGCACTAAATCGTTTATAATGCGCATTTAGGTAGCCATCGTAAAAGATTCATCGCAAAGAAAGCTACAGTGGCTAGTGGCTACCGCTCCTTCTAGTTGATATCATACTTACAAAGAGCACCCAAATATACACACTAACCTATACATAATGCTACAAGAATTACATCCTCCTCCCCCTGCATTCGTTACCAAAATATCAATTAAGCAGACACCACAACCGCAACGCCAAAATGCCGAAAAAAAAGAACTCGAACGTCAATTTAAGTACAGTACAACCTCTGTAAAGCAACACCCTGTGGAAGCTGTAAATAATGTCTGTTGTTTAGAGGTTATTGTTCTAGAGGTTAAATTTACCGTAAATATCAGATTAGCGAAATTTTGAAGGTGTTGTTATAGAGAGGTTGTTGCTCTACAGAGGGCCGCTCTAGAGAGGTTTTACTGTATCAACCTGTATTTAGTTAATGGACAGAACAATATAAGACAATTCCGAAGATAAAAATATGAATGGGCGTATAACGTACTATTTCTCATTTACATATCAGATACTTGGTATTTTGCGTTGTCACAATTAAAGGATCCACTATTTTTGCCTTGAGCTTCTATCAATTATAAAAATGACAGAAGACGCGTTTATGATCATTTCCTTTTTACGATATATAACATTTTTGGTGCCACGTAGCTGTATCCCATTATAATACTACTCTCTTAACGAGTTAATAAAAATAATAATGGGATATAAAGATATTACATTGTATATCTTCATATAAAGACTCATTATATTCAAAACCATGGAAACAAAATCGAACATTAAAGAATGACGTGAGCTATGAGTTAGGTTATTTTTGAAGATCATATAGAAGCATAGTACGAGTAGAATCTATGTGTGATTAGATGACTTCACATTTTATTACCAACCCTTATGAAATTATTATTATTATTTGTCAAGTTCAGGACCATCCTTAAAACTAGTTTTGTTGGAGTTACGCTACATACTCACTAAAAACGATCCTGCTCAACGTTTTTGGGTATCTTAGATATTTTTTTTGTATTTTATAAATAGCTTTTTGACAAGTAATTTTGATTCAATGTTAAAAATTAATATTTAAAAAAAATTTCCTATCTACCTGTCCACTGAAAATTCTCCGAGTAATGTTACCCCAAACAAACTTTTTACGGATGGCCCAATTTGTAAAAAAAGAAGAAAATAGTCAACTTAAAAATAACGAACGAAACTAAGAATCTCCAACTGCTGAAGATCGCGGAAGCATATTGAACCGATCGAAGTAAGTCCATTTTTATTCAAACTCCTACATCAGAAAAAAGGTCAATTAAAGAATTCAAAATGATGGCCGGCACAAACAACGTGCTTGAAAAACATTTTTTTTGTTTATTCATCTTTGCCTTGAAAATACGTACACATTATCTAAACAGTCCATTTTGATATAATTTTGCTAAGTTCCAATCTGAAAGCATTAAGTCTCAGTTAAACAGATTCGATGTTTCCATGGAAAATCAGTTTTGACCAACTCACAAGATCGTTTTAACCTGTCATAAGGCGGTCTTAATATCAAAGTTTTAAAGCATAAACAATACTTACATTTGGTATGGAGTTTACACTAATTTCTCAACCTTATTTAACCATAAACTGTAAACTGAGACATTTCACCAGCTTTGTGATCTACTGGTAACATAAAAGTTCTCCATTTAAGTCAAAACCTGTAAACAAAGGCCATCCCTCTTGAAAGAAATTCAAATAATAACCATCATTGACAGATGACCTTTATTAAGAGGTCATTTTGTTAAAAATGATAAATAACAGTTGTTACAAGAATGTCATCATTTACAGGGTAGCCTTTTTTCATAGGTGGCTGCTGACACAGGGTCGACTGTGTCTGTAAGTTACCATCTACTATTCTGTGTAATGTGTGATTCGAACAGTGAAAATGCACGCAGTTTGAATGATTGTCACGGAGCTAGAACCAGCGATCTCTCGAAAAAAGACAAAGCTTATTCACTATACAGCCAAACCTGTGAACAAAGTCGAATTGGTAAATAGAAATGCATCCTTCGTACACAGTTGTCTTTTTACAAGGGTTTATCATATTTTGATAGATAAAATTGGACTAAATGTTGACCGTTGATCAAATATGATATCTGTATACTGGAAGGCGGTATACCAACCAGACTGAACTTTATACCATTGAAATATTCTGAAATAAATCACCAAAACGTATCACGTTCAGGTAATGGACGTTTACTGCAGTCGTTGAATATGAAAAGACAACGCCCCCACCCCTCCTTTGAAAAAAAAGAACTATTTTTGTCTTTAAAGTGAAGCTATTCGAAAGGCAGTCAACTTACAGGACAATGAAAAAGTGAACACTTATCATCATTGTAATCAAATATAAGATTATACAATAAAAGTACAGATATATAAGAAGATATTAGAAGTATTGTTCGTTACATAAAACATAATTTGTTTGTTACACACAAAATAATGAATAAATTAATTATATAGTTTTATTTGCTTACAATGCGATGTTAGGTTAAAGCGTTCTTGAATCACGTGACTAAATGGTCAATATTATATAACGATTAAGTTCCTTACGCATAAAATGACAAACGGCGTTTTTATGATATTATCCTATTTACGACATCATGGATTAACCTATGTAACATATCTCCGTCGCGGCTTATTGTATTCAAGTCAATAATAAGGATTGTAAAGATACGATAATATTGTCAATATCTGTTACAGATTAATCATAAAAAATGGACTTTTTTTGGTACAACACATCAATGTACGCACGATTTATGCTATTTTTCAGACACATTGCTAAACATGGAAAATGTTTGGTTAACATTGAACAATCAAATCACGCCTGTCTGTCTGTCCGTTCATTCATTTAGCGAAATATCTTTTTAATTCACATTATTTCAATGAACTGATATCCTATTATTCAAGAAATAAATTTGTCTTGAATATTCCATTCTGACCGAGAGACGTAAGAGAAGTAGGCACCATAACGTAGTAACTAAATCATTCAAAGATCTATCCTTTACATTGTTGATGTTACTTCTATATGTAATGAAGAAAAGCTACAACTTATATCAGCGGAACCTCTCGAATGCAGACCCCTCAAACTCAAGCCACTCTTAGTCAGACCCCTCAAATCCGGGGCTGTTTCTTGTCCGGTCGCCACTGATACGGGCCCATCTAATCAAGACATCCTCTTATTCAGACCACGTTAATTCGAGCCACTCGATCCCTGTCACATTTAATCCACCCCTCAAATCAAGACCCCTCTTATCCAGAGCCCTCTAATATCGGCAAATCTAATACAGACCCCTCTTATCTGGATCCCCTTATCGTGACCCCTCTAATACGGACTCTCTCTTATCCATGGTCACTAATCTGAACACACTTTTTAAAATCATAGTACAGTCCCCTCATATCTAGACCACCCTTAATTGTTCCCCTTAATAATAGCCCCCTTGAATCCAAACTCCTATAATTCCGACCCCTCTATTACGGGCCACTTTTATCAAGACCACTCTAATACGGTCCGTCTAATCAAAACCCACTCTTATCCGAGCTATTCAATTTCGGCCACTTAATTTCAGAAACCAAGGATTCGTCGGTCCTGGTTTTTTAATAACCATTATTTGTAAAACACCTATGTTTATTTTCATAAAACCCGTTCTTACCGGACTCCTCCCCGGGTCCGGATAAGTCCGGATAAGTTAAGTTCGACTGTAAATGTAATCGAGTTGAAAAATTTCATAGATTAAAAAAATGTTACATACCTTTCCCAACACCCATAGAAAATACTGAAGTCCATAAGATGAGAAGAAATTTCACAATACTGTTTGTATCCATCGTTGGTCAGATTCGGTATGTGTTACTCAACAGAATATAAAACACAATAACAAACTTAGAACATTCCTTTGAATCACTAATGATGATAATCCATAATATCTATGTGCCGTTCTGTCGTAGACTTCAAACAAAATTATTGCAGTATAAGTATCCTTTAATTTTATCATACCAGAACTTTCCGCCTTACTATTGTAACATCCATGCTAACGCATCCAGCGGCTATCTAAATCTAACAATCTGACAAGGTCGCAAAAACCTATATGTTGATTAAAACAAAATAACACTGTGATTTTGAAGCATTTAAAAAAAGTCCAGTTCCAAACTTGTATCAGATAGAAACACACACTAACTACTTGTTGCAATTTCGATATTTAACCAGCCACTGTCTGTGGAAATGTTTTTTTTTCAATTTCCTTTCAAAAGCAGCTGAAAACTGTCTCCGCACGAATCTTGGTAATTTCACGTTTATATGTTTGCTCTGACGGTCAGTTGACGACGGTGTATCTGAAGAATAATTAACAATAAGTTATTTACAAATAAAAATCAAAATGTTTTCCGCAGTAGATAATCAAAGGAAACATATACGGATAGAACCTGGCCCCAGGGTTATAAAACTTATTATCGGTCATAGAGCTCAAATATCATACCTTGTCTTTTAATATATCTAAGTTAATTATGATCAGAAAATAATGATATACTGTATTTTCATTTATTTTCGTTGGGCTCAATTTTCGTGGTTTTTACTAAAATGGCTATTTCGTGGGGACATAAATTCGTGGATTTAGATTTTTAAAAAGAAATGCCTCATATCTGCATTTAAATTCGTGGGGATCTGATTTCGTGGATGAGCCGACCCACGAATTCCACGAAATTAAATCCCCAACGAAAATTAATGATTCCACAGTAATTGATACATAAGGCTGACAGCATTATTTATCTGAACATGTACTTGAACATTGATCGATTCTTTCTTGGATTGGAGCTGAGATTTGAGCTCCGGTCCGTTTATAAGTTCTATAACCTCAGGGCCAGGACTTACATTTTATCGCACCAATGAATAGTTGTCACACGTTAAAGGGGCATACCCTACAACTTGGTGCATTTAGAATGATAAAGTAAAAGCTTGTAAAGAAAAAAGCCGACAAAGCCAAAAATTCATCCAATTAAAGATAAAATCATAAAGATATGTATTTATGAAACATACATTTAGTCATGGAAATTATTGGGTGGAAGTGATTTATTATTCATAGCTATGTTTTTTTTTGCGGCTAGTACCTAAACTAGTCATTTTATGACCCATGTTCTTCCTGCATTTATCCATTATATTTTGTTTTACATATACATCTAGCACGTTTTTACACTTTCACAGAATGTTTGTTATTTTGTTATTTAGAACACAGTTATTTACAGACTGTTTTTGGTTGACTGTAAAAAACCCCGATTTCAGCTACAAATAAACAAGATGAAATTATCTAATGAACTAAAACTTATTTGTACTGAACAAATAGGGTAAACGTGACTCTGAATGTCAAGTTTGTGTGAGCTCTATACTAGTATTGATGACATCCTAGAATTAAAACAATCGTTTTTTATGTCGACTCTTGCGTTTATACAAGCAGTAAAACACCAACCAGACAGTTTTATGTCTAAAGCTTTAAGCAACAATCTATTGTTGCAATATATATTAGGACCCAGTGTAGCAACGTTAAATGTCGCATCGACGCTAAATGTCGCACTTGACGTTATATGTCGCAAGGCTGACGCTAAATGTCGCAACCAACGCTAAATGTCGCAAAACCTCTTGACGCTATATGTCGCATATGTAACGCTAAATGTCGCAACAAATAGCACTGACGCTATATGTCGCATCTGTAACGCTAAATGTCGCAACAAATAGCACTGACGCTATATGTCGCAGCATCAACGCTAAATGTCGCACTCCTATATCAACCTTTATAATGCAGAGTTATCGTTCCCGCTACATCCCTACACACTCGAATATGTTTAATAAAATATTGTTTATCCGCTCATAATAATGTTTAGCTTACCCCCTCTTAAATTTTTTCCGTGATTTGCTGGTTTGAATTGGGATTTTATTTTTTATCTTGGCATTTATTGTATATCGCCGTCGCCGGTATGTGCATGTGTGTGTGTTGATAGAATAAGGCGTGATTGACTTGCACACTAAAGATATGATGTTTGTTTGTTTCATCAGGTTTAACGCCTATTTCAACATAAGTTCAGTCATATCATGGCGGGCAATTATCAAAACCAGCTTTCCTGAATTTCATTTAGGTCTTAGTTTAAACTTTATTTCAAATTATATTTTCAAACATACACACATACATACGTGAATTGTGATAGTTACTAAGATAGGATATTTTGGATTGGAAAACAAGGATAACTTATATAAATTTCTCTCCATGTGAAAGAAAGCTATGAGTCATGAAAAATATATGGTCAGTGATAGATAATTAATAATACATTAATGTAAAAATAATGTTAGATGTTTGAAAACAGATTGTTTGAGAAAAAAATACTAAAAATGGTGGTTTCATGTTCACGGCACGTGGTCAGTCAGGAACAGGGAGATCGGCCTACTCGAATCGTTTTGTTGCTATAATGTAACGCTGGACGTCAAGAAACAAAGATTCGTTTTCTTCGTAGGAGAGTCTTTCAGAGCCATTCAAGAGGTTTGATAGGACAAATGGACATTTGATGTTGGCAAAAGAAGTTGCTCGAGAGTTGGTATAGTTCGGACATCGCATAAGAAAGTGTTCGACTGTTTCTGTGGATCCACAGGTTCATAAGGGAGAATCGACGAGAGACCGCCTGTGAAGGTCATGATTCAGAGAACTGCATCCGAGTCGGAGACGTGTGTGTAGAATTTGTCCGATGCGTGAGCCACAGTTAAACAGAGGTGAAGACCTTGCTTTGTTTGTTTTGAGAGCTGATTTAAATGATTGCAGTGTGAGTGCATTTTGTATAGATGTAGGTAACTGATTCCATTGACGTAATGTGTTTGGAAGAAATGAGGAGCTGTACGATTGTGTATTTATTTTAACTTGTCTTAGGTGTCTTAAGGTGTATGTGTTTTGTTGGTTTTGATTTGTATTAGGAATCAGATTTGACAAATAGGATGGAGTGAGACCATGTATCATTTTATAGAAAAGAACAAGACGGTGATGTTTTCTTCTCTCTATAAGGGTTTCCCATCTTAGATCATGGAGTAGTTTCTCTATGTTGCAATATTTTGTAGCTCCTGTACAAATTCGCGCAGCTTCGACCTGGACAGATTCGATTTCATGTATTAAGAAGTCACTGCAGTTGTCCCACACAACGTCTGAATATTCTAAGATAGGCCGAATGAAAGAGATATACATCCTTTCAAGACACGATCGGTTTATAAGAAATTTGAGGGACCTAATTATGCCGATGCGTTGCCAAGCTTTCTTTAGAGTAAGTGAGATGTGGGTGTCCCACTTCAGATTTGCAGAAAATGTAAGTCCTAAGTGTTTATGGCAGTTTACCTCTGCAATATTTACATGATTCATAGACAATGGAGGATATATGGGCTTATTTCTCTTCCTACTGAATATTATAGATTCTGTCTTCGAAGGGTTGAATGAGACAAGCCAGGCCTGGGACCATGCATGAATGGTTGCTAAGTCAGGATTTAACGTGATTGATGCTGCAGCTGGATCTTCTACTGTGATATAGAGACTAGTGTCATCTACAAAGAGTCGTATGTTGGATTTGATTGAAGAAACGATGTCATTAATGTAGGTAATAAAGAATAGAGGACCTAAGATAGAACCTTGAGGGACACCCGCGTTGATGGATAATCAAGAAGAAGTAGCATTTGCATAGACAACACGTTGCTTGCGATTGGACAAATAAGAAGAAACCCATGACAAGAGAGAGTCACATATACCAAGAGAAGAGAGTTTTGAAAGAAGACCACGATGCCAGACTCTGTCGAATGCCTTCGATATATCACAAAAGACTGCTCGCACTTCCTTTCCTTCGTGGAGTGCTTGACATATGTCGTTGTGAAGAAATGCTAGTTGGTTAACAGTCGAGTCTCCTTTGATAAAGCCGGACTGGAAAGGAGTGAGGAGATTGTTCATTACAAGATAGTTGTAAAGATACTTATGAACACAACGTTCCATGAGCTTACCGATGCAGCTAAGAAGGGAAATCGGACGATAATTTGATGGTTTGGAAGGATCGGACTTTTTGAAAATAGGCGTTACATTGGCTAGTTTCCAGGAGTCGGGGAAGAAAGAAAGGTTCTTAATCAGTACTAACCACATTCTATCCGTAAGCTTCTGCCAAGCTACCCCACATAATTTAGAGGTGGAGGACAATAGGGTGTCACGGACAGCATGAGTCTCGTCCGGTGTTCGAACTCACAACCTCTCGATCATCAGACAAACGCTCTAACAACTGAGCTAGCCAGGCGGGCACTAACGATATAAACTTTCACATTAACGACATTGACTCTCCCACTAATCATATGGATTCGCACACTAACGTTGTGCACTCTCGCAGTGATGATATTGATTCACACTTAACGATTTGAACTTTCCCACTAATGATATTGATTCGCAGACTAAGGATGTGGACTGCCCCATTAATGATATTGATTTTAACACTAACGTGTCGGACTCTCCCGCTTATCAAATGGATTCGCTCACTAACCATATGGACTTTCCCACTAATGATACCTAGATTCGCACACTTAAGATTTGGACTCTCCCACTAATGATATAGGATCGCACACTAATGATATAGGATCGCACACTAACGACATAGAATCGCACAACGGCACAGAATTGCACACTATTGGTGTCACTAACGATATGAACTCGCACTCTAACGATATCGGTTATAGTAATAGAGATTCATCAGAATTTCAGACTCGCATTAAACATTTGCGAAAAATAATTAATCTAAAACGGAAACCGAAACACTTTCACAAAGTAAAAACATGTAGAACTACCGCCGGAGATTTGGTGTATTATTGTCAATGCTTGTTTTGAAACAAAATCATTTGTCGCGATACTCTCGTCAAAGGGTGAATAGATTATCTAAAGATATTGTGAGCAAGACAACGCCGCCGCGATAGCATCTCAACTCTGACCGGTTCCGTGATACATCTGTATCACCTATAAGTATCAGAAAAAATATTAGAATAGTTGGGTCTCGCAGTGGGTTAGTGCAAGCCATCCGTGATGTGAAAACACATTCTTTATGGGTCAATGCATGTCCCTTTCTGCGGATGGTCTGATTTTGTGACCTGTATAGGATAGACGACATATGATATAGACGTCCAGGGCATTAGTAATGAGATGTTAGGATCTTAACATCCAAAATTCAAAAGGTGGTCAAATATGTTTTTATTTTCTTCAATAAATGTTTAAAATATGTTATTTGACAATTTTTGGAAGAGGTTTACCATGTAATTTTCTAGAAATAAAGGCTTACATAACAGAAATAATATAATTATCCTTCTAAACGGCTAAACCCCGTGTATCATAGTTCATTACATGATCATAATTTTATTATTTAAAAAACAATTGCACAGGAAATAGTGCATATATAGTTGTATTTCACTAACATGTAATTGTATATAAATAATTATACTTAAAAAGTAGATGCATCAGATATTAGTGCATTGTATGACTTGAAAAGAATTTCTTATTTTTTCAATGCTTCGGAGACTTATTATTTACTATCTCTTTTGGCAAAAATTAAAAAAAAATAGCGCTATAACATATATTATTTAAGTTACATAACTTGTATTCAAAATAGTCCCCCATGTCTAACAAACATAATAAAACCTTACCAGGCTTACTGTTGCACAATACATTTTAGGGTAAACAAATGTTCACATTTCTAGCATTATTTAGCCAATCTTTAAAAGTAACTTCATTGAAATAAAACACTTTTCATCCTAAAATATATGTTCTGAGATATTCGAAACCACAACCCTCAGACAGCAATTCTAGCTTATTTGAATACTCTTCAATATGGAGGAATGCGTTATAGGATCCCCAGTGCCACATGTATCAACGGATATACTTTGCTTTTAAATTGTGTGACATTCAGCAAAACAGTTTTTGTGTTTTGTACTCTAGTAATTTTTGTGTGACAAATCATACGATATTGAACTTATCATGACTAATTTTTACCTTATATTAATGTAGAAACATATCGTTACGTACATGTTAATATAATTTCTGGGGTTTAGTTAAATGAAAAGATTCGCTCTTCACTTTTTGTTTATGGCTGACCTTCTCTGTCTTAGCCCTTTACCGTTTCACAAAAGTGCTTTTAAGACTAATAAAAATGTCCTTTAATGTGATAATCCTTCAAACTGAATGAAAAGTAAGTCGGTATGTGTGTTGGATGTAAGTCCTTTCAGCTTGGAATAAGAGTATACATATTAATAGCTTAACCAAGTTGTTTTACAGATAAGAGTACTTGCAATATGTCCTTCTGTATATAGATTTCCTTCAAACTTTGAACAAATGATGTTAGTTGATAAACTGGTAGGATTTGGACCTTGTACCTTCCTTTCTAAAGGTGAATAGTCTACCACCGAGCAGTCACTTCTCGTTACTATACCCCTTGGCAATCACTCCCCGTTATAGCAATACACACATGCACACACCGGCGACGGCGTTATGTAATAAATGCAAAGATAAAAAAAATCCCTTATTCAAATGAGCAAATGTAAAAAACTTAGAGGGGGTAAGCTAAACATTATCATGAACGGATAAACAATTATTTATTAAACATATACGAGTGTGTAGGGATGTAACGGGAACAATAACTCTGCATTATAGAGGTTGATATAGGAGTGCGACATTTAGCGTTGATATTGCGACATATAGCGTCAGTGCTATTTGTTGCGACATTTAGCGTTACAGATGCGACATATAGCGTCAAAAGGTTTTGCGACATTTAGCGTTGGTTGCGACATTTAGCGTCAGCCTTGCGACATATAACGTCAATTGCGACATTTAGCGTCGATGCGACATTTAACGTTGCTACACCCAGACAATGACATTTGAAGCGAGATAAACTCGTGAAAAACAACACAATCGTTTTGAATTTATTTCGGCGTGGTCCGATCATTGAATCACCTAGATATCGGCTATCTGTTTCATTTGCATCTCTTTAATTATTTTGGCCTGTAAAATATATTCTTAGTTGTTTTTTGATTGCGTCATTTGTGAAAAATCCACGAATGGTGCAGTGTTTCCTTATGAGAAATATCAGTAAATGGAAAATGCTTCGTTATGATTCGTGGCACTGTTTAAAATAGTGCTCAGTTCATATATCTGTATTTTTGTTTTGCTTATTTGTTTGAGTTTTACGCCCCTGTCCAACAGTCAGAGACATAATTATGAGGCAGACAGTTCACCAAACCATCGCTCCTGTGAAGAGCCAGTACTAGACTCCCATCCTCCGTAAGCAACTGCCTACTTTCTCACATAAAGAGTCATGGTCGGTAGGTGGTCCATGGCCTCGATCAGTGAGTGAATACAGTGATTTGAAGCCAGCAATTTTAACCACTTGGCCACGGAGGCGGGACAAACGGTTTTTAAACATTAATTCGAACGATATGCAGCTTGACAAATAGTGCATGAAAATGATATCTACTTACCATTAATAAATGTATCAATAAGATATTGATAAGCAAATAGTAAATTTTGTATTAGATAAATTCATAATTAATATTCTATTCGGTTGTGTTCTTAATTAAAATGTATTGATCCGACCATTTCGATGTATTATACATTGTCCTGTATCTTTATACGTCTATGAACCTAAGTTATATTGTATCGCATTGTATGACAGAAATATCCACTGTTTGTTTAGAATGGACGCTGGTATTCATGATAAGATATCTCGTATAAACAGATTTCCATAAACTGATTTCTATCAAAATGAGATTTAAAACTTTTCTGTATTTTGGTAAATGCTAAAGTGGTCTACGTATCGTTATTACTTGAGTATATGAATAGTTTATTGAGCACGTGATTCCGTGCTTTACATTTCAAGTCTAAATGACGGGTTTATGAGCCGAAACCCTGATTGATGATTTAATTTTTAATATTGCCTGACGAAGTAAACTACGAAACGTGTTGCAACTTAATTTGAGTTATGTTTTCTTTTT
The DNA here is from genome assembly GCA_964023205.1 of Lutraria lutraria. Taxonomy (NCBI): domain Eukaryota; kingdom Metazoa; phylum Mollusca; class Bivalvia; order Venerida; family Mactridae; genus Lutraria; species Lutraria lutraria. The sequence goes on from OZ026835.1 coordinate 33,590,064, forward strand.
TACCATAATATTTACAAAATCAGGAAAATCCTATCGCTTGAAAGTACACGCAACAACAATATAAATGAGCACGGTCCGTATACATTTCACTTGTATTTGTTGGTGTCCGTAAAATGGGTAATTAAGGACGGCGATAGAATTAGTGTCAAGCTTCATGGGAAATCTAATTTAAATTCTGTATTAAATTATCTCTCATTTTAACAACTCTAATTATGTTGTCGCTAAATGATGTTCCTAGATCTCGTGAAAATTCCTTGATTAGTGTGTCAGAGTGTTATTATGGTGAAGGTTTTACTGCTAAGGATAAATTATTATATAAATAAATACGCGATGTCTGACACCATTATCTCAGTAATTTTACAGACATCACTATTTTTCTGTGAATATGTAATTGTTGCCGACAAGACGACTGACATGGACGACCAGAATCAGTAAATCTGAATAGGTTATCATTTTAAGACAATATTTGCTTGATAAAGTTGCCACAACAAGTGCTATATTATGCATTTATCGATACGGCTTACGACAAGACTCATAAATTACGTCTAGCTTCTTGCCAAGCGAATGTTTGCTGATGAAGTCAATGGCTTTTTGCAACACGTTATGATGAATGGACAGATATTATTTGAGGTTGTGAAGACGGTGACGAGTCGTGGCCGAACTTCAGTGGTTAGTGCGTAGGATTTGTCGATTCCCGGTCGCGAAAGGTCACACCCTTCTATGAAAAACTGACAGCGAAAGTTGGGTATGAATGTCGATTTTCTTCCACCACATGTGGAGAAGTGGCCGGCTCTGTATGGAAGGCAAGTTAGAACTGGTTAGAATGCAGTCCAGGAAAACTGGTCAGTGGAAGGGGCCGCTGTATAGATAACCATAATCTCTCAAACGTAATAGTATGGAATGCCGGTCACGACATGCAACTTGGCAACTAGCAAGTGACAAGTAGCAACTAGCCATTTCAAAGATGAAATACGCAGGTGGCAAGAAACATGTTGTGGTTAATATTCTTGAAAGTATGCGGTAAGGTATAAAAGTGAGACAGTGGATCAACCGTTTCGAGGCCCTGATAGAAAGTCTAGGGTCACGTGGAAACGTAAGACTGGTCAGGCGACCGGATTCAAACTAATCTTTAACCCTAACAAAGGCCTATAATCACGTGGTATATTGTTTTGATCGCGTTACAATGGCGGCGCCCAAGAGTTCGAAGGAGGTAAATCGTATTTTTCGTCTTTTTGCGTCGAAAGTTTAAATGTTTCTATTTTTGCATGACGAGTTTTAAAAACTTTTAGATTCGTAGCCAATGTTCCAGCCAACAATTTTTCGAGTTCGTCGGTACCAAAATTAGCTTTGTTATTGCTAGTGTTTGCCTAAAGACCTTCCAGAGAAATTTCAAGGGGACAGTCAAAAGCCGAGGTACTATTTTTAAAAAGGGGAACACGTTCAAATTTCTCTGCAGGGTCTTTAGACAAACTATAGCAATAACAATGCTAATTTTGGTACCGATAGATTCGGCTGAATCGTTGGCTGGAACATGGGCTACACGAACAAATAGAAACATTTAAATTTGCGACGAAAAATACGATATACCTTCGAACTCCTTGGCGCCGCCATTGTAACGCGATCAAATATACCATGTGAGTATAGGCTTTGCCTAACTATGCTATTCCAAGCCTCCGAGTAGATATCAAAATGAAGAAACACGTACACGTGTCAATTCAATGGCATACTTTTCAATGATATGTCAGTTGTATCACACACTGAAAGTATCAGTTACAATCAATCATTTGGACAAGAAACTATCAAGTTTTGCCTTTGCAACCTGTAACACATGATCACTGGTTACAACCCACGTTCTTTCAGTTTCAATTTCAAATCGACTTCATGACGTCTTTCCTTTATGAAATACAACCTCGAGGCTGGATACCGGCTTTAATTCGCAACATATATAAGAGTGGAAGCCAATTCAATTGCAAATTATGATACGGAACCCGGTTAAGTAATCTGTTATTGATATTCAATCAACATTATAATTAGAAAAAAATCGGTTTGGACTTTGTTTCGACTCTTCATACGTGAAAAATTCAACAATAACCCCTATGTTAGGTCGCGTGGCCGTAAATCTAATTCCCGGCCACGAACAATGAATAATTACTAGTTCCGTATTATGACACAATCATAAAAACATTTGATTTATGATAGATAACCTAAATTTGTCTTATAGTCTTTCGATTTTTTGTCCTATTACTAGCCTAAATTAACATGTGCGGATGTAGTTGAGTGGATTTGATACTTTCACTGAACTATTTGCACGAATTGAGTATTTTGTGAACAAATAACCAACAAAAGAAATTAAATAGTGATTATTTTCTGCAGAAGGCTGACATGTTTAAATAATTTAACCGATCGAATTTCTGCACTAAAAAGTTTGCTTAGACGCAATGACCCAAAGAACCGTGTGAAGAGCAAAGTCAAGGTCACAGCCATGCAAACATCTTGGACTAAAAACAACCTGCATTAGGATGTAGTTTTCCTATTAGTTAATATAAAAACATGGTCAAGTCTACAAGTCTCAGAACACAAGAATCGTATTGACCGTTATGAGGTTACAGGGTCAAAGGTTATATACTACATGTAGTGTACAATACCAGTGACTTGAATTCACTCTTTCAAATGTATAAAGCTATATATGCCAAAGAATAATACACACGTTTAAAAAAAAAAGAAATTCACATTGTTTTCTTAACCTCGTGTTTTCGCAAACGAGTTTGAACATAAACTGTCTGTGTAATTTAGCTAACATGAGTGTTGCAAGTTACCAGAATGACGTGGTTCGTAACATTTTATTCCACTGTTTAACGATTCAAGCAGCGTTTGCTGAATTCAAATATGCTCCGCTCGCTTTCGGAAAATATATGAACGACAATGTACTTATCCTTGAAAAAGAGGAAACTATGCCTGACAGGGTTGGCAGTTCATGTATATATTTTGAATATCAAGAGATTCGCCTATGGGACTATTCTGAAAAATTATGCCAATGCGTAAGGAAAAACACCCGCCTCCGCGGTCGAGCGGTTAAGGTCACTGACTTCAAATCACTGTACCACCTGTCACTGATAGAGGGTCGTGGGTAAGAGCCGGCTCTTTATCTGAGAAAGTAGGTCGTTGCTTATGGAGGATGGGAGTCTAGTACTGGTTCTTCCCAGGAACGATGGTTAAGTGAACTATCAGCCTCTTATGAATCTGACTGTTGAAAAAGGGACGTAAATTCGATATAAACAAACAAACAAAAGCGTAAGTTAACTGCAGTATAGAGAAACACTAACATAAGCAAAACAAGATGTCGATGTCCAAATAATAGACATTAATTGACAAATTGATTTACTCCATCTTAATATATAATACATGCGATTAGAATGCTCGCCAAAGTTCATAGCCCTGGACGAGTTCTTACTTAATACATCAGCCGCTAAATTAAATGTTATGTCTAAAATGAAATATACAAATCTATTGCTTTTTGGCTCAGAACGAACATTGGATGGGGGGGGGGGGTATCAAATCGATTGCTATTTTTGTTCAGCCTAACAAACTACAGTCAAGCCCCGTTATAACTATATCTCTTTTCCCCGCCACATCCACTCAAGCGATATAAAAAGAAAAACACGACTGCTACTCTTCCAATTCTGTTCTGAAATAACTTATTTAACTTTTCATTGGTGTGAGTAATTTTGCATTTTTTCTTAAAATATCAGTAAGTTTTAGAACCAGCAAAATAATATCGTCATATCGGGATATGACTGTACAACTCTCTGACATAACGTTGCAAGGATTTCCTTCATATTTAAATGATTCAGACTTCTGCTGATGCGAAAACAGCATTGCCGCATCCAGTTTATAAACAATTCGGTGAAATAAATCGGTGAACGGATAGAGAACCGGTTGTAATGTTTCTTTTCGTTTTTATCTTAATTTAGAAATTGTAGCCAATTAGCAAAAAATCGATGTATTTTTTAAGCATATCAGAATGAAGATCTGGCATTTTCTTTCTAATTCCTTACATTGATAACTATCAATATGAAACACTATCGTATATCAATTAAACAGCAATACGACTTGGAGCACGAATCCATTCAGTGAAAAGTTCGTAGTTGCGTTTATCATTCTTAATTTCGTAGTTATGTACATTACTTTTATTTCCGTAGTTGTGTACATTGATTATATTTTCGTAGTTGTATACATCTGTTTTACTTCCGTAGTTGTGTACGTCCGTTTTTACTTCCGTAGTTGTGTATGGGTACATCAGTTTTTACTTCCGTAGTTGTGTACATCAGTTTCATTTTCGTAGTTGTGTACATCAGTTTCATTTCCGTAGTTGTGTACATCAGCTTCACTTCCGTAGTTGTGTACAGCAGTTCTACTTCCGTAGTTGTGTACAACAGTTTTACTTCCGTAGTTGTGTACATCTGTTTTTACTTACGTAGTTGTGTACATCAGTTTTACTTCTGTAGTTGTGTACATCAGTTCTACTTCCGTAGTTGTGTACATCGGTTTTAGTTCCGTAGTTGTGTACAGCGGTTCTACTTCCATAGTTGTGTACATCAGTTTTACTTCCGTAGTTGTGTACAGCGGTTCTACTTCCGTAGTTGTGTACATCAGTTTTACTTCCGTAGTTGTGTACATCAGTTTTACTTCCGTAGTTGTGTACATCAGTTTTACTTCCGTAGTTGTGTACATCAGTTTCATTTCCGTAGTTGTGTACATCGGTTTTACTTCCGTAGTTGTGTACAGCAGTTCTACTTCCGTAGTTGTGTACATCAGTTTTACTTCCGTAGTTGTGTACATCGGTTCTACTTCCGTAGTTGTGTACATCGGTTTTACTTCCGTAGTTGTGTACAGCGGTTCTACTTCCATAGTTGTGTACATCAGTTTTACTTCCGTAGTTGTGTACAGCGGTTCTACTTCCGTAGTTGTGTACATCAGTTTTACTTCCGTAGTTGTGTACATCGGTTCTACTTCCGTAGTTGTGTACAACAGTTTTATTTCCGGCAGTCTTAATTTCGTAGTTCTGTACAACAGTTTTAACTAGGTATGGTATTCCGACGGGAGTTGCCATGGTCAGGGTCCCGTGGTTCGTAGACCTAACACGCTTAATACTAAGCCAAGCAAAAGCTAAAACACGCATCCGTATCAACCACCCAGTCTTTCATATGTGTGCTAATTACTTAACCTAGGTCTGACAAAAGTTTCAGCAAAATGTATTCTTGGTCAACAATTAGATTATTCTGTCCTTGAATTAATTAGGATCTTTAAGATGTATTTTAGTATCAGAAATCCATTGTGAGAGACGTACATCAATCATGCTTTATAATAAAAAAAAATATATATTTTTTTAGGAAGATTGTACATAAACCTGCCAAGTTAAAATTAGACCAATTACTTTGGCTGCTAAATACATCTCTGTTATACATAGGTAGATCTGCGGACCTAGTAACCATTGGGCGCGGACTAAGTTTTTCCTTGTGGCAATTTGGTTGAAAACATTGCTTCTAGGGTCATTAATTCCCTGTGTCGCTGATCATTCATGTAGAGAAGATGACAATTATTTGCGGAGAACAAAATTTGATTTGATACAGAATCACGGCAAATTGTTTTTGGTTAATTGTACGCCAATCTATAACTAAAATCATGTTGAAAGCAGGCGTAAGACCAGATAACGAAAATAACAAGATAAGCGTATACAGTAAAATCCGTATAAACCGTGCTCCATGAAAACCGGAACTTCCTGAAAATCGGACGATATTTCATGTCCCATTTTCCCCGAAATTTATCCAAAGATCTCTGAAAACTGAAATTCTCAGAACACCGGACTTTTGGCCCAGTCGGGAAGGGATCCGGTATTCGGGACTCTCATTGTACATGTATCTATCTATCGCGATCCTAAAAGACAGATCCAACAGTTAGTTTATGCACTTTAGTCATGCAAGCTACGCGGAATGAAAAGAGAAGTCATATTTCGCAAGGAACATTATAAAACCATTAGCGTCTAATTTATACGGATTCGACATTTAAGGGAACGACAAAATTGTTGCAAATGGCAGTGAATAGAGAAGGTATGAAATTGTCTGATTAAATGTTTTAATTTCCTTGATTTACCCGAAACGTTGAGTCGATGTCTGTGATAGGAAAATGTCAGTCGAATAACGGCTCACTTTTCTGGATAAATTATCCTGAATCACGAACATGCAAGACATAATAATTCTTAGATCACACTCGAGTTTCTTGTTGCAATACATCACTTATATTGATTTCGATGTACCAAAGCATAGAAAATAGGAACATGTTTGCGTAAAGTTCCAAATTGTCTAAATCGCGTTTTATATAACATTTTATGTTACTGTCCACGATGGCTTATTTCCGCAATCCCGTAAGTAATTTTTTGGCGATATTGTGATTTTTAAATTTAGTGTCATTTTCTCCTCTCCATGAGTTCTGTACAACGAACATACTGACTTACTTCTAGATTTCCCCTAAATACGGTTAATCCAAATTCCACAAACCCGTAACTCGCTTATTTACGCCAAACTTTAAAACTTTCAATGAGATTTTCTGAAAATGGGAAAAAATGACATACGGGTTTATAGATATAAGCCGACGTCCAGTCCGAGTAACGGTAACCTGTGAATTTAAATCACTACATGAACTACGTGGACCCTTATTTTGTATACATTTATTAATAGCAGCATAGCCAGCCGGAAAAAGTCACGTTTCCGGTTACCCGATCGACCATATTTCTTTTGGCGCCGATCCTACAATTTTTGACCGCAAAATTCTTAAGTTTCCATTAATCGTCGTATAACGAAAATATCTGGGAACGAATCGTGCCTCAAAAGTACGAAAATTATGCTTAGAAAAATAGAAGAGTTTTGTTACCTATATACCTAAGCTATTTGGTCAAGTAACCAGACACATGGCTATATTTCTGTCTAGACCATGTAAACATTGAAGTACAGATGAGCTGAGGACCAATCTTCTCTTCCAACAAGATGACCTTGTTTGATTGGTTTGACGGTACATTTGTATATTCATTGAAACAAATTTATCAGTGATCCTGTTTGTAAACCGATTCCAAGAAATTAAGCCAAAATTCACCGGGTAAATTAAATACAATTAAAATTTCTTCATGAATACATACTGCATGGCACATGTAGTTTAAAAAACGTAAAGACAACAATGTCATTCCTTCTTGAATCCAAATAAAAGTGAAATAGTGCATGTAGTCGAAGTTTGCCAGAATTTAATTCAAAATAAGCGTTTCGGAATAAAAACTCAGGATATTTTCCTTTGCTTTTATCTCATTACCGGTAACTATTTAAAAACAAAAGTTGTACAGATAGCAACAACACTGTACAAATCCCAGACACCAAACTGTACACTAAAATCGAGAATCATGATGCACATGTTAAACAGCAGACATATGCATGAATGAGACCAATGCGGAATAATACCACACCTTGGAGATCTAAGACTACGGTCCTATAGGCAAGTTTGTCGGTTTATGAAAAATGCACTGATACTAAATATACGTACTAACCTTTGATAAATGTATAATAATAATCAAAGTACTAAAAGTACTCATGAAAACTGAACTTTAATTGACTTGCACTGCGACATGGAGAAAAACGTAGTATTTCGGTCCGCATAAAAATTCATGCGCGCCGAGCGAGTGACGGTTTTGGAAAGCTTAACTTTACCAAGGACTTATATACATACATGTATGTATATAAGTCCTTGACTTTACCGTTCAGTTGAAAAAAAAACGCATTTAGTCTGTGTACAGAGATATACTAAGCCAGGTATATAAATAGAAGCCCTATAGGTTGGACACTGTGCATTAGTCTGCAGGTCTTTATTCAAGTACGTTGCTTAGTGTGGTTACGATATGTGTTTATTTATCACCAGCCTCTTACCGCTTTGAGCTCGAACCAGATTTCACTTGTATAGAAGACAATAGAACTGTGTCCGTATAAAATGATAATGTGTTCATAATGATCTTAAATGGAACCATCACTTTAAAATTGCATAAGTAAATATGCGCTTAAAATACCCCCTCAGAAAAAGATTCGAGTTTGTCAATTAACTCAAGTTAGACTCCATAGACGTTGTTTGACAATTCATCAAGTTTGATAATATGGAATTGAAATGTGTATGGTTAAATTGGATAACAGACTAATCAACATTCATCTTTATTAAGCTATCAACTTTTCATGACATCAAAACTATGACTTTCTCAACTTGTAAAACATTCTAACAAAACTCCAACCACTGCGTACATGACCTTCTGTGATACTATATCATTATTGAATAAGCCCTTTACAATCAACGTTAAAATCTAGAACATAAAATAAAACTAGAATATATCTCACTGCGTGGACCGTGGCAAATATTCTCGAAAACACATATAGAAAAGAAACGTGAATCTGACTCGAATTTTAATATACCAAATATCTAAAGTTCCGCCGCATGCGTGACAACTTATCAATACCTACCCTTGACATTTGACTTACAGCGGAAATACTAGCAAATTTTGTTCTAAAATATTGATAATATCAACAATTCTGGAAAACCCCGGCAGGTATCCAAAGAAAAGAACATTTACTTTTGTTTCGGGTTCAAAATCGTCCATCATCTTTAATTAATAAAACAAACAACAGAAAACATAAAGCCATTAAAACGCCATAAATCTTGTTTCTGTTGACTTAATCAAACACAATTTAGAGTCTGTTCTTAAAGCAGATGATTTTCGTTTAATTGTTCAACAATTAGTTCTATGCCTAATTAAATCAAGTCCATTAAAATCGAACACGTGGATGCAAAATCACGATTTTAAAGACTGTGAATCATATTATGTTGGCAACTCGAACCTAAGTTTCTTCAGGAATACAAATAAACCTCATTTTATTGAACTGTATCAAAAAAACATTAATAAAAAAAGGGAAAGGAAATGTGTCTGTATTTCTGTCTTTAAGGAAATGAACAGAATATTTGGCAAGAACTGAGTATGCATAACGATGCAATAAAATGGAAAGTACAAAGATTAATCATTAAACTCAGAATGAAATAAATATCTTAACATCAGGACTTCTTGATAACGAGGTATCTGTCTTTCTTGTCATTAATTAGTTAAACAGATCGTACGATTCAACATCTCTGTTATAAACATCTCAGACCGTTTTACAGAGTTTTCCGGATTGATATAGCTCGCAGTTATATCATCAATATAGTTGATTATCAATTTTTCAAAATTATTTTTTTAAGATCTGAAAACAGATTTCAAATGACTCATTTCATTATTTTCAACAATATTACACAACTTGTAAAAAGTATGTTGGCAGAATATGTTTGTTATCATCTTTGAAACTACAATGTAGTTTTATTTCTGAGATTAAAGCAATTTTATAATGATGAATACAATGGATGAATACAATAGTAGACTTACTGCTATTTTATGTAATTTGAAGGATATAACACTGCTATATATCGTCTGTCTGATCATGGAATATATACGCATCCCTTAAATATCAGACAATTGTTTATTTTGAACAGACCAGACACTTCGGGCTATATTTCATGTACTTCTGTTGCTTGGTTGGCAAAAACTAAAACATATCACGTTTGTCTGAAGCCATAAAATCAGGAAAACGTGTGAGTCAATCCAGCCGCGTGTTTATACTGCTCAAAATTAGATACGGATCACACGCGTTATTATTCGGAGTGATTGCTTCGTAATTTTGACAAAAACTACTATTGATAAGATTGAATTAAAATTTGGCCATTCTAACAGCATAATCAAATGTAAAAATTGAATCAAATGATGTCTATTGAATCAAATCTGTATAATATAATTGTAAGTACGGACTATTCATACATTAAATAAGTGACCCTCGTCAAATGAGTAGTATAAACTACAGCCTCTCGCTTAGATTTTCTGTGTCGATTATTACAATTCTATTTACATAAAGGAATAGTTTTTCTTCAGTATAGCAATCTCAACAATAGAGTACATTGAACTTATGTAACACTTGTCATAGGATAAGCAATTGATAAATTCCTGGACGGAATATTTTCTTATTCATGCAAGATGTCATTCACGGGAGAATTCATGATTTCTGATTTGAAGCAATGGAACAATGGGTTGGTTTGGTGCCAGGCATATATTTCACAGGATCGGATAGCATCAACAATAGCTGAAGCAGTAGCAACAACGACATATTACAACCACAGCAACATCAGCCGTAGCAGGAGCAACCGCAGCAACAACAGCCAAACAGCAATAACAACAGCAGCAACAACAGAAATAATGGCAAAAACAACAACAATAATAATAACAACATCATCAGCAACAACATTAGAAATAACAACAACAATAACAACATAATCAGCAACAACATTAGAAACAACAACATCATCATCATCATCAACAGCAGACACAACAATAACAACATAATCAGCAACAACATTAGAAACAACAGCATAATCAGCAACATCAGCAACATCATCATCAGCAGCAGATACAACAATAACAACATAATCAGCAACAACATTAGAAACAACAACATAATCAGCAACATCAGCAACATCATCATCAGCATCAGCAGTAGTAGCAGCAGCAGCAACAGACACAAAAATAACAACATAATCAATAATAGCAGCTGCAGCAGAAACAATATCAGAAGCAGCAACTACAACACATGCTACAACAACTTCAACAAATAAAGCAAAATAGAGTATTAAAAGCGATGTATACGTATTTCATACACTACATTAAGGTGAATCATCAGAGCACAAAATGGCCGTCTGAAATTTTTGCTATGCATCCTACAAAAATGGCATTGTTCAATAATTACTGAAAGTGCATTAACTGATATGAGTTTTTATCAATAGCTCATGATTAAATGTACATTTCTGTATCAGTAAAATAATATTTGATGATTAACAAAATTAGTACCTGAACTTATGTTAATTTCATTCGTCCGAATAATATATTATATAAAAATTAATTTAAACTATTATGTCCAACAACTATTTCAATATGCCATTGAAGGTTTCCATACTTGTAAAATGTTTTTCCATATTTGTTTTCAATTTTGAACAGTCATCAACATTCACATTGTATTTCTATCATGTTTGTTTAGGCTACTGTATAGTACATACAGTACTATGTGTAATATAAACACACATTGGAGAAAATTTTACAATGTGAAAGTGCCTCTTTCTTGAATAAAATATCTATCTTTATACCATATAGATCCAGTTTGTAATACATTTTCAAGTGAAAAGTTAATTGTGAAACACCATGTTAGATAAGTTCTGGTCAGTCAAGCATTATAATTAGTGTAAATTACATGTGGCATATTAACACTAATCAATCGAATCATAAACCAAGCCATTTCTACTCATAAATCAATTAGCAGCTGGGAACTACTTTAAAAGTTGCACGTCGGATGTATAAAAGATGTAGTACTTCGGTCCGCATCAAAATTCATGCAGGCCGAGTTCCAGATGTGGCATAACGTTCGTTGAGACGAATTTTTCTCGCAGACGTGTGTTCGATTGTCTCCTCACAAATTATAGAGTAAATAACATAACCAGGAATTTCAGTTTAGCTAGCGAGCTGACAACTCAAGTACAGTTAAACATGTCCATAGCTCGATGAAACACTCGATCAGAACTTGAGTATATTTCACCAGACATGATTATGTACCTAGGGCAATTAACCACATGATAATGGATGGATGTAGATATAGTGTTATGTTTTACCTAGCAAAAATCACAGTTCTCCTTTAATCAACTCTAAAGACCAGATCGTGTTCCCCTAAACGGTATCAGTTGTGGGCTCATCAGCAAGTTGAAATATAACGTAAAAATTGGAAACAGGTCCAAAAATAAGTGGTTAATATAATGAGATTGTCTAAATATTGAAGTTATCGCTAGGTGGAGTTAAACTGTATTTCTTAGTACACGCGCACTTAGAGAAATTAAATATCTAACCCTTTTTTTTAACTACGCCTCTTCTGTCGCTATAACAACCCGTAAAACATGTAACAGACGGTCCGGTTATCTGTCACAACGAGGCAAATATGAGAAAACTTCACCAATATGAGAATAGGATTAATTACAAATATAGCCGTATAATAAACACCCACCGTTGATACAATGTAGATTTCTATAAGAGAAAAAATAATAAGGATGGGCACATCGTAAATTAATTGCTATTGTTATTTGCATGTCAGCTATCTTAATGTGTATTATAAAGCATTATACACAGTCAAATCTGAGTGATGGACTTCTTGTGAATATTATTCCATGGTTTGATCCCATTTGTTGATACAAAGGTTTAAATAATAAAAGTACCGGATAAAGTCCGACTGCGATTTAAAGACGTAAATTTTAAGGCTTTTAAGGCGTAACTTACGTTTTCTAAACTTTGTGCATTCTATTTCATATTAGTAGTCGTAGTACTTAGATTTGAATTTGAGTGCGGTCAGAGAAATCACGTAAAATCCACATTATCAAGTGTACGGAGGACTTATGTGACATCGTTGGGGGTAATTTACGTGACATATTACAAATCCATACTATCAAACGTAGGCAGTAATTTACGTGATACCTTAAAATCCACACTATCAAACGTACAGAGTAATTTACGTGACACCATAAAATCTACATTATCAGACTTACGGAGTAATTTACAGGACACCGTCAAATATACACTATCAGACGTACGGAGTATTTTACGTGACACCGTTAAATCTACACTATCAGACATACGGAGTAATTTACAGGACACCGTCAAATATACACTGTCTGACGTACAGAGTAATTTACAGGACAACGTTAAATATACACTATCAGACGTACGGAGTATTTTACGTGACACTGTAAAATCTACACTATCAGACGTACGGAGTAATTTACGTGACAACGTTAAATCTACACTATCAGACGTACGGAGTAATTTACAGGACACCGTCAAATATACACTATCAGACGTACGGAGTAATTTACGTGACACCGTAAAATCTACATTATCAGACGTACGGAGTAATTTACGTGACACCGTTAAATCTACACTATCAGACGTACGGAGTAATTTACAGGACACCGTCAAATATACACTATCAGACGTACGGAGTTTACGTGACACCGTAAAATATACACATCAGACGTACGGAGTAATTAACAGGACACCGTCAAATATACACTATCAAACGTACGGAGTTTACGTGACACCGTAAAATCTACATTATCAGACGTACGGAGTAATTTACAGGACACCGTCAAATATACACTATCAGACGTACGGAGTAATTTACGTGACAACGTTAAATCTACATTATCAGACGTACGGAGTAATTTACAGGACACCGTCAAATATACACTATCAGACGTACAGAGTAATTTACGTGACAACGTTAAATCTACATTATCAGACGTACGGAGTAATTTACGTGACACCGTAAAATCTACACTATCAGACGTACGGAGTAATTTACGTGACAACGTTAAATCTACATTATCAGACGTACGGAGTAATTTACAGGACACCGTCAAATATACACTATCAGACGTACGGAGTAATTTACGTGACACCGTAAAATCTACACTATCAGACGTACGGAGTAATTTACAGGACACCGTCAAATATACATTATCAGACGTACGGAGTAATTTACGTGACACCGTTAAATCTACACTATCAGACGTACGGAGTAATTTACAGGACACCGTCAAATATACACTATCAGACGTACGGAGTTAACGTGACACCGTAAAATATACACATCAGACGTACGGAGTAATTTACACGACACCGTCAAATATACACTATCAAACGTACGGAGTTTACGTGACACCGTAAAATCTACACTATCAGACGTATGGAGTAATTTACGTGACACCGACAAATATACACTATTGAAGTACGGAGTAATTTACAGGACACCGTCAAATATACACTATTGAAGTACGGAGTAATTTACAGGACACCGTCAAATATACACTATCGAAAATACGGAGTAATTTACAGGACACCGTCAAATATACACTATTGAAGTACGGAGTAATTTACAGGACACCGTCAAATATACACTATCGAAAATACGGAGTAATTTACAGGACACCGTCAAATATACACTATCGAAAATACGGAGTAATTTACAGGACACCGTCAAATATACGTACACTATCGAAAGTACGGAGTAATTTACATGACACCGTCAAATATACACTATCGAAAGTACGGAGTAATTTACAGGACACCGTCAAATATACACTATTGAAAGTACGGAGTAATTTACAGGACACCGTCAAATATACACTATCGAAAGTACGGAGTAATTTACAGGACACCGTCAAATATACACTATCGAAAGTACGGAGTAATTTACAGGACACCGTCAAATATACACTATCGAAAGTACGGAGTAATTTACAGGACACCGCCAAATATACACTATCGAAAGTGCGAACTGATTTACAGGGAACCGTAAAATTTATACCATCTAACGAAAAGTACGGATGAACCTACGGGATACCGTAAAAATAACTTCTCTTGATATAACAACTTGAAATTCTATCTATGTATATGTATTTGAACCATATTATCTAATCATAAGTGGTATTATAGATAGAGAAGTAATTACCATTGATTAGGTAGTTTATTACTCCCATGTCAGAGATGGTCTAGAACATTATATGGATGGAGCATGAGTCAACTAGGACTGTTAAATATATATTGTTACAATATCATACAGTAACGCCCCGTAATGTTAATACCGCTTATATAGATTTATCCAATATCTTGATATAAAAAAGAAGACCCACTTGTTTCCTTTGTTTTTTATGAAATATAGTTTTAAAGTCGATATTTATGTAGATTTTTTCCATTATCGCGATACATTTTAGGTACAGATTTTTTACGTTAATATATTACTTGTGTTTAACCAACATTATCTATACACGATCATAAGATATGAACCAGAGAAGGGAAGCATTACGAGCATATTTAAACAAATCGAGGGCTCAGCGTAACACTGTTGTAACTTGTTCTTATTTCAATATGAGTTACGACACTGTTGCGTTGAACCCCCGAAATACAGTTATGTGAGAATAGATAATGCGATTTAATAACTGTCAGTCTTTCGGTTTGGATGCCGATAGAACGAATATTGTTGTGTGTTTTTTCACTTGACTTTAACTTAACGTAGTACCAACATCAATGGACTTTAAGCATTTTCCCGACGTTGATGGTATAAGAAAACCCTATTCGCACTAATATGGAGAACTTCGTAAGCTTCTTCGGGATTCGAACTCACAGCAGCTGTGAGGAGCTAGTGACGATTAATCAGAGAACATATATCACCTCGTTCAAGGAAGTCCCTCGCTTATAACAAACTACATAATGATATATTGAGCTATGTAGATATATAAAGCTGTGAGACGCGTTAACAAAATCACCGCCATCTGAAACTACGTTATGTATTAAAAAGTTCAAGTCTGTGCATTAGATAGAATATATAATGAGACATCGAGTCAAGCGGTTAAATGAGATATTTCTTGAACTTTTATTCAGCTGCTAACATGCGGAACTATGTGGTAGAATTAATTGGAAGACAGACAAGTCGATTTAAGCGGATAATAAAAGCTTTCGGGCGCGTTTGTGGTTAGCATGGGACGGAGTAGAGCGTATCAAAATATTCTTGCTTGAAATTACGTCAGGTCAAAGACTACAAGCGATTACTACTCGTATTAATATATTCCATGTTTGAGCGGTCCTGATTACCGTTTGACTTTTTGTTTCCCTGGCAGCCGACCCCCGGGTTATAGTTCATAACTTTTATTAGGTACTCGGTGAATTTTGATCGCGTTTTAAGTAGAATAAACGAGGTTTTTGGTATTTTCTTCGGACATTCGAAGGACTTAGAATGACAAACATAATTGTGGATGACCTAAATGCGAACCGATCATTTATATATACAAATATATTTCCTCTAATAAAACACAATCATGAATAATGGAGAAGTGAACATTGACCGACTTGATCTGCATTTATATGATGAATACATTTTCTAGTCAGAAAATAATCACACTCATAATTATCTAAGAAATGATCATCATTCTTAGAAATCGAAATAATAAAGTATGTATGTTGGCTAAAAGAACAACAACAACAACAACAACAACAACAACAGCAGCAGCAACAGTAACAGTAAACAACAATATAAAAAAAACATCAATACCAACACCACCAACTACAACAAAACAGCGACAGCATAATTCGAGATTGATGAAAAAATTACTAACTAAATATCCTTATAATGCGCATTAAGTCATTGCTGTCGGAAACACAATGTGTACATTCAAACAGTTTACTTCACAAGATCATTGTGTACATGTATACGTACATTGTCTGTCAGTTATTTATTTTCTTCTATTAAGGTTTGGAGGTTTTGCATTTAGTATACAAAGAAACTCAAATTAAGACAAATCCTGGAAGTATTGTTTAGTAAGAATCGCTTACCTCGAAACTTCTAGATAACTGCCATTTCAAGTTCTACTCATAAAACAAACTCTCAATGTAAATTGGTGTATACAAATCGCGACGAAAATTGGCGTATTTTCTGGTTAACTGAAGTCTGTAACAGAGCGGTGTGCCTTCTTATGAATATTAACATAACCCAGAAAAAAGTACTATGTACATTCTTATATAATTGATCTTGATTATAAAAAATGTACATTTTGTAAAATTTTATTGGAACCACAAATTATTGAGAACAATAGAAGGACGACGAAATAAACAGAAAAGTCCGTACATTCTTGTTTTTATTTCATTAAAAATATATATAAAATATCATACAAAATGTGTGTATCCAATATTACCCGATTTTTGACATCTTTGTTAGTTTTCAAGCGAATGAAGAAATTTTCGATATTAATTATTACAAGATGTGTATTATTCAACAGATAAAAAAAGCAATTACTCACTGTCCAAGTCGTATTTCCCAGCTCTCTCAATTCAATTATAGCTCCGAAGATGACAAGACAAGCCTGATTAAAAGTCGAACATGGCGACTCAATCCATTAATTCACTGTTATATCAAAACCTACGAATTCGTTATGTTCATTGCTTTGTACTTTATTTTATCAAACCACGTTTATGTATCATTTTCGTCTACCTTAGACAGTGAACTATATATCCGATTGATTTTTTTTTGTTTAATCCAGTATCAAATATCAGAAGTCCGTGAAACCTAACCCATGATTAGCGTCGACATGTTGGAACTACGTGTAGTACAACATATTCTCTAGCACGTGACATGGGTCCTGTACATTCAATTGAATAGGTAAATTATCGATACCATTTCAGGAAGGATATATACCATAATTTATATAATTATATACCTACATAACCAAATTTCGTAATTATGGGTTAACAATCATTGTGCCCTCTCCTTATGCTCCTTAATTTCTAATCTGGCATTTTTAATGTTCAATAATGAAATGACAGTTTGCATGCTACTTGTAATCATTTTTAAAAGCTAGCAACGCGTTGCAATTTTATCATTGAAATCAATACTTCAAAAACTATTAATGTCGTTAAAGTCAATTTTCTCAAAAAAATGATTTTATAATATTCAAATTTTTTTTTATCAAAGACGTGCATCTTGATTTATGAAAACAAAACAAACCTAGACGCACTGATTTTTTGGCAAAAACACAGTCATGTTTTCTGACTATTAAAATAATTTTAAATGTCTGCATCATATTTTTCTCTGCTACGTTGTGCTATATAAACAGAAAAAATCAAAGCGCTGAAAGTTCTAAAAAGTTGTCGGTTTTTGGTTTGAGTTTTTTTGTTGTATTTTTTATCAGTTTTCGAAGATTGATTAGTTAATTTCCCATTGTATATCACATATCGTACTATTGATACTTTCGTTTAAATCCCTACCTGTCAGCTGTCAAACTTGACAAATTTTGACTACCATACATTTGATTTGACCTTGATCCATAATGTATTACTTATATTATCTTTCGATCTTTATAGAAAAGTACGACCTCGGTTAAGTTACTTTTAACTTTTTTTGCGCTTTGTATGAAGCATACAAGTATATGTATTATAACTGTAATAACTATTAACCCGTATCGAAAACCACGGGTTCTTGTTATATACCTATTAACATTGTACAAAGTTTTAACGCCCAGATTGCCACACAGGCACGTACTTACTTTCGTCAGTAACCAATAGCTAAATATGTTCATTAGTTGTTACATCCATTAATTGACGTCGAAGATAATTTTTTAAGATAGATCCAACGTAACTCTATAGAAAACATTGACCCTAGCAACATGATAAAAATCTTTATAATGTACATCTTTTTTTTATGGACCTAACAAACAGTTATTAATCCTTGATTTTATTGAATTTACCATTGACCCCAGACGATGCTAAAATATCTGAAGTCGTTTGGGTTAACTATAAAACTTGTCAAAAGAATTATTTAATAAAAATAGTATTGACCCAGTCATATTAATAGTTACACGTTTAGTAACTGACCCGATACCCTCGGTCTGGCCCCATATGGTTTTCAAAAGAACCGTATATCCCGTATCTGGTCAGTTACTAATCCTGTAACGATTATATCACGCAGACTACCTTCCTCCTCATCATTTACAATAAAAGTCTCAATTACAGACCCAATATTTAAAATAGATATCTCCACTAAAGACCTAATATATTCTGGAAACCTAATATATGATAAATCAGGTCACCACGTGACGTCAAATCATCCAATGACAGAAGAGTATTTTGTAGTAGGCGTGCTATATATAGTTACTGTCCAACAAAGCCTGTTTACTGACATACTTTTGATGTTATGATCGAATGCTATTGTTTTCTTGAAATAAAATAATACACAATCTAAGAACTTGTTTTGCTCGACATTGATTGACAAGAAACGTCTCATCAGAATAATTATTTGCAGCACCATGTACAACCTCTCCAGAACGGACCTCTCTTGAGCAATAGCCTTTCTTCAACAACAGCATGATTTTCTCACTGTACGATTTAACTTTTAATTAATCTCTCTAGAGCAACAACCTCTCAACA